>CM060606.1:3157500-3215000 GCA_030578255.1 Tiaroga cobitis
TGTGTTGATAGCACATTTTTGTTTGAGTTTATCCATATTCCCAGGTTGTTTTGATAGCACATGTTTGTTTGAGTTTATCCATATTCCCGGGTTGTTTTGATAGCACATGTTTGTTTGAGTTTATCCATATTCCCGGGTTGTTTTGATAGCACGTTTGTTTGAGTTTATCAATATTCCCGGGTTGTTTTGATAGCACATGTTTGTTTGAGTTTATCAATATTCCCGGGTTGTTTTGATAGCACATGTTTGTTTAAGTTGATCAATATTCCCAGGTTGTTTTGATTGTAGACGGTTGGTATTTGAACTTATAAGAAAGAGAGTACTTCCCCTTTAAGAAATGCGAGCCCTGTTGATGACGTGTATATAGCGCGATACTGAGACAGACGGCTAACGCAGTGCATGAGAGACGAATTCAGTGTGTCAATATGAGGATCATCCTTGATTTAATCTTTGTTCTATGTGAGTAAATGTGATGATCATCATTTAATCTGGTGTAATAGGCTGTGTTCGTTTCTTCCTGTGTATGTATAATGTGTATTTTGCGGTAAGAGTTCGAGATGATCCAAGATGGTTGATCGATGCATGTGAGTTCGGTAAGTCGTTAATGTAATGTGTATGTGCATAACACATGTGAATGGCGTGCATAATATCATGTGTATGTTATATTTGATTTTCGTGAAATGGTGTTTAAATGCACAAGATGAAAATGCTGACAGTGGTTTTGTGTTTGTGTAGGGTGCCACTACCGTGTTTGTGTTTGCTTCCAAAATGTATTGTTTCACCCTAACATTCGTAACAATTGGACATTCTGAGAAATTGTCACTTTATGAGGCTTTACTGAATTTTCTGTGAAGATATTTTTCGTTAATTATTCATTTTGAGTTTATACACTTGACTTGGTTATATAATTATAGTGACCCCGTGTGGGGAATTTGAGTAGTGTGGCTGAGTGATACTAAATTATCACCTGTTAATTGTTGAACCATTCAGTTCAAAGCATTGAAGATCTTAACAAAGAACATTTAAACAATTGATTGACTTAATAGAGAAAAATAATGCAAGTGTAAAACGTGGTTCAGTGTCAATTGATTTATTTTGTTAACTGGCAACATGATAGCACATGTTTGTTTGAGTTTATCAATATTCCTGGGTTGTTTTGATAGCACATGTTTGTTTGAGTTTATCAATATTCCCGGGTTGTTTTGATAGCACACGTTTGTTTGAGTTTATCAATATTCCCGCGTTGTTTTGATAGGACATGTTTGTTTGAGTTTATCCATATTCCCGGGTTGTTTTGATCGCACATATTTGTTTGAGTTTATCAATATTCCCGGGTTGTTTTGATCGCACATATTTGAGTTTATCAAAATTCCCGGGTTGTTTTGATAGCACATGTTTGTTTAGGTTATGCCACAGCATCTGAAGTGGCTTCAGGTCAGAACTCGGGAAAACATCTCGGGTTATGACTATAACCCTTGTTCCCTGAGAAGGGAACGAGACACTGCGTCGATAAAATCGACTCTTTGGGGACGCTCCCTAAGCGTGCGCCTCTGAAGTATGAATGAAACTATTCCAATCCTGATTGGTGTTGCATCGTGACGTAACATGTGACGGCATACCCGGAAGTATAAAGGTGACGCTGACACAACACATACCAGCCTCGCGATGAAGCAGGACGCTCTAAGGCCTCAAGGGGCGTGGCAGAACGACGCAGTGTCTCGTTCCCTTCTCAGGGGACAAGGGTTATAGTCATAACCCGCCACGTTCCCTTTCGAGAGAACTCTTTGGGGAACGAGTACCCACTAGGCCACGCACCGAATAGGCCTGTCCCGGAGTGAAACTGTTTTAGGTACTTAGCAAGGACTAAGTACGTGTGCGCCAGGCGTACTAGGAAGGTGAAGACTGTAGAACCTAATAAAAGTGTGTGGAGTAGCCCAGCCGGCTGCCTCACAGATCTCCTGTAGGGGCACTCCCGAAAGGAGGGCCCTAGAGGAAGCCATGCCTCTAGTAGAATGAGCCCTAACAGCTAAAGGTGAAGGCAAATCGCGCACCTTGTAAGCTGAAGTAATCGCCTGAACGATCCAATTACTAATAGTTTGGTTGGATGCCGGGAGCCCCTTCTTAGGTGACCCAAACACACTAATAATTGGTCCGACCTTCTCCAAGAAGAGGACCTCTCGAGGTACACGCTCAAAGCTCTGACGGGGCAGAGCAAACGAAGCCTCTTCTTCTGCCAACACATGAGGTGGAGGATGGAATGCCTGAAGGACTGTAGATTGAGCCGTATTAGTTGGAACTTTAGGCACGTAGCCCGGACTCGGGTGCAAAAAAAAAGGCCTTAACTCTGCCAGGGGCAAACTCCAAGCAAGCTGGTGTCACTGCCAGGGCTTGGAGATCTCCCAACCTCTTAAATGAGGTAATAGCTAAGAGAAATACCATTTTTAGCGTTAAATCCTTAGGCGAAGCCGACTGCAAAGGTTCGAAGGGGGCCAGGGATAACCCTTCAAGAACTATTGCCAGGTCCCAGGCAGGAACCCTGGACCTGGTTGCCGGTTTCATCCTCCAAGTACCACAGAGAAACCGAATGACCAACTGGTGCCTCCCCAGAGGCACATCACTTAAAGGTGCGTGGAAAGCCGCAATGGCAGCCACGTACACCTTAAGCGTGGAAGGGGAGAGACCCGCAGAGAAACGATCTTGAAGAAATTCCAGAACTGAAGCCACCGGGCAGTTAACTGGATCTAACTCTTGTTCTCTACACCAAGTGACAAACACATTCCACTTGAGGCCATATAATCTCCTAGTAGACAGAGCCCTAGAGCTAAGTATGGTTCAACCACTCCGGCTGATAGACCAGCATTTAGGTACTGAACCCCCTCAGAGGCCAGACCCACAGCTTCCACAGCTCCGGGCGAGGTGGAAGATTGTGCCCTCTGCCTGAGACAACAGATCCCTCCTCAGAGGAATCTGCCATGGCGGAGCTATCAGGAGTGATATTATGTCTGAAAACCATACTCGGGTCGGCCACATTGGGGCAACCAGAAGTAGACTGATGCCCTCTTGACTAGGGTTGGGTACCGAAACGCGGTGCCAATAGGGAACCGGTTCCGACGTAAACGGTAGTAACCAGACCGAATAAGAACGAAAATTTCGGTGCCTGATATCGGTGCCTGAGTCTCTGTGTAATGAGGCGCACAGACGCAAAGTCTCTCGCTCTCTCCCTCGTGCGCACACTATACGGTTTGGAGCACAGTCTGTTCTGTCTCGCATGCGCGCTCTTGCTCGCTCGCTCTAGATTCCGGGAGATTTTAACTAATTTGCGGGCATCAGGGAGCCGTTATCAATATGCGGGAGACTCCCGGAATGTCTGCTGATAGCGAGGGGATTAATGAAGATGCCGAAGACAAAACGCTCCAAGGTTTGGCTGCATTTCGCGTGTAAAATTACGCTTCAGAACGCCCTCTAGGTGATGGCGCGGGCGCCGCCTTGACGCTCTTACGTCGTCATATTATATTAGCGCGCGCATTATCTGCTCCTCAGATTTCTCTGCCGAAAAAGGCAGCTTGTCGGCAGCACGAGGAGTTTGGCAGCGAACGCAGCGTCTCGTTCCCTATTCAGAGAACATGGGTTACACCAGTAACCAGAGACGTTCTCTTTCATAGGTTTACTCAAAGCTGCGTAGCTAAGACGCAGTGGGAACGAAATACCAAACTCGCCAAGCTAAGCGCTGCGTAACTAGTACAATGACCAGATAACTCATCAACTCATCTAACTTCAAGTAGACAAAACATGGGAACCTGTAGCCATGTCGATATTAGATTACCCTGATTGTAATCTCTATTAATCTCCAGTATTATTACATTGTTTGATACAATATTGTTTTATTTGATATTATGTAAATGTGAATTTTTATTTTATATTGGTTTATTTATTGTTACCATACGTTACTTGTATTTATATTGTTTAAAGATTTAAGTTACTATTGTGTCCAGTTTGGCCCTGTAAATAAAAGGGTATTATTTTTTGACAAAGTGTGAGCGGTTTCGTTTTCTTAAGTACCGTTTCAGGCACCGTTTAAGCACCGGAACCGTTTAAAAAATACCGAGTAGGTACTGGTATCGGATAAAACCCAACCGATACCCAACCCTACTCTTGACGGACCCTCTCCAGGACTCCCGGGAGCAGAGCGATCGGGGGAAATGCGTACAGGCGAAGCCTCGGCCAGGCCTGAACCATGGCATCCGACCCCAGTGGGGCTGGATGTGAGAGAGAGAACCAAAGTGGGCAGTGGGACGTCTCTCGAGACGCGAATAGATCCACTTCCATTAGTCCAAACCTCTCCCATATCAACTTCACCACATCTGGATGAAGTCTCCATTCCCCGGGCCTCAGCCCCTGCCTCGACAGGATGTCTGCTCCCTGATTCTGAACCCCCGGAATATACATTGCTTTGATAGACAGTATTTTTCCTTGGGACCAACGGATAATCTGATCCGGCAGTCTGTACAGAGGGCGCGATCTGAGTCCCCCTTGTCGGTTCAGATAGGCTACCACCGATGTATTGTCCGAACGTATCAAGACGTGATAACCCTTGATGTCTGGAAGGAAGCTCCTCAGAGCCCTGAACACAGCCATCATTTCTAGACAATTTATGTGCCAAGAATGATGATGGTCCTGCCACAGACCCCTGGCAAAGCGGCCGTCCATGACCGCGCCCCAACCAGTGAGGGAGGCGACTGTCGAAACGGTTTTCCGGCGACATGACGCTCCCAGCACTGGCCCTTGGGATAGGAACCAAGGTTTCTTCCAAATTACCAGAGAACGAAGGCATCTGCGCGTAACTCTGATCATATGGAACAGATTCCCCTTGAGGGGAATCTCAGCTCTCATCTTGGCTCTCAGCTACCACTGAAGGGGGCCTCATGTGTAGAAGGCCCAAATGTATAATGTTGGATGCTGCTATCATGAGGCCCAGCAGTCTTTGAAATTGCTTTACAGTGATGGCCTGGCCTAGCTTTATCCTGGACACCATGGCCAGGATGGATTCGATACGAGCGGGAGACATATGTGCCTGCATTGTAACCGAATTCCATTTCATGCCCAGAAGAACAGTCTTCTGAACTGGGTCCAACACATTTTTCTTAGTGTTGAGTATCAACCCCCGATTCTAATTTTGGCCAACGACGACACCTCGATGCCGAACTGCCATTCCTCGAGACTGGGCCAATAAGAGCCAGTCGTCGGAGTAATTCAGTATATGGATGCCCTGAAGCCTCAGTGGAGCCAGAGTCGCACCCATATACCTACACATGAACATGCGGGGAGAGAGTGCTAGGCCGAACGGAAGAACCAGATCTAAGAGAACCAGCCTCTCGAGACTGGCCTCTGGTGGTTTTCGAGCTCCCTTCTCGACTCCATGAAGCGGAAGACCGGCAGGCTGTAGTCGATATGGTTTTCGTGACCATAACTGATGCTCGTTTTTTTATTTTTCGAGGAAAAACGACGCAGAGTGCGTTCACTGGAAAATGATGCGGCCCGAAGCGTCATAGACGGCGGCCAATACACATCGTTTCCTAGAGGGCCCCGCTGCAAGAACAACATCGGTTGCCCTGCAACTGAGTGGACAGCCCCAACTTTTAGATCTACCATGCTAAACCAGTCCTCGGATCTGATTTGGTTTCCGATAATGGAAATTATAAGCATTTTGAACCTGGATCTCCTCAAAGAACAAGTCAATAGCCTTAGATCTAAAATTTGTCTCAGTCCACCATTCTCCTTTGGAACTAAAAAGTACCGGCTGTAAAACCTGGACTTCCTATTTGGTAGGGGAACACTCTCTATGGCCCCTTCATTCCAGTAGAGTCTGTACCTCTTGTTCCATAACCCGAGCCTGTTCTGGAACCACTCCAGTCGGTACGACCCCAACAAACTTGGGAGGTCGGTAACCGAACTGCAATCTGTACCCATATTTAAAAATATTCAGGCCCCATATAGATATATTGGAAGGCGTTGCCATTCTACAAAATCTACTAAGGGAACCAGCCCCTTGAGACCGGCCTCGGGTGTTTTTCGAGCACTATTCTATAAATATACTATAACTACACTATAAAATTTTGTGACCATAGTCGGTGCCCGGTTGCAAGCTCTTGGGGTGAACGCCACGGTGTGCGTTCGCTGGAAATCGATGTACCCCGAAACGTTCAAAAACGGCGGGACAACATATATATTTTGATATATATATTTATTTTATTTATATATATATATATATATATATATATACACAACTTTATTTATTTATTTATAAACCTGTCAATGATTGAAGTTACAGCGTCGGAGAACAGGCCAGAAGGTGATAGCGGAGCGTTCAGCAGAAAATATTTGTCTTTCCCTTTTTTTTATACCAGACAAATTTAGCCACTGATGTCTCTTCAAAGCCATCATAACTGCTACAATAAGCTATGGTACGTTTAGTGCCATGGTACGCCTGCAAAATCGTCTTAGAGTACAGAGACGCACCAGCCTGACCAACCGCCATATAAGCCCAGCCAACCAGTGCAGAGGTGTCCCTGCACGATTGTTGGGCAGCGCCGGGACTTTAAGCGAAGATGCCACAACAGGAGAAAGATAGCTCACTAAAGCTTCCTCCATTTACAGCTTCTTGCCATAACCCGCCTCTCTCACACCCACCACATTCAAATAATCATTTAATGAATGAGATATGAAAAAGAGTGGGGTTTTTCCCAGGAGAGTTTCTATCTCTTTATGAAGATTTGGGGAAAAAACAGTTAGCCCGGCGCTGAGATTGTGAATAGTGCTACAGGAATCTCTCGTCTGGCTCTTTTTGCTTTGACAAGGATCATCCTGCTTATTTTGTGGCCAGCTAATATATATATATACATATATTTATTTAATTATTTATTTTAAGACTGGACTCCACAGTATGCATCTCAACCTCCACAAGCTCTACATAAGCATAAACATGAGCCGGCGAGTGTGACTCATGTTGCTCGTTCCCGATGCTGAGCATAATTTACTTCCTCAGAAACAGATAGCTCGAGCAACAGGCACTCGTCATGGGCAGAAGAAACCGCATCGCGGGCTTCTGCGTCATGAAGGAGTGTTATAGAATCTGCAGATGTTGAACGAAAAAGTGCCTCAGCAGTCTCGTTTCTCATCCGCGAGATCCTTCTGCGATCCCCGCGATTCAAGCCACTGCGCCGCCTCAACGGACGCGGGTGCCGAATCACGGGGATCGCGAGCCTGGCCATCATCAGAAAATACTATAGCCGATTGGGAGCGCAGCACTCTATTAGGAAGTGCTTCACAGTGTTCACAGGCAGCCCTCTCGAGAGCTGTCTGTGTGTGCTGCACTCCTATAACTATACACACACAACTGATGCGTGTCCCCGCCCGTGAGATATACAGGGCAGGGGTACACACACTAGTGTATTGTTCGCTCGCCATATGTAGAGCTTTGTCACAGACAAACAACACCAAATAAGACAGTTTCACAGAGAGCGCTTGCTGAAGAGCGAAAGCTGGTATGTGTTGTGTCAGCGTCACCTTTATACTTCCGGGTATGCCGTCACATGTTACGTCACGACGCAACACCAATCAGGATTGGAATAGTTTCATTCATACTTCAGAGGCGCACGCTTAGAGTCGTCCCCAAAGAGTCGATTTTATCGACGCAGTGTTAAGTTCCCTCGAAAGGGAAACGTATTTTCTTCTGTTTCAGCCATTCTTTAGTTGATGTACTTTGATTCATTGTCTTGTTGCGTCGCCCATCCTCACTAAAGCTGGAAGTCATGAACCGCTGTCCTGATATTCTCCTATAAAATGTCTTCATAAACGTTTGAATGAATTGTTCGTTCAGTGATTGCGAGTGTCCAGACCCTGAGGCAGCACTAAAGCCTGACGCTCTTCCAGCTGGATTCATAGACAGGCTATCTTCCTATGGATTCCTGAACAGCAGGTCTTTAACAATGCTTTTGGGGCCTTGTTCAGCTTTGTAGCACCCTGTCCTGCCCTATAGCACTTATGTGTGCCATTTCAGTAACCCACAGCCAGTCTTGTGACAAATTCAAAGGCCCAAATTCCGGTGGTTGGATGTTTGTCAGCGAGCATTTCCTTACATAACTACTCAGTTCCTGCTACGTTCTTCATTGTGGACCACGGTACACCACTCATGGGGAGGGACCCTGATGCCTGGACTGCATGTGAGGATCGGAAACAATCAAGCCCTACTTTGGGATTATTCGACCCCACACTACAATTGTCTCCACAGTTTATTCTGACTCTGGACTGGGAGCAATGCTTTCTCAGGGCTTTGCATCACGTACGCTGTCCACTGCGGAGCGTAAATATGCCACGGTGGAAAAGGAAGTGCTAGCATGAATGTGGGTCGTTGATAGGTGGCGTACGCATATCTGTGGGGCCGCCGTTTCACTCTCCGTACAGATCATCAGGCTCTGACAACCCAGATTACCAGCAAGGGTGTTGGCCGTGCTGGACTTTGTGTAGCAAGGTAGTCTGCAAGTCTCATGTCATTCAATTGTGATGTGGTTTATCGTCCAAGTTCTCAAAATGCTCCTGCTGATAATCTGTCACTTTGCCCTTACCTGCTTCTCCTGCAGATAATGCTGTGGCTCCCGCTCCCATTGATGATGTTGATGAGGAGTTTGTTGCTTTTCTATCTGCCGCCTGTGATTCTCTGTCTGCAAGTGATGTTGATGCTGCATGTGCTTCTTGTCCTGCTCTAACCAAGCTGCTTGTCCTGCTCTTCGTACACAGATTTCTAATGGTTGGCCTCCTCCACCTAAGGGACTGGACGTTGAGTTGTTCCTCGCGGCTGATATCACCTCCTACTCTTCGATCTGAACAAGGACATCAGGGAGAGGTAAGGACCAAACAATGCTTTTCTGATCTCTATTGGTGGCCAGGGATGGATGCTCAGGTTCATGATGCTGTACGTCGTTCCTGCCACGTGTACAGCTGCCAGATGGACCCAGGCAGAAAGGGGCTGTGGATATAGTCAGGGCATTTGACACCGCTGTATCCGACTGCAGGTTTGCTATAACGTTGGCTTTGGTTCTGTCATCAGTCTTCAGCTGCCATGGAAATCCATTGAGTATTGTTACTGATAACAGTGTTCAGTTTACCTCTGCTGCTTTCTCTGCTTTTTTGGAAGGAATGTTTGCCACTATCATTGCTCTCTCTACAACCATGTGGTTCAACATAACCCATGGAAACCTGTGGCAACAGACTCCTTGCAGGTGTACCATTCCACTGCACATGATGCAACTGGTACTTCATACTTTTAGCTCCTCCATGGCAGGCAAGGCTGGCTATTATGCCATCATCTCCTGTGCACCTGCCAACTGACATGACTGTTCTCCGAATGTTTACCTGAATACAACACTAAATGAAAAAGTACACTGATGCTCACACTCCTTGTTTCCCGGCTGTGGTGGGCGTCCTGGAAACCCAGAAAAACGCAGCATAAATGTACAAATTATTATTATTATTATTATTACACACCCGAAGGGCGCACACAGAAAGCCACCTTTCACACACTGCACTGAGTTATTTTACAAGGTTTATACACACAATTGTAAAAATCCCCTTCTTGGCGAGTATTCACGTAAACACAGTCGGTTATATCTTTAGAGAACAGAATCCCTTGGGATACTGGATCTGCCCATTAGGTCTTAAAGTGACAGCACCCTAATACAGAGTTACAATTTTTGTCACAAGCTGCTTCACTGCAAAAATTATTATATTGTGATATATCATTATTGTGAAATAAAAGTACTCATATCATGAAATAAACTTTGTTCATATCACCCAACCCACCCTTAAAGGTATTGTAGGTAGGAATTGTATAAAAAAATCCAAATCCAAGTTTGTTTAAACTTTCTGTATTTATCAATGCATAATTAAAATGTAAGTACTCTGAAAAAGAAAGTATAAAAATCGAGTGTCTGTAGACCTCTCACGACTGTTTTAAAGACAGCTCCTTATTTCCATTCACTCCACCCCCTCCCTTCTGGGCTCCTTCCAAAGCCACGCCTCCAAAACACATGAACGCGCGACTCCGACCGCTGAGCTGAAGACGCATTATTTACCTGAGACGAGCGGAGAGGAAGGAGCGCAGTGCATGTAGTGACATCATGTCAGAACCACATGTAATAAAAAAATCGAACTTTATCATTATGAAGATAAACAAATAAGATGTATTTTAGTACTCACTATCAAGTAGCATATTGATATTGGTAAAGATTAAAATATATATTTATTGATTCGCTAACGAGCTAGTTATCTATAAGGCAAAGCTAAAAACAGGTTGCATGATACACGTTTGTCCATTGCTATCATTTACACTGTGATGAAGATGAATTTCGTGTAACATTCATAACATATACGGTGTTCTGCATGTAAGAGTTTCCATAATGAAAGCATTGTTGACTCTGACGAGGACTACACTCCAGAGACAAGTACCGCATCGTCAGCTCCAGGACAGATCCGGGGTTGAGGGATTTTTTTGTTTAAAAACAAAACAAAGGCAAAAAAAACGTGCAGGTAAACTTCCAGGTGAACATGGTAAAAGAGTTAGACAGAGGGTAAATATAATTCTAAGAAAAGTTCCTGGATGCGGATCGGCCTACTATCTGTTAAACATGTAGGCTATTTAGTTATATCTAAAGCAAAATTATGCACAATTCAACACTATAGTTATCATCTTGAGCTAGGCATATATATTATTTATAATCTCTACTACGGCTCGCTAAGTAATGTTATGTTAGCTATATTAGGCAGCTACGTGTGCTAATGACACATGCTTCATGAAAACATAAAGAAAAAAATATGTATGATCAAAATACAAAAAGAAAGATTTACCTGTCCAGCAGAAATATAGCCATCCAGGCGTCACTTTTCAGCCGCTTGAGGTCTCTCAGTTCTCGCCATCGCTGGAAAGCCACGCCGATATTGGCATGCGTTTTGTTTTGTTGTTTATCCAAAGACTTTTTGTTCATTACCTTTTCTAGTAACGTTACTGTATTCCTTTTTTGCCTGGTTTGCCTTCGCGAACTGCATATGTGAATTTTGATTGGTCTTTCTCTGCCATTGTTTTGCTATTCCTAGGTTCCGTGCCTCTTGAATTCCTCAAATCAAACGGATGCGCGCGCAAGTGGGCAGGTCCTGTGTGGCAAAAGGGTGGTTGCCATGGTTGCGAGAGAGTGACAGTCGCCTAAGCCAATCCTTTGTTTCGTCCCGAATGTAAATAATGAGCTGTGTTTAGTGCAGATTAAACGGTCTAGAGTCACTCGATTTTTATACTCTTTTTATCAGAGTACTTACATTTTAATTATGCATTGATATATACAGAAAGTTTAAACAAATTTGGAAAAAAGTTTTTATAAAATTCCTACCTACAATACCTTTTATATGTCAATATACCAAAAGGTGCTTTTATCAGCATAGATGGTGAATGTAAAAAGTTTACTTCTAAACTACTCAAATGTATACTTATATAACTTATTTTGTCAAAGCCTCTCTCTCAAACGCCAGTAACCGTAAGGTATCAAAGCGTATTTGAGTTATCATATCTAGCATCACTGTAATTTTGGCTTGCATGACCTAGTATTCATATGACACCTAGTCAACCCCGCATTCATTCTTATATACCTGCATAGTAATGGTTTATTTATTCACCCCTCCCTTTGTTTAGCACTTAAACCGTATTTATTTACATCCCCAAATCACACTGTCATTTCCATACATATGAAACATGTTCTCTGCTTTAATCTTTCTCCTGTGGCCTTTGTTCTCCTGTGGCCTTCTATTGACAGGCCCCTGTGGTGAAATTTATGTCACATATTTAATATGGACATGGGGATGATTATCAAATCCATAGATGCCAGGAAAGGCTGATCAGCTGTAAATAATGGATGAGGGGAGGATGTGACTCAATTTGTGAGCAGCACAGAAGAAATGAGCGTGCATTGACTCCCCCGCTCTGGAATGCCATTATTCGGGTCGATCTTTTCTCCTCCAGCCTGACATCACTCAGGGTAATCATCCTTCAATAAAAAAACTGCCCATAATAAACGAACAACCTGGGTCAATAGAGGAATACGGAGAGGGATGACCTCTTGTGTGCGACAGTGTATAAATGGGTTTCTTCATCAGAGGTGATAGGCCCCCCTGCACTTTAACACGAAGCAGAGCCACGTCGCACTTATCATCACTATTGCCTGGTTTTGTCACGGTTGTGTTCGCTGCATTAATGAATCAATGCTCTAATGAGGCGGATTCCCTTCTAGTGGCTCATGTAAATACCATGATGTACCAAACGTACTACGCAGAAAAAAAGATGGAAAGGCAAGTATTAGTTTGTAGAATGAGGAGTGGAAGCCATCAAGAACACACAAGGAATGCCCTTCTTATAATGTTAGTTATGTAGCTTGTAGCTAACCCAACCATGTGTTATACAAACCTAGCCAATAGATCATCAGCAATACCTGTATATCCATTATTGAATCCAGAGTAGGCTCTAGGCATATGTATACACAGAGACAGCAGAGATAGGTCAGCACAATTAACATGACAGGAAGCCAAACAAAAAAAAGATTCACATGGCCCATTAAAGTCTTGGATGCTAAATGATAGAACATCTTACTGTCATGGGTGGCTAGATAGACCGAAATTCACAACCCAGATAGAGGTAAAACTGTACACTGGTCATGAGCACATAACTGGACAGAAGAAAGTGGATCCGACTATGCAATGTGGCTTTAAGCGAAGGCAACCCTTGGACTAGATGTCTCAGGCTCAGCTTGAGGAATTATATCAACTATGTCCGACTCAAGAGCGCATGTTATTTATGCAGGGAGTCTCGACGGACTATTTTAATAATACTTTAATTGCCTCTTTTCCTGAACCATATAATAATGGTGTTATAATGTCTTTCCAGCCAAGCTGAATAAGCTGTCTAAGGTTATGGCATTGGTGGTTATCAACCATCATCAGCATATCTTGCAGATAGGCATATATCATTAGGTGAAGTCATGAGTGAAATCTGGTACTGAGTTGTAGCACAAAGTTCTGGTAAATACTAATAGTTTTCTTAATTGTTTTTAAATGGTGTTAATTGGTGGTTATACTAAACATTGGTAGAATACACAAACAGACTGCTGCTACACAGAGGCTAAGAGATGGTAATTAATTTGTGGCCACCTCTGAGATAATTAGAAAACATGAAGGAATACAGTTAATGATAAAAAAAAATAAAAAAAAGTTAATGATCCCTAGTGAAACTGATTTGCTGGGAAGACCGCTTATTGAATTTTTGAAAGTGTGAACAAAAGAAAGTGCCAAGATTATCTGTGTATTTGTCCATTTTAAGTCCCCTATACATTGTTGGCATGTTATATGTTGTTATTCATTTCAAGTCACATTTATTTGTATAGCGCTTTTCACAATACACATCGTTGCAAAGCAGCTTTACTGAAAAAGCCACATTACAATTTAGAGTGAACTGTTATCAGAGGTAAATGTATAAGTTATGTATTTCAGAAATGTACATATACAAATCACACAGTTAATGTAGACATTTATTAATTTAAACAATGTAATAATTTAAGGCAGAAACAATGTCTATATCCTGTCTAAAGTGTTAGTTTAAAAACAAAAGTATCGCTGTAAAAAAAATCACTTTTACAAAATATTTATAATGAATATTGTCAGCTTCACCATCACCAATAGGCTAATATTTCTCAATCTAATTTTCCAGACTCTTCCCAGCTCTTTAAATGTTTGTTTTGACAGTGTATCTTCTTGGAGCCTCGTCTTGCCGTCTGTCTGCTGTTGAGGGCCCGTAATGGTGCATTTAAATCTGGGTAAAGGTGCTCCGATTGACCGGGTGTCGATTGTCATCGGTCGATAATACCTGTATATAGTTCGATCAGTGGTTTCTATAAAGGCCAATCAAAAGAGGCAATCAGATAACGCAAAACTCCCAAGACAATTTTTCTATGAGCAGCTAAAGTTGCTTCACTACATTCACCGGTCTGGCAGGTCTACCAGGTCTTTGAAAAAAACAATACATTTTCAACGTCATAGTGGAGACATTGCAATGACAGCAACTCTACAGGAATGAAAGCAAGAAACTAAGGCCGTGATATTTTAGTGTATTTCTTTTCTTCACAGCGGTGTACTTTCGTTCCTGCCTAAAAGCCCAAACTTAGCATCCAAATCAGCTAGATCAGCGATTGTCGTAAAATATGCAGGACGTGCTAGTTAATAAAAATAGTTATTAACACTGGATTAAGCCGTGAAAGAGCTACTGTTCCCCAAGCAGATTTCTGTGCGTACACTCCGAGACGGAGTGGAGCGCTGATTTGCAATGTAAAATTTGAGCTTCGTGTTCATGCCTAACGCCGGGGACACACTTAAGGGCTAGCTGAAACTTCCTAAGACTGAACTGAACACACTTACAGACTGTTTCTGATGACTGCAGCCGTTTTCAAACACCAACTGTGAACACAATTGTCTCTGACTTGTCGCGTTTGGGCATGATCAGTCGTATCAAATTACATTCATAATCGGCCTTACAGTCGTTCAGTGTGTCCCCTGCTTATATGGTTAAACACACACAGAAGTATGTCCAAATTCCTGGCTTGGTGAGTATTCCTTTGAACACAATTGTATTATGTCTTAAGTGAACATAAACATTTGTGAAATAAGTTGTGTGTGTATAACATTATATTGGATCTGTGCATTCAGTCTTAAAGTGACAACAGCATAATATTCCTGCTGCCGTCCGTGTCAATAATGTTAATCCAACAACAAAAGACTAAGATAAAACCGCTCATTGCTCTTTAGTATATTTAGTAGGATTAATCTATATTTAATTTGTACAGTGAAGACATTTAATTTTGAAGACATTAGAATTTGAGTACTTTCTGTTAACGATAAAGACTGTTCTGTTTTTTTATATATATTTTTTTATTTATTGATATATTCTGTTCTTTATTTGTTAAGCTCATATATGTGTTGCACATGTTGCTTGCCAATAAATAAAGAGTTGTCAATTCATGATACTCTATCATCTCTTAATTTAAACTAGATTGTTGTTAAGAATAGTTGGCCGATTATTCATTTTGGTGGTCAGTATCAGTATCGGCCAATACTGCTTCCAGTGATCGTAATCCGTGATCGTCCCCAAAAATCCTGATCAATCCTGATCCTGATTAAATCTGGGGATACTGTAGCATACAGCCTAGCAAGGACAAATCTGTCCCAGGAGATCAGGAAGGCAAAAAGGCTTTATGCTCAAAAACTAAACACCCACATCACAAATGACAGAGACTCATGTCGGTTGTGGCAGGGATTTCAGATCATCACTGACAGCAAGCCCCCTCCCCTGTGTGTATGCCATAATGACGCCGCTACCAGATGAACTTTTGCGCACGTTTTGAGGCCAACAACACCATTCAGACACAGATGCTCCCGTCTCTACCCAGTGACCATACAATCCAGCTGTCTACAACTGACGTGAAGAAGGCCCTTGCCAACGTTAACACACGTAAAGCTGCAAGGCCGGACGGCATCCATGGACATGTTTTAAAGGACTATACAGAGCAATGTAAAAATATAACATTTTAAATATCTCTCTCAATCAGGCAGTAGTGATTGTGTGTCTCAAATGTGCCACCATCATCCCTGTCCCGAAGAAGCCTAACCCAGCCTGCCTAAATGATTTCCGCCCTGTGGCTGTGATTGTAATAAAAATGCTTTGAGCGGGTGGTCATGCAGCATATTAAGAACAGTCTCCCTGCTAATCTGGATCCCCTACAGTTCGCTTATAGAGCCATCCGACTGAGGACGCTATCTCCACTACACTCCCTCACGCTGTCACACCTCGAGAGGAAGAACACCTACGCCCGGATCCTCTTCATTGACTTCAGCTCTGCTTTTAATACAATCATTCCACAACAGTTGGTGGAAAAACTGAAGTTGATGGAGGTGTACATGGTGCACCTGTAACTTGGTACTCAACTTTCGGACTCAGTGGCGGCAGATGGTGAAGGTGGGCAGCCTAACATTAAGAACCATCACAGTGAGTACGGACCCCCAGCTGTACTGCTAGAGTCAGCACCAACCACACTATTAACTATTAAGTATGCCGACGACACAACAGTGGTGGCCCTTGTTAGTGACAACGACAAGTCCGCATTCAGGTTGGAGGTATTTCAGATTTCACAACGTCGGCCTCAATGTGAACAAAACATAAGAGATGGTGATAGATTTTATGAGGGTTGGTAATCACCTCCACTCACCGCTGACCAAAGATGGTGCTACTGTGGAACAGGTCAGAAACATCAAAGTCCTGGGAGTAACCTTGTCTGATGAGCTGATCTCCACCACTAACACCACAGCAGTCGTTCATAAACGACTTCACCCCCTCCGTAGACTTAGAAAAGCAGGTCTCTCCACTCATCTCCTCACCACCTTCTACAAGAGAACCATTGAAATCACTCTGACCTCCAGCCTGCCATCCTGGTCATGAACAACAGTAGCTCGACAGGATAGTGAAGATCATTGGTGCCCCTCTCCCTTCCCTCATGGAGATACCTCAACGGCGCTGTGTTCTCCATCATAAATGATCCTCTCCACCCTATCGGCTGCCTCTGCCATAGATCCAACCGGATGCTGAACAGCTTCTTCCCACAAGCTATCATTATGGTGAACAGACTCCCTACCCCACAGACAGCCACACACACATTCAGCATACTGTACATGACACAAAACGGCAATTTCACAGGCCAATCATCTCCTGCCATCAATCTACGATGCTTGCAAGTAGAAGTGGGGGAAAAAAAGGACACCTCTTTGCTGTCTCAATGACTGATGTTATTAGTGCTAAGATGTAACAGAAACTTCTACTTGTCCAGTGTTTAACAGCTCATTTCTCTTCAGGTTCATTGCTTCAGCCACCAGACCTTTTTGATCAGACAGAGATGATGCATTCTGACAAGTCAAGATTTTGATCAAATATTTTTCCCAAGCACTTTTTACCAATTCCAAACCACATCCGTCTTAATTATTGAGTATAATAATTTATTATGAGAAATAAGGCAGACCGCAATCTTACAGAGGACAAGCGGTTTGGAGAATGAATGGAAGGAGTTGAGAGTGACTTTTGAGGGAGAGAGAGAACCAGTTCAGGACAGACAGCAGGGAGTCATGGTGTGAGCCGCTAAAACAATTGTTTGGATATTTCAAGGTACCAGATCGGCTGAAAATGAACTCCCAAAACTACTGCCATTTTCTGGAAGATACTTAATTCAAATAGTCATACAAGAAGTCAGTAGTATTCAAGAAGAGCATGAACTTTATGTAGGCCAATATACCAAGTACTCTATTGCTTGAATAGCTAAAAAAAAAGCCTTCAAGTGTAATGACCTGACCCCCTTCACTAACTGATTTAAACCTAAATAAGAACTTGTGGATCTTTCTCAAGTGTGAGATTTACAGTGAGGGAAATCAATACACATCTTTGAATAGCATCGGGGGGGGGGGCTGTGGCTGCTGCTTCAGATAAAATTGGTCAAGAACAAATCAAGTCACTGACTGATTCTATGGATGGGTGGCTTATGAAAGGGACACCAAATATCTTGAAAGGCTAAAAAAGGACTAATTTGTATAATGTTATTTTAAAAAAATTTGAAACATTCTTGTTGAGGCAGAGATAAATATTTTAGAATAAAATTGCAAAATAATGTGCACACAAATATTTGAGAATATTACCTATTCCCTATTAAACACAATTGTTGTTTTTAACAAAATAGCACTGATATCATTGTACATGATCTGTTTAGCAGAGGAACCCTAGAGGGACTCTGGAACCCTCAGGAAAAAGCTTACTAATAAATAATGCAGACAGTGTGTAATGACACAGCAAGAAGGTCTCCAGTTTGAGTCCTGTCTGAGCGTGTCGGTGGAGTATGCATGTTCTCCCCGTGTCGGGTGGGGTTCCTCTGGGTTCCTCTGGGGTCCTCTGGGATTCCTCTGGGATTCCTCTGGGATTCCTCTGGGATTCCTCTGGGATTCCTCTGGGATTCCTCTGGGATTCCTCTGGGGTCCCCTGGGTTCCTCTGGGATTCCTCTGGGGTTCCTCTGGGGTCCCCTGGATTCCTCTGGGATTCCTCTGGGGTTCCTCTGGTTCCTCTGGGGTCCCCTGGGTTCCTCTGGGATTCCTCTGGGGTTCCTCTGGGGTTCCTCTGGGGTTCCGAAAAGATTATTTTCACCTAGAAAAGTCTGAGGCTGGGAGGCGACAGTTCTTTCCAGTAATTTGACAATAAATTGTCGCTTTAAAATAGGGTAATAATTAGAAAGAACTGACGGGTGCAGGTTGGGTTTCTTGAGAACTGGACTACCAGCAGCAGAAAGCCCAGAGGAACCCAGAGGAATGCCAGAGGAACCCTGTTAATAATGTTCATAACAGGTGTGTGTTTAGGCTACAGACTAGGGTCTTTGCATACAACTCACTGTAGGTCTTACCTCATAAAGGGAAAACCAACCAATTCCCTTATTAATTGAACCATATGCTCTTATGTGCTCATCTATTCATGTTTTCACATTAAACACAAAAATAAATCAGTTTTCTGTATATGACAAGTAACAACAACAGCTTAAAAACAGCAGATGGAGGTGTTTAGATGATTGCAATAACTTATTTATGGAGTAAGATTTTTCACTGAAACCATACAACAGTTGCTGGCTTCATTATGGAGGGTAAACACATCCAAAAAGCATTGGTTAACTTTCTTTTAACAAATGTAGTATTTGCTACAAAATGAAGGAAGATTCCAAGATTGGTAATGTAGTGTGTGTGTGTGTGTGTGTGACGGAGCCAGAGAGGAGAGATGAGGGCACTGGCCTGGCGTCTGTGGTGTGTGTGGCGCAGCGGGGGGCTGATGGGGTACTCAGGGCAGGGGTAAAACACAGCTGCCAGAGGAACGACACAGATGCCGGAAATGAGTTGACATGATGAGAGAGGGGAGCTCCATTCCAAGGTAAATCGGCCGTCCAAGAAGACCCTAACAGGAGAAAAAATAGACTGAGCGACTCAAACTGAGTTTGCACAGATGAAATCCCTCGTGGAGAGAAGATAGAGAGGTTAAGGGATTTCTTAAGGTCATGTGTGAACGTTTCTCAAGTCACTACATGCTGAGAAAGAAGATAAAGGATGTACCTTGATATTCCTATTATTTCACAAATGTAACAAATGAGACACAAAGCAGCTCTCAGTGTGAACTCCTCTGAGTGAGCCGAGAGGAGAACACTTTTAGCCGGTGTTGTGGACCAGAGCCGAGTTAGCGCCGCACGACTCTAGGGGCATCTATACCTTCAGATACGCTGTTTACATTTGCAGAAGCAACCTATAAATGCTACTATTGTGGTGTGTATGCAGGGCCACTAAAAGCACTGTACATTATATAAGGTTCACCTTCAGCAGGAGGATTCACCTTATCTGTCGAAATCCAGGACTTTCCTCCACAATCCAGACCGGCCCAGGATAAAGGGTCCAGTTGTCCCACCCTGCATATACACCACAACACCAGCATTTACAGGTTAGGGTTACCAGGTAAGTGTCATTGTTACACACGTTACATGTACTTACCATAGTAATAACAGTAAATTATGCATAATTACATGCAACTAACCCTAAACCAAACACTAATCTTAACTCCAACACTATAGTCAGTACATGTTGCTGCTTAATATTACTCAGTACTTAAATATATAATTACACTGTAACAATGGCACCCTAAAATAAAGTGTAACCCTTTATTTTAAGGTTTCTGTGTTACAGTGTTATACATGTAAGTACTAAGTAATAATAAGAAACTACATGTACTGACTATAGGGTTGGAGTTAAGTTGTTCCTCTAACAGGAACAATGCCTACTCCCGTCCCGCGCTGATGATGTAAACAGAAGTCTCACAGGCCTGTGCTCAGCGTTTAATACAGGCGGACATGCTTTTATGACGACGAAACCCCAAATGGAGGTAGTCGAAAACACATCTGAGCACATCACATCTGTAGAGGAGGCTCAATCATGCTGAATGTGTGCGGGACACAGGACACACCTGCTGGACACACACACACACACTCACACACACACCCCTGCTGGACACACACACACACACTCACACACACACCCCTGCTGGACACACTCACACACACACCCCTGCTGGACACACACACACACACACACACACACCAGCCATCAAACGGATGAAAGCATGTTAATCAGCTTATAGCTTATTGCCAATGGAAAAGGATGTCACTGAAAAGAATATATGCAGCCGTGATTTCGTGTGTGTGTGTGTGTGTGTGTGTGAGGCTTGAATCACGTGTTTTGGTGCAGTTCCGTCATGTTTAAGCGAGTGTCCAGCGGGTGTGTGTGTGTGTGTGTGAGGCTTGAATCCCATGTTTTGGTGCAGTTCCGTCATGTTTAAACGAGTGTCCAGCGGGGGGGTGTGTGTGTGTGTCCAGCAGGTGTGTGTGTGTGTGTGTGTGTCTGTGTGTGTGTATGTGTGTGTACGCATGACATGCTGTTGGGACTCCCGTGAAAGTCAGGGTAAAATATGACAAAACAGGAGAGGGAAAATCCGATCACAGGTGCTGCTAAAGGACGTCTTTGAGATGTGTGGAAGCAGTGGAACGGCATTGGTGGATATAGATATCACAAATAAAACACGACAAACTATCAGAATAAAATACCATCAAATGGAATATATGTTTTATAGTGCTTTGTGCAAACGTGAGCATCTCTGCTCTAGATCCGATGTTGATGACACAGAGCCCTGATGTCTCACGGACCGCAGACGTGCCTGAAGAGACAGAACTCTGGCTTGAGCTTTTCATCCTCCTCACATCAAGCATTAAACTCACCGTGAAACCACAATGGACAAGTCTTATGTTTTAAGCGTTTAGTGAAAATGTTTATTAGAAGTGATTAATTTGTGCTCATCATCATCATCATCATCGTCATCATCATCATCTTCCCCTCTCCTGTGAGAAAACATCTCTTCTCTCATGACGTGTTGGGCAATAATACATTAACTCCAGCAAACTGTCACAGAAATTAGCAAATGACAACAATCCAATAATTTAATCAATTCCCAATGGAGAAAATCAAGTCCTGTCCTGCATTTTTTTCCCCGTTGAAACCATTTCACTTCGATATTTGTCACAAAATAGAAAGTAATCTCATTCTCCGTTTTTTTGCGACTTTAAAACTCTTGATAATAGCATGTTTCTAATGCAATGACTTGATCAAATACATTTAACTCTTTCCCCGCCATTGACGGAAATGTCTGTGTTTTCACTGTTATAAGGCAGGGGGCGCTATTACACTTCTTCTGAAAGAGTACCGAATCTCCTGATCAAAACACAGGAAAAGAAGAAGCAGAGACAAGCATTGCTGACGCACATGTAACATAACGCGATCATCAAACGTTAAACAGCACATGAATCAAAACTGTCGCGGAATGAAGTGTTGAAGCATGAAGAGGAGACGACTGAAGCGAGCGACTCCATCTGTGTTTTAAACTTCGTACTGAATGCTTTTTTTTATGAAACGTATCTGCATTCAAATGTTGATAAAAATTAATTAAACTCATTACCTCTTTAACTCTTTAACTCTTCCCCGCCAGTGTTTTTGATCATTTTCACAAAAGTTTCATGGCCCCCAGAATATTTTGTTGTATGAATATCTGAACATGAAATATATCAAAAGAAAGAACACACCCTCTGCTTATAAATGAAAAACCATGTTTTATTCTAGTTCTTCTAGGTTTTTTCTAGTTTGTTCTCATGCATTAATTTTTATCAATTGACTCTTTAACTCTTTAACTCATTGACTCATTGACTCTTTAACTCATTAACTCTTTAACTCTTTAACTCTTTAACTCATTGACTCATTGACTCAATGAGTTAAAGAGTTAAAGAGGTAATGAGTTAAAGAGTTAAAGAGTTAAAGAGTTAAAGAGGTAATGAGTTAAAGAGTTAATGAGTTAAAGAGTCAAAGAGTCAATGAGGTAATGAGTTAAAGAGTTAATGAGTCAAAGAGTCAAAGAGTTAAAGAGTCAATGAGTCAATGTCTTAAAGAGTTAGAGTTAAAGAGGTAATGAGTTAAAGAGTTAAAGAGTCAATGAGTCAATGACTTAAAGAGTTAAAGAGGTAATGAGGTAATGAGTTAAAGAGTTAAAGAGTTAATGAGTTAATGAGTTAAAGAGTTAATGAGTTAAAGAGTTAGAGTTAAAGAGTTAAAGAGTTAATGAGTTAAAGTGTTAAAGAGTCAAAGAGTCAAAGAGTCAATGAGGTAATGAGTTAAAGAGTTAATGAGTCAAAGAGTCAAAGAGTTAAAGAGTCAATGAGTCAATGTCTTAAAGAGTTAGAGTTAAAGAGTTAAAGAGTTAATGAGTTAAAGTGTTAAAGAGTCAAAGAGTCAATGAGGTAATGAGTTAAAGAGTTAAAGAGTTAATGAGGTAATGAGTTAAAGAGTTAATGAGTTAATGAGTTAATGAGTTAAAGAGTTAAAGAGTTAGAGTTAAAGAGTTAAAGAGTTAAAGAGTTAATGAGTTAATGAGTTAATGAGTTAAAGAGTTAATGAGTTAAAGAGTTAATGAGTTAATGAGTTAAAGAGTCAATGAGTCAAACAGTCAAAGAGTTAATGAGTTAAAGAGTTAATGAGTTAATGAGTTAATGAGTTAAAGAGTTAAAGAGTTAGAGTTAAAGAGTTAATGACTTAATGAGTCAAAGAGTCAAAGAGTCAATGAGTCAATGAGTTAAAGAGTTAAAGAGTTAAAGAGTTAGAGTTAAAGAGTTAATGAGTTAAAGAGTTAATGAGTCAAAGAGTCAATGAGGTAATGAGGTAATGAGTTAATTAGTTAAAGAGTTAAAGAGTTAAAGAGTTAAAGAGGTAATGAGTTAATGAGTTAAAGAGTTAAAGAGTTAAATAGTTAAAGAGTTAAAGAGTTAATGAGTTAATGAGTTAATGAGTTAAAGAGTCAATGAGTCAAACAGTCAAAGAGTTAATGAGTTAAAGAGTTAATGAGTTAATGAGTTAATGAGTTAAAGAGTTAAAGAGTTAAAGAGTTAGAGTTAAAGAGTTAAAGAGTTAATGAGTTAAAGAGTTAAAGAGTTAATGAGTTAATGAGTTAAAGAGTCAAAGAGTCAAAGAGTCAATGAGTCAATGAGTTAAAGAGTTAAAGAGTTAAAGAGTTAAAGAGTTAAAGAGTTAGAGTTAAAGAGTTAATGAGTTAATGAGTTAATGAGTTAAAGAGTTAAAGAGTTAAAGAGTTAGAGTTAAAGAGTTAAAGAGTTAATGAGTTAAAGAGTTAATGAGTTAATGAGTTAATGAGTTAAAGAGTCAAAGAGTCAAAGAGTCAATGAGTCAATGAGTTAAAGAGTTAAAGAGTTAAAGAGTTAAAGAGTTAAAGAGTTAGAGTTAAAGAGTTAATGAGTTAAAGAGTTAAAGAGTTAAAGAGTTAGAGTTAGAGTTAAAGAGTTAATGAGTTAAAGAGTTAATGAGTCAAAGAGTCAATGAGGTAATGAGGTAATGAGGTAATGAGTTAATTAGTTAAAGAGTTAAAGAGTTAAAGAGTTAAAGAGGTAATGAGTTAATGAGTTAATGAGTTAAAGAGTTAAATAGTTAAAGAGTTAAAGAGTTAATGAGTTAAAGAGTCAAAGAGTCAATGAGTCAATGAGTCAATGAGTCAAAGAGTCAAAGAGTTAAAGAGGTAATGAGTTAAAGAGTTAAAGAGTTAAAGAGTTAAAGAGTTAAATAGTTAAAGAGTTACAGAGTTAAAGAGTCAAAGAGTCAAAGAGTTAATGAGTCAAAGAGTCAAAGAGTCAATGAGGTAATGAGGTAATGAGTTAATTAGTTAAAGAGTTAAAGAGTTAAAGAGTTAAAGAGGTAATGAGTTAATGAGTTAAAGAGTTAAAGAGTTAAAGAGTTAATGAGTTAAAGAGTTAAAGAGTCAAAGAGTCAAAGAGTCAATGAGTCAATGAGTTAAAGAGTTAAAGAGTTAAAGAGGTAATGAGTTAAAGAGTTAAATAGTTAAAGAGTTAAAGAGTTAATGAGTTAAAGAGTCAAAGAGTCAATGAGTCAATGAGTCAAAGAGTCAATGAGGTAATGAGTTAATGAGTTAATTAGTTAAAGAGTTAAATAGTTAAAGAGTTAAAGAGTTAAATAGTTAAAGAGTTAAAGAGTTAAATAGTTAAAGAGTTAAAGAGTTAATGAGTTAAAGAGTTAAAGAGTTAAAGAGTTAAAGAGTTAGAGTTAGAGTTAAAGAGTTAAAGAGTTAATGAGTTAATGAGTTAAATAGTTAAAGAGTTAAAGAGTTAAAGAGGTAATGAGTTAATGAGTTAAAGAGTTAAAGAGTTAATGAGTTAAAGAGTTAAAGAGTTAATGAGTTAAAGAGTTAAAGAGTTAATGAGTTAAAGAGTTAGAGTTAAAGAGTTAAAGAGTTAAAGAGTTAAAGAGTTAATGAGTTAAAGAGTTAAAGAGTTAAATAGTTAATGAGTTAAAGAGTTAAAGAGTTAGAGTTAAAGAGTTAATGAGTTAGAGTTAATGAGTTAAAGAGTTAATGAGTTAAAGAGTTAAAGAGTTAAAGAGTTAGAGTTAAAGAGTTAAAGAGTTAATGAGTTAATGAGTTAAAGAGTTAAAGAGTTAAAGAGTTAATGAGTTAAATAGTTAATGAGTTAAAGAGTTAAAGAGTTAATGAGTTAAAGAGTTAAAGAGTTAGAGTTAAAGAGTTAATGAGTTAGAGTTAATGAGTTAAAGAGTTAATGAGTTAAAGAGTTAAAGAGTTAAAGAGTTAAAGAGTTAGAGTTAAAGAGTTAAAGAGTTAATGAGTTAAAGAGTTAAAGAGTTAAAGAGTTAATGAGTTAAATAGTTAATGAGTTAAAGAGTTAATGAGTTAAAGAGTTAAAGAGTTAATGAGTTAGAGTTAATGAGTTAAAGAGTTAATGAGTTAAAGAGTTAAAGAGTTAAAGAGTTAGAGTTAAAGAGTTAATGAGTTAATGAGTTAAAGAGTTAAAGAGTTAATGAGTTAAAGAGTTAGAGTTAAAGAGTTAAAGAGTTAATGAGTTAAAGAGTTAAAGAGTTAAAGAGTTAAATAGTTAATGAGTTAAAGAGTTAAAGAGTTAGAGTTAAAGAGTTAATGAGTTAGAGTTAATGAGTTAAAGAGTTAATGAGTTAAAGAGTTAAAGAGTTAAAGAGTTAATGAGTTAGAGTTAATGAGTTAAAGAGTTAATGAGTTAAAGAGTTAAAGAGTTAAAGAGTTAGAGTTAAAGAGTTAAAGAGTTAATGAGTTAATGAGTTAATGAGTTAAAGAGTTAAAGAGTTAATGAGTTAAATAGTTAATGAGTTAAAGAGTTAAAGAGTTAATGAGTTAAAGAGTTAAAGAGTTAATGAGTTAATGAGTTAATGAGTTAAATAGTTAAATAGTTAAAGAGTTAATGAGTTAATGAGTTAAAGAGTTAATGAGTTAATGAGTTAATGAGTTAAAGAGTTAATGAGTTAAAGAGTTAAAGAGTTAAATAGTTAAAGAGTTAATGAGTTAATGAGTTAAAGAGTTAAAGAGTTAATGAGTTAATGAGTTAAAGAGTTAATGAGTTAATGAGTTAATGAGTTAAAGAGTTAAAGAGTTAAAGAGTTAGAGTTAAAGAGTTAATGAGTTAAAGAGTTAAAGAGTTAAAGAGTTAAAGAGTTAATGAGTTAAAGAGTTAGAGTTAAAGAGTTAAAGAGTTAAAGAGTTAAAGAGTTAATGAGTTAAAGAGTTAAAGAGTTAAAGAGTTAAAGAGTTAATGAGTTAAAGAGTTAAAGAGTTAGAGTTAAAGAGTTAATGAGTTAGAGTTAATGAGTTAAAGAGTTAATGAGTTAAAGAGTTAAAGAGTTAAAGAGTTAGAGTTAAAGAGTTAAAGAGTTAATGAGTTAATGAGTTAATGAGTTAAAGAGTTAAAGAGTTAAAGAGTTAATGAGTTAAATAGTTAATGAGTTAAAGAGTTAATGAGTTAAAGAGTTAAAGAGTTAATGAGTTAAAGAGTTAAAGAGTTAATGAGTTAATGAGTTAATGAGTTAATGAGTTAAAGAGTTAAATAGTTAAAGAGTTAATGAGTTAATGAGTTAAAGAGTTAAAGAGTTAAAGAGTTAATGAGTTAATGAGTTAAAGAGTTAATGAGTTAAAGAGTTAAAGAGTTAAATAGTTAAAGAGTTAATGAGTTAAAGAGTTAAAGAGTTAATGAGTTAATGAGTTAAAGAGTTAATGAGTTAATGAGTTAAAGAGTTAAAGAGTTAATGAGTTAAAGAGTTAAAGAGTTAAAGAGTTAAAGAGTTAAATAGTTAAAGAGTTAATGAGTTAAAGAGTTAAAGAGTTAAATAGTTAATGAGTTAATGAGTTAATGAGTTAAAGAGTTAAAGAGTTAATGAGTTAAAGAGTTAAAGAGTTAAAGAGTTAAAGAGTTAAAGAGTTAATGAGTTAATGAGTTAAAGAGTTAAAGAGTTAATGAGTTAAAGAGTTAAAGAGTTAATGAGTTAATGAGTTAAAGAGTTAAAGAGTTAATGAGTTAATGAGTTAAAGAGTTAAAGAGTTAAAGAGTTAATGAGTTAAAGAGTTAATGAGTTAAAGAGTTAAAGAGTTAAATAGTTAAATAGTTAAAGAGTTAATGAGTTAAAGAGTTAAAGAGTTAATGAGTTAATGAGTTAAAGAGTTAATGAGTTAAAGAGTTAAAGAGTTAAATAGTTAAATAGTTAAAGAGTTAATGAGTTAAAGAGTTAAAGAGTTAATGAGTTAATGAGTTAAAGAGTTAATGAGTTAATGAGTTAAAGAGTTAAAGAGTTAATGAGTTAAAGAGTTAAAGAGTTAAAGAGTTAAATAGTTAAAGAGTTAATGAGTTAAAGAGTTAAAGAGTTAAATAGTTAATGAGTTAATGAGTTAATGAGTTAAAGAGTTAAAGAGTTAATGAGTTAAAGAGTTAAAGAGTTAAAGAGTTAATGAGTTAATGAGTTAAAGAGTTAAAGAGTTAATGAGTTAATGAGTTAAAGAGTTAAAGAGTTAATGAGTTAATGAGTTAAAGAGTTAAAGAGTTAAAGAGTTAATGAGTTAATGAGTTAAAGAGTTAAAGAGTTAATGAGTTAATGAGTTAAAGAGTTAAAGAGTTAATGAGTTAAAGAGTTAAAGAGTTAATGAGTTAAAGAGTTAAAGAGTTAAAGAGTTAATGAGTTAATGAGTTAAAGAGTTAAAGAGTTAATGAGTTAATGAGTTAAAGAGTTAAAGAGTTAATGAGTTAATGAGTTAAAGAGTTAAAGAGTTAATGAGTTAATGAGTTAAAGAGTTAAAGAAAATAGTTAAAGAGTTAATGAGTTAATGAGTTAAAGAGTTAAAGAGTTAAAGAGTTAAAGAGTTAATGAGTTAAAGAGTTAAAGAGTTAAAGAGTTAAAGAGTTAAAGAGTTAATGAGTTAATGAGTTAAAGAGTTAAAGAGTTAAAGAGTTAAAGAGTTAATGAGTTAATGAGTTAAAGAGTTAAAGAGTTAATGAGTTAATGAGTTAAAGAGTTAATGAGTTAATGAGTTAAAGAGTTAATGAGTTAATGAGTTAAAGAGTTAAAGAGTTAATGAGTTAAAGAGTTAAAGAGTTAAAGAGTTAAATAGTTAAAGAGTTAATGAGTTAATGAGTTAAAGAGTTAAAGAGTTAAAGAGTTAAATAGTTAATGAGTTAATGAGTTAAAGAGTTAAAGAGTTAAATAGTTAAAGAGTTAATGAGTTAATGAGTTAAAGAGTTAAAGAGTTAAAGAGTTAAAGAGTTAAAGAGTTAAATAGTTAAAGAGTTAATGAGTTAAAGAGTTAAAGAGTTAAAGAGTTAATGAGTTAAAGAGTTAAAGAGTTAATGAGTTAATGAGTTAAAGAGTTAATGAGTTAAAGAGTTAAAGAGTTAAATAGTTAAAGAGTTAAAGAGTTAATGAGTTAAAGAGTTAAAGAGTTAATGAGTTAATGAGTTAATGAGTTAATGAGTTAAAGAGTTAATGAGTTAATGAGTTAATGAGTTAAAGCGTTAAAGATTTAAAGAGTTAAAGAGTTAAAGAGTTAATGAGTTAATGAGTTAAAGAGTTAAAGAGTTAATGAGTTAATGAGTTAAAGAGTTAAAGAGTTAATGAGTTAATGAGTTAAAGAGTTAATGAGTTAATGAGTTAAAGAGTTAATGAGTTAATGAGTTAAAGAGTTAAAGAGTTAATGAGTTAAAGAGTTAAAGAGTTAAAGAGTTAAATAGTTAAAGAGTTAATGAGTTAATGAGTTAAAGAGTTAAAGAGTTAAAGAGTTAAATAGTTAATGAGTTAATGAGTTAAAGAGTTAAAGAGTTAAATAGTTAAAGAGTTAATGAGTTAAAGAGTTAAAGAGTTAAAGAGTTAAAGAGTTAAATAGTTAAAGAGTTAATGAGTTAAAGAGTTAAAGAGTTAAAGAGTTAAAGAGTTAATGAGTTAATGAGTTAAAGAGTTAATGAGTTAATGAGTTAAAGAGTTAATGAGTTAAAGAGTTAAAGAGTTAAATAGTTAAAGAGTTAAAGAGTTAATGAGTTAAAGAGTTAAAGAGTTAAAGAGTTAATGAGTTAATGAGTTAAAGAGTTAAAGAGTTAATGAGTTAATGAGTTAAAGAGTTAATGAGTTAATGAGTTAATGAGTTAAAGCGTTAAAGATTTAAAGAGTTAAAGAGTTAATGAGTTAATGAGTTAAAGAGTTAAAGAGTTAAAGAGTTAAAGAGTTAAAGAGTTAATGAGTTAATGAGTTAAATAGTTAAAGAGTTAAAGAGTTAAAGAGTTAATGAGTTAAATAGTTAAAGAGTTAATGAGTTAATGAGTTAATGAGTTAAAGCGTAAAAGCGTTAAAGATTTAAAGAGTTAAAGAGTTAAAGAGTTAAAGAGTTAAATAGTTAAAGAGTTAATGAGTTAATGAGTTAAAGCGTAAAAGCTTTAAAGAGTTAAAGAGTTAAAGAGTTAAAGAGTTAAAGAGTTAATGAGTTAATGAGTTAACGAGTTAACGTTTTTGAAAGCATTGTTTTCTTCAAAGGGTAGATTCAATTCTGTCTTACAATTTGGCCAATATGATGTTTCATATAAGAAATAATAAGATGTTGAAATCATTATAAAATGCTGTCTAAGGTAGATCAATGTCCTGCTCCATTCAACTTTCTATTATTAGGTGTTCAAGCACGAAGTGCTGAAAACCTATTGTAATTGCTATTTGAAAAAAAAAAAATCCCCTAAAACGCATCGTGCAGCCCAAACCGTAAGGCCTAGAGACTTGAAACTCGGCCAGATGGTAGGCCACACTTTTGGGGAGAACCTATCAGAGCATGACCCCGATTGGCCCATAGGTGGCGCTACAGCAACCAAAAGTACTAAATTGCTCATAACTCCTAGACCGTTGGTCCTAGCCTCAAGCTTTTTACACCACTGTGATCCTTGAAAAATTTTCCGCTATGTCGAATTTTGTCCAAAACCTACTTTTGCGAACTAGTCCCTGGTTTTTCGCCCGATCCGAACCAGCCCAGTCTAGGACAATTCTCTGGACTCTCTAGATAAATAATTATCGAGAAAAAATTGAAATTTTGCATTTGGTTGCCTACAACAGGGTCATTTAGAAAGTGGTCCGTGGCAAAATACACTCAAAAGCCTATAAATCCCAAAGGAAAAGTCAGAACATAAAACTTAATGTCTTTTGATGCTTTTGTGCTTAACGGCCTTAAAGGCCTTAACTGCTTGAACACCGCTAAATGCTGCTTGCAGCTTTAATTATTCTTATTTTTGTTTATATGCTGTGCCTTCTGCAATATGAGGATTGTGTTTCAGTGTGTTTCTGTGTCATTGCCGACTCCAGGGATTATGAAAGCTCCTCTCGCGGTGTAGGTGCGTGTCGTCCATAAAGCCGGCGAAGAACAGCGATTGAAAACTTTTTGAAAGACTTCAGCATTTGTTCTGCACACTTACCTAAACACTCTGTGGGGCCGCGGCGGTAACTGGGGTCCTATTTCATCCGCAGCGTGAAGCCGCTGAGTTCCTCAGCTGTAAAATGAAAGCAGCGGAGCACAGTGAGAAAATGTATTAGCCTCGCTGTGATAAGGAGAGCCCTTAGCAAGTGACGCACGCCTTCAATGGGGAAAATAACCACTGGACAAATTGTTTTTGCTACATTAAGTACCTGTTACTTTATTTCACAGATGGAAAAAAATAATGCCGGCTCTGGGGTTTGGAAGCAGCATAGCATAGAGAATTGCATGCATGTAGATTCCTATAAATATCCATGAAGTCTTTATATGGAAAGTGATTTTCTTAAGAACTTTTGAGCTCAAAGAAAGTCAGGCAATCGACTAATAAAATATACAATGATAGATGACAAAGTGCCCGGCGGGCAGTCGATCGGCTACTGGGGGAAATCACGCTGAATATCTCTTAATAAAAATAAAATAAAAAGGAGGGAATATTTTCACTCAGCGGGTGGAGCGGGGATTTTTCAATTAATGACTGCGCCACCACGCCAGAGCCGCGCAAATTAAATGAGTGTGTCAGATCTGCAGTGATTTATACATCTGGACTGATCTAACAGGCTGGCGGAGCGGCTATGACACTATGACAAGCCAACAATGGATATGAAAAATGAGCTAATACCACCGAGCTAAATCACAGATTTTCAAAGGCCAACGCAGCCTAGCTGAGAAAAATCCACAAGCACTTAAAAGTATAAGAAGACAAGGCCGTGTAAATGCCCTCGATATGCGCCTGGTCGCAGGGGACGTACGGTAGAGAGTTTCTCTGAAGGCTGGAGTCTCCATCTAAAGCAGATATTCAGCGCTCTCTCTCTGGACGACCATCTGGCGTGAGGCGTGTGTGAGCCGGGTGTGTGAATCTACTGAACGCAGAGCTGCTTTCCAGAGGTTAGCACTGAGACAAGCGTGAAGACAACAGCTCTGTTTGTGTGTGATGTTTCTCTTACTTAGGCTCTGATGAAAAATAGTTTGCTTTTTTTGCACTCAGCAGATTTAGAGGAACCAATTACTGCAGTGCTGATGTGAGTGCAGCCTCAGGTCCCGCCGACCAATGACGGACTGCGTTAAAGCGCTTTTTATGTATTAGAGGGGTTCCAATTTCAGTTTTTCATCAAATCCCATCTATTCTTTTAGCCTGTGGTTTCAGAAGCAAAAATAATCTAGTGATTTGTGGAAAAGAGAGCAACATTAGAGAATATGAAAGGGCCATCTTCACAGAACATTAGGCCACGATTAGATCTATCTACAGCGAAGGGTTAAAGTTGATTGTTGTTGTTGATTGAGTCGTATTTTACCCGGACACATCTTCTCATCTCAGTCCTGTACAGCCACAGAACCCCTGGATGGAGAGACCACAAACACTCGTCCAGTGGAGCAGGAGAACCTCAGATCAGACGCAAATCACGGGGAAATAAACTTGTTTTAAGGTGTGGCATATGATCATAAAGTCAGACAGAGATTTATTTTAAACAACAAGCTATATTATGATTTTTTTGCTAAATTTCGACCTAAAGAGTGCTGGATCTAAGACACTGCAAAGAAAAAAACAATGTTCATGTTGGAAATATACTTTTCCTCATAGTTCCCTAACCCTTTTGGTCACTATTTGCTTTTAATGAATAATATTATTTCGATAGTCCACTTTAGACGTCCTACTAGCAACAGGGAACTTTGCAACTACATGTCGACTAGCTGTCATTAGAGTATTAGACTGATGCTTAATATCGGCTAACACTTTATTCTTATGCTCCTCAACAGACTTTCTACTGACTATAAGTAGCTTTGATACAAGTCAACTTATTCTAACCAGAACCTGGCAGTCAACTAACACTCTAGTGATAGTTGACATGTAGTTGCAAGTTAATGAGAGTTAGATCTAGTAGAATTAGACAGTAGAATGTCTAAAGTAAAATATCGAAATAAAGTGTAACTATCATTTTTTTTTAATTGAAGCATCTGGACAAGGACAGTGTTAGAGTGTTAGAGTTAGAGTAAAGGTCCCGTCTTTCGCGATTCCATTTTTCAAACATTAGTTAGTGTGTAATGTTGCTGTTAGTGCATAAATAATACCTGTAAAATTATAAAGCTCAAAGTTCAATGCCTAGCGAGATATTTTAATTTTATTTAACAGAAGTCCCCTTTTAAAGCCTACAGCGAACGGCCGGTTTGGACTACATCCCTCTACTTCCTTTTTAATGACGTCATTAGAACAGTTTTTTTTACTAATCTCCGCCCACTGGAATACACAAAAAAAGGGGGCGTAGTCTTGTTGCGCTCCCACGGAGAAGAGGAAGAGTATTTTTTTTACAGTTACCACATGTACACCTATAAAACATTACTAATCAAAACTCGTTCACTCGTGTAACTAAGGTGCGAATAAACAATGAACTTATTTTAAAAATTCAACATCACCATCGTTAATTCGACAGACGGAAAAAAAAACATATACCACAAGATTTTATAACAGTTAGTAACATTTAACATTAAAATTTAACCAATTAAAAGTATGACAACGACTAAATAAACAGCTTACCACTGTGAAACATCCTGCAAAAGTCGTGTTTGAACAGGTTCTAATTGATCATCTATGTTCTCCGGGTCTGATTCCGGCTCAAATTGATAAGGTAATATGTTGGACATTTTTACAATAACAATCAGCGCATGCATCTCCAATTTATGGTAAGAGGCGTGACCTTTCCGGGCAACGTGCGATAAGCTGCTGTCCAATCACAACACAGGAACCGCTGGCACAATCGTACATTACGTATTTCTGAAGGAGGGACTTCATAGAACAAGGAAGTCATCGGGCCGTTTTTTGGACAGTGAAACAGCGGTATACAGATAAGTAAATTGTGAGAAAAATACTGTGTTTTTTTACACGCGAAACATGAACACATGTTATTTTGCACACTGTAAACACAATCATAGCTTCAAAAAAACACGAAGAACGGGACCTTTAAAGATGTGGCATGATCAAAAACTAAAATGACATTTCTTTTGACAAAATAAGCTATATTATGAATTTCTGCTATATTTCTGAACCTAACAGTCTACTAATATTCAAATAAAAGTTGACATGCAGTCGCAAGTTAATAAGAGTAGTTGACATATAGTTAGTGGAATGAAAGTGGAATACCGAAATAAAGTGTAACCATGCATTTTTTCCTTCAAGCATCTGGACAAGGACAGTGTTCGAGTTTTTTCTTCTTCTTTTTTTTTTTACAGCATCGTTCAGGGCTTCCAGAACACATACGCTGACAGAGAGAGAGGGAAGGAGACAGGCGGACAGCAGAGGAACACGAGAGCAAACCTGACAGCGAGCTATAAGCACTCGAGCCGAGAGAGAGGCAGTCAGGCAGCCAGTGCACGCTGATTGAATGATCCCATTTCTGGGCTTTTTGTTAGACAACCGGCAGCAGTGTATGAAGATTGATACAGAAGTGCTTGACTCGCTTTGCTGGATCATCAAATGGATTGATATTACTCTCCCTCTCTGGATGAAGACAAAGTAACTGTTATGATACTCAATACAAGAGCTTGTCAGAAGCGGAAAATCATCTGGTGTCGCTGGTTATGGGAGCGTTTCACGGACTGTCATGTGAATTTATTAGGCAGATGCAGAGCTATCTGATGCTGACGCTGAAAGCCAGAATTCGCACAGAGAAATCTCAAGTGCAGATTGAATTACAGGCCCAGGCTGGTAGATGTCACAGCTTACAGCTTTATCATGATCAACACACACACACAGACTGACACAAAATAACCATCTTATTTACACACACACATACTGTGACATTTTAAAAAAAAATAAATGCATCGGGTTGTTCTTTGCCTCCATGTTGTACATTAAAATTGTGAATTATCCCGCTTATACCATGGTCACTTCATTGACATATAAAGCTGTCAATTGCAGTGGCGGCTGTTGAAATTTATTTTAGGGGGGGCTAAATCAAACCCCTGTAGGGGGGTCTGGGGGCATCCTCCCCCAGAAGATTTTTTTATTTATTTTCACATACAAACGAAGCATTCTGGTGCATTCTGACAAAATAATAAAGACAAAATAGAACATTTTCTTACAAAGACGAATGGGACCGGGGAACTAAGTTTTAACTTAATTTATTTGCCTTGTAGACTTCAGCAAGATTAAAAGTGCAAACACATCAATACAAATTGGGAATTATACACAAGTTAACAGGGGCGGAGTGGGACACAAAAATCTACCGGGAAATTTCGTAGACCACCGGCCCTCGTCGCCGGCAGGACCGGATTAAGAGTTCAGAGGCCCCTGGGCACAATGTCTTGTAGGCCCTCTCTTAGGCAGGCCAAATGTATATTTTGTCCAAGGACATTTTCTTCAAGAGATTTCCACGACGCGCACGCGCGAGAACTTAACTGAAGTAGTTTAAGGAGATCGCAATTCTCAACTGGGTGACCGTGAGACGCTGTAGTCGCGGGACAAAACACAGCTCTTCTGTTCCGATTACAACATTAAACCGGTTCTCCTCACTCAGTGAAACACCCACTGTTGATTGTGCCCTAGTTATTGGCGATTCTATCACACGGAACGTGAAAATAGAGACACCAGCCACCATAGTCACATGTTTGCCGGGAGCCAGAGCGCCTGACATCAAACCAAATATAAAAGTGCTGGCTAATGCTAATCGTAAATCCTCTAAGATTATTATTCACGTTGGCACTAATGATGTTCGACTCCGCCAGTCGGAAGAACGCTGTCATGTTTACAACTGGGACAATGAGCGCTCATCAAGATCAACTAAATGCTGGATTTTCAAAAGTATGTGAAGTTCACGGCTCTATTGTTGCAGTAAACTTGCACACAGTTATTGAATGAATAATTTATTAGATGTACACCGGCCTGTTATTGTATGGACATCGACTTTACGTTTTCACACTAAACATGACGTGGAACAAAACGAACAGTGATTGGTTGCATTACATGTCAGTCAGTCCTTGGCTGATATTTGTTATTCTTAAATACATGTAAGTGAATGTGTTTTGTCATTTAAGAAACCTTGATCATGATTCATGTTAGTTGATCTATAACGCACACTGGGCGCCATGTTAGTGCGCACCACATTTCAGAAAATTGTATCTGTCAGATTTACAACACGTAAATTCATCACCTTCTCCCGAAATACATGAAAGTAAGTGGCCAGTGAAGTGTGAGAAGAACAGAGTGACTGTTATAGTTACCTACACAATGTGTATCTAAACACATCAGTGTGTATTTTACAAACTATAAATGTATTGTTTTGCTAGTATTTATGTGTATTTAAATGTCTGAAAGCTTACCATAAACCCGTGTGTACGGAGCACACAGACCCCTCGTGACATCAAACACGTGTGTGTACGGAGCACACAGACCCCTCGTGACATCAAACACGTGTGTGTATGGAGCACACGGAACCTCGTGACATCAAACACGTGTGTGTATGGAGCACACGGAACCTCGTGACATCAAACACGTGTGTGTATGGAGCACACGGAACCTCGTGACATCAAACACGTGTGTGTATGGAGCACACGGAACCTCGTGACATCAAACACGTGTGTGTATGGAGCACACGGACCCTCGTGACATAAAACACGTGTGTGTATGGAGCACACGGAACCTCGTGACATCAAACACGTGTGTGTATGGAGCACACGGACCCTCGTGACATCAATCACGTGTGTGTACAGAGCACATGGACCCTCGTGACATCAAACACGTGTGTGTATGGAGCACACGGACCCCTCATGACATCAAACACGTGTGTGTACGGAGAACACGGACCCTCGTGACATCAAACACGTGTGTGTATGGAGAACACGGACCCTCGTGACATCAAACACGTGTGTGTATGGAGAACACGGACCCTCGTGACATCAAACACGTGTGTGTATGGAGAACACGGACCCTCGTGACATCAAACACGTGTGTGTATGGAGCACACGGACCCTCGTGACATCAAACACGCGTGTGTAAGGAGCACACGGACCCTCGTGACATCAAACACGTGTGTGTACGGAGCACACGGACCCTCGTGACATCAAACACGCGTGTGTACGGAGCACACGGACCCCTCGTGACATCAAACACGCGTGTGTATGGCGCACACAGACCCTCGTGACATCAAACACGTGTGTGTATGGAGCACACGGACCCCTCCTGACATCAAACACGTGTGTGTACGGAGCACATGGACCCCTCGTGACATCAAACACGTGTGTGTACAGAGCACACGGACCCCTCATGACATCAAACACGTGTGTGTACGGAGCACACGGACCCCTCCTGACATCAAACACGTGTGTGTACGGAGCACATGGACCCCTCGTGACATCAAACACGTGTGTGTACAGAGCACACGGACCCCTCATGACATCAAACACGTGTGTGTACGGAGCACACGGACCCTCATGACATCAAACACGCGTGTGTATGGAGCATACGGACCCTTGTGACATCAAACACGTGTGTGTATGGAGCACACAGACCCTCATGACATCAAACACATGTGTGTACGGAGCACACGGACCCTCATGACATCAAACACGTGTGTACGGAGCACACGGACCCTCATGACATCAAACAAACGTGTGTATGTAGCATACGGACCCTTGTGACATCAAACTCGTGTGTGTACGGAGCACACGGACCCCTCGTGACATCAAACACGCATGTGTATGGAGCATACGGACCCTTGTGACATCAAACACGTGTGTGTATGGCGCGAGAACAGCCTGATGAGACCCACTGCTGCTCTGTGTAAATGAGTGGTTCTGCTGCATTAGCTCCATAAAACCATAATCCCTTCCCCATAAACCATTACATGCGTCACAACATTTCTGATTTATGGGGCGGAGTATCGATGGAAAAAAATGAACGCTTGCCAAACATCTTAGGGACAATATTGAGCACATTTTAATTGTGATTTGATTCCCCTGGCCATTAGCCAGAAGATGAATGAGCACTAGCAACCCCTGACAGCAGCCAGAGAAAGTCTTAATATGACAATTATGTGTCTGTCTATAGATTTTATTGTACCCCTCTCTCTCTCGTATCAGTTCATCAGTACAGTGCAGCTTTTGTGTAGATTAAATTGAGACTTTGCTTTACTCCATCTCGGAACACTTACTTATGTTTTATGACACGCACTAAATCAGTTTTATGCTGCTATTGATTTTCCTGCCCTGCTCTCCTCTGAGCTCCCTCATACATACATAAACCAATACATCAAAACATTTTGCTTTTCATTCTGCCTTTTGCTTTTTGTTCCCGTGTTTGCCTTGACCTTCAGGGTGTTGGGAACGGCTATGAGAGGTGTTCTGTTTGCTATGAAACCTGCTTTCTGCTGAAGAGAGAGATGACCGGACACACACGGCTGAGCTGCTAGTGTTCGTTTACAGCTCACTGCCGCACGATTCAGATATTCAGTGGTCAGTGTGACTCCTCTGCTCTGGAAAACACACTGTTTTATCAAAACATGTGTGAACATTTAACATTTTATTTTTTTAAAACATAAATTAAAATAATATTACAGCCATTGCCACCAAACTACAAATGTAATTGAAATCCTAAAAAAATGTATCAATAAAAATAATCAATCGATACAAAAATAACATATTTAAAAAAAAGAAATGCTTTAGCTAACATGAAAAAATATCTATTATATTCCACTGTGATTTCTTTCAATCTATTTAACAAACATACTGTTTCTGCACGTGAACAGCTTGGATTATCGTACAAAGGTCAGGGCTGTTCACTGCTGTCAATAATGTGATCCTGTGGGAAAAGATTAAGTAAGCAATGTGAAACCAGTCAAATTATGCAGTCAGCAGCTTCAAAGACTATTCTAAATTTAATTCATTAATACAAAATTTCAAGTGTTTCTGATGAGTGAGGTGACCATAGGTCTACACATGCACGCACACACACACACACACACACACACACACACACTCACTCACGTGCGCAGACACACACACGCACGTGCACACACACACTACAGAAAACACAAGCAGAAAAAAAAACAAAAAAAACACAAACAAGACGTAACTATACATTCAGACGTACATTAACAGTACAGATTACAGCCCGGAAAGTACTGTGTAATTAACAGGAATTTACAGTATAGGTACACAATAATTATAGAAAGTTACAAAGTACTTACATGTAAATATAAGGGAACAATATGTAAAGTTTGGGGAATAAAGGGGTAACCAGGAGAAATAAAAAAATATAGAAAAGAAAAGCTACGACTATTGCAATTTTTTAAAATATACTGGGAAATAAATCCGGTTTCATGTGGTTACAGTGTAAGTGGTGCTTATATAATAAATAAAGGTTTCCGAGTCAGTGATATAAGATTGTGTGTATGCATTTTTATTGTACTTACCCTGTAACTACATGGAACAAGAGGGTAACAAGCACCACTTTAATTTACAGCCCGCAACGTCACACTTACCCTGTAACTATTTATTCCCCAAACTTAAAATATTGTTCCCTTATACTTATATTGTAAGTATGTTATAGGTACACTATAATTACCGAACATTACGCTGTAAAATCGCTTTAATTACTCAGTACTTTCCGGGCTGTAATCTAAAGCGTTACCACAGTACATGATCAACACAAAGGAGTTTTATTAACAAAAAGATAGACAGGAGCAATTAACCACTGCTAAAGGAATAGCATGAATGGATAATGGAGTAAAGATTGATGAGTTTAAGTGTGTGAGTTTGACGTTACTGTGGCAGTCACATGTGATCTTGTGGAAAGAGAAACTATCGTACAGTAAACGCTTCTTCACACTCTTCCAAACACAGCCTGCTTCTCGATGTCAGATATTCACAATTAAACTGGGTAGTGTGAGTCACACCAGCACACTGACATGACAGAAAACAAGGCCAGAACCACACTAATGTGTGCTAATGTCCCGGATGCAGTGTGTGCTGATGTCCAGGATGCAGTGTGTGCTGATGTCCAGGATGCAGTGTGTGCTAATGTCCCGGATGCAGTGTGTGCTAATGTCCCGGATGCAGTGTGTGCTAATGTCCCGGATGCAGTGTGTGCTAATGTCCCAGATGCAGTGTGTGCTAATGTCCCGGATGCAGTGTGTGCTAATGTCCCGGATGCAGTGTGTGCTAATGTCCCGGATGCAGTGTGTGCTAATGTCCCAGATGCAGTGTGTGCTAATGTCCCGGATGCAGTGTGTGCTAATGTCCCGGATGCAGTGTGTGCTGATGTCCCGGATGCAGTGTGTGCTAATGTCCCGGATGCAGTGTGTGCTAATGTCCCGGATGCAGTGTGTGCTAATGTCCCGGATGCAGTGTGTGCTAATGTCCCGGATGCAGTGTGTGCTAATGTCCCGGATGCAGTGTGTGCTAATGTCCCGGATGCAGTGTGTGCTAATGTCCCGGATGCAGTGTGTGCTAATGTCCCGGATGCAGTGTGTGCTAATGTCCCGGATGCAGTGTGTGCTAATGTCCCGGATGCAGTGTGTGCTAATGTCCCGGATGCAGTGTGTGCTAATGTCCCGGATGCAGTGTGTGCTGATGCAGTGTGTGCTAATGTCCCGGATGCAGTGTGTGCTAATGTCCCGGATGCAGTGTGTGCTGATGCAGTGTGTGCTAATGTCCCGGATGCAGTGTGTGCTAATGTCCCGGATGCAGTGTGTGCTAATGTCCCGGATGCAGTGTGTGCTGATGCAGTGTGTGCTGATGCAGTGTGTGCTGATGTCCCGGATGCAGTGTGTGCTAATGTCCCGGATGCAGTGTGTGCTAATGTCCCGGATGCAGTGTGTGCTGATGCAGTGTGTGCTAATGTCCCGGATGCAGTGTGTGCTGATGCAGTGTGTGCTAATGTCCCGGATGCAGTGTGTGCTGATGCAGTGTGTGCTAATGTCCCGGATGCAGTGTGTGCTAATGTCCCGGATGCAGTGTGTGCTGATGCAGTGTGTGCTAATGTCCCGGATGCAGTGTGTGCTGATGCAGTGTGTGCTAATGTCCCGGATGCAGTGTGTGCTGATGCAGTGTATGCTAATGTCCCGGATGCAGTGTGTGCTAATGTCCCGGATGCAGTGTGTGCTGATGCAGTGTGTGCTGATGTCCAGGATGCAGTGTGTGCTGATGTCCCGGATGCAGTGTGTGCTAATGTCCCGGATGCAGTGTGTGCTGATGTCCCGGATGCAGTGTGTGCTGATGTCCCGGATGCAGTGTGTGCTGATGCAGTGTGTGCTGATGCAGTGTGTGCTAATGTCCCGGATGCAGTGTGTGCTGATGCAGTGTGTGCTAATGTCCCGGATGCAGTGTGTGCTGATGCAGTGTGTGCTAATGTCCCGGATGCAGTGTGTGCTGATGCAGTGTGTGCTAATGTCCCGGATGCAGTGTGTGCTGATGCAGTGTATGCTAATGTCCCGGATGCAGTGTGTGCTAATGTCCCGGATGCAGTGTGTGCTGATGCAGTGTGTGCTGATGTCCAGGATGCAGTGTGTGCTGATGTCCCGGATGCAGTGTGTGCTAATGTCCCGGATGCAGTGTGTGCTGATGTCCCGGATGCAGTGTGTGCTGATGTCCCGGATGCAGTGTGTGCTGATGCAGTGTGTGCTGATGCAGTGTGTGCTGATGCAGTGTGTGCTGATGCAGTGTGTGCTGATGTCCCGGATGCAGTGTGTGCTGATGTCCCGGATGCAGTGTGTGCTGATGTCCCGGATGCAGTGTGTGCTGATGCAGTGTGTGCTAATGTCCCGGATGCAGTGTGTGCTAATGTCCCGGATGCAGTGTGTGCTGATGTCCCGGATGCAGTGTGTGCTAATGTCCCGGATGCAGTGTGTGCTAATGGCCCGGATGCAGTGTGTGCTAATGGCCCGGATGCAGTGTGTGCTAATGTCCCAGATGCAGTGTGTGCTAATGTCCCGGATGCAGTGTGTGCTAATGTCCCGGATGCAGTGTGTGCTAATGTCCCAGATGCAGTGTGTGCTAATGTCCCGGATGCAGTGTGTGCTAATGTCCCGGATGCAGTGTGTGCTAATGTCCCGGATGCAGTGTGTGCTGATACAGTGTGTGCTAATGTCCCGGATGCAGTGTGTGCTAATGGCCGGATGCAGTGTGTGCTGATGCAGTGTGTGCTAATGTCCCGGATGCAGTGTGTGCTGATGCAGTGTGTGCTAATGTCCCGGATGCAGTGTGTGCTAACATCCCGGATGCAGTGTGTGCTAATGTCCCGGATGCAGTGTGTGCTAATGTCCCGGATGCAGTGTGTGCTAATGTCCCGGATGCAGTGTGTGCTAACATCCCGGATGCAGTGTGTGCTAATGGCTGGATGCAGTGTGTGCTGATGAATTTTAGGAATTGTACTTTTTCTAAATAGTTTAAAAACAGTGTACTTTTACTTTTACTTGAGTACATTTTAAGTGCTGTATCGGTACTTTTACTGCGCTATTTTCCCTGAACCTGCCGTCGCTACATTTAACATTTATATTAATATTTATTTTTATAATAAGTCATCATGTGACTCCATGCGTGATTCCCGTCAAATCAAATCGCGCGCGGAAAACTTTGCATCAAACCAGCATCAACAGACTTCGAGACACCTGGCGCTAATTTATTTTGTTCACGAAGTGACTTTCGGAGTGGATCTTGAGCCTGGAGGAAGTTCATGCATTTGTGTCTTCATATAGGCAAAAAAACAGCGCAAGCGTCACACCTCACACGTGCTTCAGTGTGTGTGTGTGTGTGTGTGTGTGGTAAATGAAACTGCGCATCGGCTGCACCATTCATTCACACAGAACATGCAGGATTCGTATTTAAATTGTCTTTGTGGTTTAATATTCACACACACGCACACTATATCGCGATTTGATTTCAAGTGTACTGAACTGCTTTCTATTTATTCCTCAAAAAATTTACAAATTCCGTGAAATTCCGAGTTATAAATTCCTTTTTTATGACTGGATTTTGTCAGCATTTTAGGGGGCGCGGGGGTCGTCCAAAACAATGGTAGGGGAAACGCTGTATTTTTAGTGCTAGCAGTCAAAAATAAAACTGTTGGAGAAATATTGAAATACTGTTTCTTTTTTTTCTATGAATCTGTGATAAAAGAGTAAGCTACATTTTCAATTTGCAGGGTATAAGGTGGACTAACATTCATAGCATAATACTCACTACTCACTACTCTTGAGTAGCCTACTTTTAAAAGGGCTACTTTTTACTCCTACTTTGAGTAGTTTTTAGGACCGGTACTTTTACTCTACTCTCACTACATTTTTTGACAAGTAACAGTACTTTTACTTGAGTATGCTTTTTCAGTACTCTTTCCACCACTGCTCGCCGGTCCTGCGCTCTGGCCGGCTCCGACAGCTCAGTGATGGATGAGGAACTGTCATCGGGGCACTTGCTGCGTGTTTACAAGACACCCGTCCTTCATCTCTCAGTGTAAGGGGTGTAATCCAGCGGACGAGCTGGACAACACATCACACAAGAGCTGAAACACACACACACATTACTGTATCATATCTGCACTGCTGAAGAATAAGAGAAGGACTCTTCAGCCATTTAACAAGATTTTTTTTTTTTTTTTTTTTAATCATGACAACTCCTAGCAGGTTATTGAATGTGGTAATGTTAATATATGTGGTCTTGGTGGACTAGATCTGCTGCGGCTCCAGATGAGTAAATGCTTGCTGAAACAGTTCAACTTGATCAAAACAATTGTGATGTTGAATTATGCAACTAAATTTCATGCTTGGCCACTAAATAATTTCTGTCATTATCCATTGGCTAATAAATTGTTATATTTCCGTCTCCAGTGATAAGTCGAGTGCAGATGTACTTACACACTCTCTCTCTTATCGTTTGCTGCACACTGTTCTCACTGACATCAGTGGATGCTCAGTGTGTCCTGACGCACGTAAACCGGAGCGCTGCAGTCCTCACACACTCGCCACTGGTCGGGAAGAGCACTGGGAAGAGCACTGGTAAGAGCACTAGGAGGAGCACTGGGAAGAGCACTGGGGCAAAAGCACTGGGGCAAGAGCACTGGGAAGAGCACTGGGGGAAGAGCACTGGGGCAAGAGCACTGGGGCAAAAGCACTGGGGCAAGAGCACTGGGGGAAGAGCACTGGGGCAAGAGCACTGCGGCAAGAGCACTGGGGGAAGAGCACTGGGGCAAGAGCACTGGGGCAAAAGCACTGGGGCCAGAGCACTGGGAAGAGCACTGGGGGAAGAGCACTGGGGCAAGAGCACTGGGAAGAGCACTGGGAGAAGAGCACTGGGAAGAGCACTGGGGGAAGAGCACTGGGAAGAGCACTGGGAGAAGAGCACTGGGAAGAGCACTGGGAAGAGCACTGGGGGAAGAGCACTGGGAGAAGAGCACTGGGAAGAGCACTGGGGGAAGAGCACTGGGAAGAGCACTGGGAAGAGCACTGGGGGAAGAGCACTGGGAAGAGCACTAGGAGGAGCACTGGGAAGAGCACTGGGGGAAGAGCACTGGGGGAAGAGCACTGGGAAGAGCACTGGTGAGAGCACTGGTGAGAGCACTGGTGAGAGCACTGGGAAGAGCACTGGGAAGAGCACTGGTGAGAGCACTGGTGAGAGCACTGGGAAGAGCACTGGGAAGAGCACTGGGGGTAGAGCACTGGGAAGAGCACTGAGAAGAGCACTGGTGAGAGCACTGGTGAGAGCACTGGTGAGGGCACTGGTGAGAGCACTGGGAACAGCACTGGGAAGAGCACTGGTGAGAGCACTGGGAAGAGCACTGGGAAGAGCACTGGTGAGAGCACTGGGATGAGCACTGGTGAGAGCACTGGTGAGAGCACTGGGAAGAGCACTGGGAAGAGCACTGGTGAGAGCACTGGGAAGAACACTGGTGAGAGCACTGGTGAGAGCACTGGGAAGAACACTGGTGGGAGCACTGGGAAGAGCACTGGTGAGGACACTGGGAAGAACACTGGTGGGAGCACTGGGAAGAGCACTGGTGAGAGCACTGGGAAGAGCACTGGTGAGAGCACTGGGAAGAGCACTGGGAAGAGCACTGGGAAGAGCACTGGTGAGAGCACTGGGAAGGGCACTGGGAAGAGCACTGGTGAGAGCACTGGTGAGAGCACTGGTGAGAGCACTGGGAAGAGCACTGGTGAGAGCACTGGGAAGAACACTGGTGAGAGCACTAGGAAGAGCACTGGGAAGAGCACTGGTGGGAGCACTGGGAAGAGCACTGGGAAGAGCACTGGGAAGAGCACTGGGAAGAGCACTGGTGAGAGCACTGGAGAGAGCACTGGGAAGAGCACTGGGAAGAGTACTGGGAAGAGCACTGGTGAGAGCACTGGTGAGAGAACTGTGAAGAGCACTGGGAAGAGCACTGGGGGAAGAGCACTGGGGGAAGAGCACTGGGAAGAGCACTGGGAAGAGCACTGGTGAGGGCACTGGTGAGGGCACTGGTGAGAGCACTGGGAAGAGCACTGGGAAGAGCACTGGTGAGAGCACTGGGAAGAGCACTGGTGAGAGCACTGGGAAGAGCACTGGAAAGAGCACTGGTGAGAGCACTGGTGAGAGCATTGGGAAGAGCACTGGTGAGAGCACTGGGAAGAACACTGGTGAGAGCACTGGTGAGAGCACTGGGAAGAACACTGGTGGGAGCACTGGGAATAGCACTGGTGAGGGCACTGGGAAGAACACTGGTGGGAGCACTGGGAAGAGCACTGGTGAGAGCACTGGGAAGAGCACTGGTGAGAGCACTGGGAAGAGCACTGGGGGAAGAGCACTGGGAAGAGCACTGGGAAGAGCACTGGTGAGAGCACTGGTGAGGGCACTGGTGAGAGCACTGGGAAGAGCACTGGGAAGAGCACTGGGAAGAGCACTGGTGAGAGCACTAGTGAGGGCACTGGGAAGAGCACTGGTGAGAGCACTGGGAAGAGCACTGGAAAGAGCACTGGTGAGAGCACCTGTGAGAGCACTGGGAAGAGCACTGGTGAGAGCACTGGTGAGAGCACTGGGAAGAGCACTGGTGAGAGCCCTGTGAAGAACACTGGTGAGAACACTGGTGAGAACACTGGTGAGAGCACTGGGAAGAACACTAGTGGGAGCACTGGGAAGAGCACTGGTGAGAGCACTGGGAAGAACACTGGTGGGAGCACTGGGAAGAGCACTGGTGAGAGCACTGGGAAGAGCACTGGTGAGAGCACTGGGAAGAGCACTGGTGAGAGCACTGGTGAGAGCACTGGGAAGAGCACTGGTGAGAGCACTGGGAAGAGCACTGGGAAGAGCACTGGGAAGAGCACTGGTGAGAGCACTGGTATGAGCACTGGTGAGAGCACTGGGAAGAGCACTGGTGAGAGCACTGGGAAGAACACTGGTTAGAGCACTAGGAAGAGCACTGGGAAGAGCACTGGTGAGAGCACTGGGAAGAGCACTGGGAAGAGCACTGGTGAGAGCACTGGGAAGAGCACTGGGAAGAGCACTGGTGAGAGCACTGGGAAGAGCACTGGGAAACACTCCCGCGTCAGTCTTCTCTTCTCCACTAAACACACTGTACACATGAGTAAACAAGCCTCGGATTTCCATCTGATCCATGTCTGTGCTCTCTGTTCCCCTGCCCGGCTCACTACAACACAACACACTTCATCTCGAACAGCTTGGCATATGCATTTCAACATAAAAAATAAAATAAAACAAAAAGTGTTTATCTGGTACACTGGTCGATTAACACAGTTCACCCGGGTAGACAATGCTAATCAACTCTAGGCAAGGCAAGGCAAGGCAAGTTTATTTATATAGCACATTTCATACACAATGGTAATTCAAAGTGCTTTACATAGAAGAAATAAAAATAAAAAATTAAAATAAAAAATAAAAAGAAATAACCATAATTAAAACAGTTTAGATTAAAAAACAAAATAAAGTACAGTAAGGACAGTCGGACGAACATTGACACAGTGCTCATTCAGTAAATGCATAGCTAAACAGATGTGTTTTGAGTCTGGATTTGAATGTGACTACTGTAGGAGCACATCTGATCTCCTCTGGAAGCTGGTTCCAGCTGCGGCTGGCATAATAGCTAAAAGCAGACTCTCCGTGCTTAGAGTGAACCCTTGGTATTTCTAGCTGATGTGATCCTAATGATCTGAGTGATCTGTTGGGTTTATATTCAGTGAGCATATCTGCAATATATTGAGGTCCTAACCCATTGAATGATTTATATACCAGTAATAATACTCTAGAGGATTTACAGGACAAAACACCATTTCAGGTACAAAAATATTTTTTTTTATCATTTGATTTGTGATTATATTAATGTTCTTTAAATGACAAAACTGAAAAAAAAATTGTAAGTAAAAGTATTTTTGTCTCCCAGATGCATGTCACTCTTCTCTCAGTCTGAGTAATATCACACAACAAAATGCAAATACTTATTCAGTGATTCTGTTTAATAATACAGAAAGTACATTACACAGGATCTGAACTCCAGGACTCCTAACAATCAAAGAGTAGAAAAGAACAACAATGTTCTGTAATTGTTCTGATAATTTTGTACATATTTATAATTGTAATGTTACTTAGAATCCATCACTGAGAGAGCTGATGTTGATCTGGTCAGTCTGAACTGTGGCACGTCATCAAGGGCATCTCTTTCAACACAAGTGTATCAGCACAAGACATGAATTACAATAATTACTACTATTATTATCATTATTATTGTTATTATTAATATTACAGTCATTATGGCCATGCAACACATTATTATTTGACATCACAACGGCCCATCTGGTATGACTCTCCCTATTAATCTCCAAAACATGATCTGGTGATTTGATGATTGTTGCTCCTGCAGTGTTTGCTCATGACAGCTCGAGTGCATCAGGGCTCTTTAACACACACACACACACACACACACACACCTGCAAGTGTCTATACATGCCTTGAGTGGGCACTGAATGATCATGTCAATTCTCTCTCTCTCTCTCTCTCTCTCTCTCTCTCTCACTACACTAACCCTGCCCCTAAACCTACCCTCTCACAAACACACACACACACACACTCACACTCTCACACACACACACACACACACACTCACACTCACACACACACACACACACACACACACACACTCACACTCACACACACACTTGAAATTAATCTACATTTTAGATTTCAAAACAGCAGATAAATGCAGGAAAATTATATAAGATTTTGAGATAAATAGAGCAATAAAAAACAGGCGTAAAGGCGTGAGTGCTGCACCCGTCGCTGGTCTCCACAACACACACCGCAGTAATGAGCGCTGTGGCGATCGGCACGTCGAGTGGCGCTGCAACACAACACCGCTTCAGTTGGCAGCATTAGTAAAAGCACAAGGAGATTTGACTTTCTCCACAGGCGCAGCTCAACCCTTCGCCAGGCTGATAATGGGCTCTATCAGGTTTAATGATCCTCAGCTTGGACGAGCAGACAACTGCAGCGGGGAGGGGCGACACGGGGGCATCGGGAATCCTACAGCAAGCATATTGTCATTAAATATTTTTTTTTTCCGAACACTCCCTTGTTCATGGCATAAATGCCGCCGTGAGAGTGATCATAATTGGCTCTGAACACATGTGTAATTGCCTTCAGCTGGCGTTCTTTTACAGTTGACATTGTTCTGTGGCGATGAGGTGACTGGCCATTTGAATAAGCAGCTTGTTTGGCGACGGCAGGCGTAATTGAAATGTCCTACGTGTGTGAACAGAAGATTACATTAAGACCCCCTGATAATCACCTGACAGGGGAATAATTGAGTCTGCAATCTGCCACAGCGTCCTCGAGAGCCCGGGAGGATGAGTCGAGTTACCGGCCGGCACTCCTGGCCGACACGCTTTCCACGCCAGGCAAAAGTGCCAACAATGCATTCCTGAGCATCAACCCCTCCGTCTGTCTTGGTGTGTGTGTGTGTGTGTGTGTGGCTTCAATAGGGGTCACTTCACCACAAAGTTAACAGATGGGCACTTATAACCATCTTCATTGTCATGCTTAGGTTACTGAGTTTGTGATCACTATTTCCCATAAGGGTTTGTCCTTTCTACAGTTTCTTTTCATTGAAAATCTTTTAAAATAAAAGATTTTTAAAAGAGCTGTGCTGTTATTTACACACATTGTTTTCTACATCAGTGTGTAAGAAAGTGTACATGTATGACCATGTGTGCAATAATAAACGAGCAAAGCGAGATTTTTTTATTTTTTATTTAGTAAATAAATGGATCTCATATACAGTACATACAACTTAAATTTAAGATAATTAAAATTTATCAGTTGCTGCCTAATTACAGTAACTTTATAATATGCAATTATTGATCTGAAACAAATCTCCCCTCTGCTCAGAAAACAGCAGATACTTACTTTGTGTTAAATCATTAATATAGTAATGATTTTTCCAGAACACTCTCAATTAAGAGCAAATGTGAAAATGTACCCATGGGACATTGAAGCCAAGCTATTAAATGTGTTATGTTCCAAACGTGTGCTCCTAATGTTTCAGCTGTAGTGCTGTATGAAATGTTGAACAATCGGGGAGTGTGTTTGTCGAGTGTTTTGATTTCCAGTGTTCTCTAGTAAACTCAGCTTTCAGGAGTATATACTCCACTTCTCTGTCAGTCATCGTTCAAGCAATATTACAAAATAAAATGCAAACAACAAATGCAGCTCTGCCTCTTATATGTATTCAGTGACATGGAGCTGTAATAATAATAATAATCAGGGCTAGATATTAACTTTTTTGCTCACCAGCCACTGTGGCTAGTGGTTTTCCAAAGTACTAGCCACTCAGCATTTTCACTGGCCACAATCATGACAACGATAACATATGGGAAAAACTACCAAAAATATATTTTTTTATATTATCTCATAATTTGTCAGCCGGTATATTAGGCTGTTGTCGCTTTAAGACCTGATGCACGGACCCATTATACTGTTTTAAATAGCCAACATACTTGTCTTTATGTGCACGCACTTTGGGTGTGAGCACAAAATCTGCAGGAATGAGTAAAATTATGCTCAATATGTGCAATCCCTCACCAAAATTCAAGCCCTGTACCACCAACAATATTCATCCAGAGCAAATTAAACGAGTGAGTAAAGGGTTTGTGTCGACTCGCTGTCGAAGAGATTAGAGAGCGAGAACGCACAGCTGGTATCTTGTGTATTTATTCTGCAGAAGTGTTTCAGATAATTCAGTATCGATATAGTATATCGAAAAATCTATATTTTTGACAACACTAGATTGCACTTAGTTTATTATTTCAGATGCCTTTTTAAAAGACTACAATTGAAAAATATATATTATTTAAAATTCAACCCGCCAAAGTGGCTAGTAGGAGTGACTGCGTTACACGCCACCGCTGAAATACACACGCACTTGGCGGGTTGGCGGGTGTTAATGTCAAGCCCTGATAACAATAATAATAAACTTACATTACCCATGATTTAGGAATTAAAGAATGGCAGTGGCATAGCGATGAATAGTGTAAATAGCAACAAAAAGTATTTTCTTTGCATTAAATTGTAAATAGCTGTGTCACAGTCTGTTGACGCAGAGATGAAACAAAGCAGGATCTAATTGCAGTAGAGGCGTTTCAGGTTCCGACTGTAATCATGGTTCCCTGAGAAGGGGAACAAGACACTGCGTCTTGGATTGGCCCTATGGGGAACAAATACCCTCTCCAACACGACACGGGAAAGCCTTTCTCTCTAGGCGAGAATATGAACAAGCTTTGTGGGCATAGCATACATAGACACATCAGATTATTTGAGTCAGAGTCAGAGCATCAACCCAGGGCGCATCCATAAAAAGACGTACATAGACTGTCTAGGGGTAGCATGCCCTAAGCCATTATCTGCCATTTATATATGAGATATTCCAGCTATATTCCAGCTTCTATGCCTTCATACCAAGGAATGTCTTAGCCTATACAACCTTTCTCCCTCCCTTGTGGGCTATTCTAGAGATCCAAGGAATAAAGTGGCTCAGCTGTGACAGCCTCTTTCCGCTAGACACAGCTCTTAGGGAATTATTGCCATGGAGAGAAAAAATCTGAACTGTGACCATGGCCATTACCACTACCTCTAGGGGGAGATGGAACCTTCTCATACAAATGGATGCAGTTCAAGAAAGGCACATATTCTTAGATGCAACAAATTCTTGAAATAAATTTAGCCTTTCTGGAAATCGAAGGGGATGTGCAGCTCTATTTAATCACCACAAGACAATAAGGGGAGAGTTCGCACACCTTGCTTGCACTCTTCCCAGAATCCAGGCAGATTCCCATCACTTTATTAAGAAAGTGCAGAAAAACCAGGAGAACCACTTATTTAAGCAACATGCCTCTGTTTGTTACGGATTAAAAAGGGGAGCAAGCGACCACTACTTTAATAGACAGTCTAGGATCAAAGACATCATCAAAGATAGTTGGGGAGGGAGTATATCACCTCATTCAACCCTATGTCCAAAGGGAGCCTGCAATGTTGATAAAAAAACACCTCAGCGGCTAGCATGTCCAATGTTGTGGCTACCAAGGTGGAGCCTCAACTCAAGAGAGGCTCAAGGGAGCCACAATGGAGGCTAGCCTTACTTCAAGACCTCTGAAGTCTGGGGTAGGCAGCTGAAACACTCCTTTAGGTATAACATTCCTCTAGGACCTGCAATAGCCAACACCTAGTTTTTGTTTGTTTGTTTCTTTTATTAGTGCTTGCTGAAGTAAGTGACAGATAATGAGAACTCGAGGAGGGATGCCTTCCTCAACCTGTTAGCGCAGCCGAATTAAAAATATAAGGCCAGATAGAGATGTCTAAGGATCCACTCCTCTAAGGGAATGAACGCCACTACTTAAAGACCCAACAGTATTTGGGGAGGGAAAGCAAGCTGAGTAGAGGTGATGTGATGCTCTACCATAATTAGTTTGCTTTGCATATACCAAAAGTAGGGTACCTGGGTAACATCCCTTTATATCTAGCGATTGTTTTTTCTTTAGGCACTGGACCATCTTAAGTGACAGATAACAAGGAGGGATGCCCCACAGGTGAACTTTCTCTGCTTATTAACATTGTCAAATCAAGGCCCATCCAAAGCGATACCTCTACTTCAAGACCCAACCATAGTTGGGGAGGGAAGTGAATGAAGTAGAGGGAATTATACTGCCCATCTAGTTGGGGCCATCCAAAGGGGACACATGTCACTTGTCATTACTCAGACAGGGAGGCTAGCCTTAGTCTACCGGGGGAGAGCAGCTCAGCCCTGACTTAAATAAAAGCACTTCTCCAGGACCCCCTGTAGTTAGCGCTTTAACGGGTCAATCTAGAGAGGCCTATGATGCACTCATCCAAAGAAACGCATATAGGCCCTGTCCCAAATAGCACACTCCGGACTTGTGGACTTCCTCAGAGTCCACACTTCGGTGACGTCATGTAGTGCAGACCCATAGGGCCCTTAGCGCGAGTCCGCGAGGGCGCATTGAGAGGTATTTTTGGGACAGACTCGATCGTTACGCCGGAAACAGGAAGACGGTCTGATTGTTGTTATGGACAGGAGCTACAGGTTCGGGGAAATATGCTGCCTATTGTTGTTGTGTTTATATGATTTAGTAAAGCCCTGACATTCTGTTCTATTTATTTAATGAATCATAATGCGATCGTATTATTCAGCTTGCTAATATTAGCCTATGTTTGAGACATCAACCACTGGTCGATGATCATAATGTTTGTATAAACTTGTCATAAAAACCGTAATGATATAATTACACTTAAATATTTTTTTCTCAGCCATGTTAACAATTGTCTGTGAGCGAAATCTCCTCCCATCAGTCGTCTGATTGGCCATTCGCAAGGATTCCTGGGTAGTTAAAGTGCGTGGAGCCTGCATCTATGCGGGCTTCGCGGAAGACCGCTTCAAGGGTACAGAGGGGGCGCTGCTGAGCACACTTCAGAGCGTTAACATGCTCAATGGGACGGCCTACGGACTCGTAGACTCGGCGAGCACGCGCAGTTTAAGTCCACAAGACCGCAAGTCCGCATTAAGTGCGCCATTTGGGACAGGGCCATATCCCTACTTCAACACCCAACAGTTAAATGAGGGAGTTAAATGATTGCCCTACATACTCCATTCACCCTGCATCAATCATTGATTTAATTATCAGTTGCACCTGTTGTTTTCCTTGATTAGTTCGCTTTGGTATTTAAGCCCTGTGTTTTGTTTATTTCATTGTCCCTTCTCGGTATTACACAGTTGTTCTCTTCATGGTTCTCTAGTCAATTAGTGTATTTTATTAACAAGTTTTTGTTAATAAAATCTTAACTGCTGCGATTAGATCCTGCCATTTCTCATTGTTATTGCAACCGTTGTGACAATTAAACACCCGATAAGCACTATATTCACACTATTAAACACCTGATAAACACCTTTTTCCCACTAGTAAACAGCTGATATGGACTTTATTCCCACTATAAAAACATAGGCGGATTCAAACTTGGGTCAATCGCATCAAAAGCCAACGCAACTCGTGTTACTCTTCACACCAGTGATCCTGTTATCAGACATGTTTCTTTTGTAGTTTCGTCAGGCTCAATCCGTCAATGGTGGGCGGAGCTAGTGTAAATAGCCTGTGCTAACCAGGTGGCCAATTGTACCCGGTGTAAATAGACACTGTTGAAGGATAGGGAAAAAACATTTAAATGTTATGTAATGATTTAAATTATTTAGTAAATTTTTCTGTACATAATGTTAAATGGTAAACTATTCCTGGACTTGAAAATCAGCAAATTAAAAAACCTGATCTGATGGTCAATGCATCACAGACTAAACAGGTCAAAGGTCAAAGATTAAGTTAAATATTTGAGCTGGGAGATCTGATATTTTATGTCAATAGCAAGTCAATGTCATTGTTGTGGTTTGTCATTGTGAAGGACATATACTTCATTTGAAGTATATCAGCACAGCATGGATTTACGATTAATTTTTTTACAGTTATTGTAGTTGTGCAACATATTATTTGACATCACAACAACCCATTGCTTCTCTCCTCTCCTGTCAACATGATTCTCTTCACCAGTTCTTAAATCAAATGGATACTCACGATTTAAGAACCGACCAACGTTTTCTCTTGGTCCTCCTCTGCGGGCTGACAGATCGTGTGTATCAGGGCTCTCAATAGATACATGTAAAAAATAAAAGAAAAACTCTAAATGTCTACATGCCTTGAGTGGAGGCAGAGTGGCCATGACAACACACACACACACACACACACACACACACACACACAGTGACCATGCCAACACATCACTCATCTTCAGTCCTCCTTGATAACACTGACCACAGACAACAGCAAGCTTTCAACAAAGACCCAGTCAGAGGTGTGTTGTGTTCCCGCAGAACCGCGCTCTACAGGGACGGCTGAAATGCTTGACATTTCCTATCCATGTCTTAGATATGCTTTCAGGCGGCAGCACATCATAATTCAATGCCCTTATGGCTCATAATAAGGCATTTTCCAACAGTTTAGTGTAATCTCCAAGGTAACTGAAGGGTCTCAGGCAACAATACTAGAGGAGTATATTCTTCAAAAAATATATGTTTTGTAAATCTGTTATATTTAAGCAAAAATCCGTGGCTGTAGGTGTGTGTATTAATCGCCTTCTGACACTGTGTAGTTTAGATTCAGAGCTGTCTATGTCAAGTCATCTTCATTTATATAGTGCTTTTAACAATGGATTGTTTCAAAGCAGATTTACAGAGATAAACATATAATTTAAGGTAACAGATTGTTTTGGCTTTATAGCGGTTCTTGAACAATGTTATTTCCAGCTAAATTTAGTTTTGATTGATTCACCTCCGTCGAAATGATCATTTGTTATTAAATTAGGGGCCACTAAGACGACGCCGTTCTCTCTAACAGACTTTAAACGCGTGATTAACGCTGACGGCGTTCACATGCTCATTCAGAATTGATTCTATAGTTATGTGCTTTTTAAAAAATGTGCGCAGGTTTATAATTCATACAACCCATGCCTAAACAAACTACTTTTCTTGCCTATAAATTTTGATACAGAATTTTGTTTTATTTTATAACTTCGGGGTACGCGCGCCGGATTTTCAACAACGCTTTATCTGTAGAGTGGGAACGGGATCCTCCATAGGGAGAGGATAGTGGACACTTCAGCACTGCATTGTCATCGGGTCCAGGCGGATCTCCTTCGTCAGATCTGGACACGGCCTAGATCCGGCAGGCTGCGGGAAAACCTCGGGATAAACAAAGACACTAATATTAGCGTAGATGCCATTCTTCTTATGATGTAGCGAGTACATCAGGATTTAAGGGAAGTGTTCCCAGTTCCGGCTGACCTAATCTATGCAGCCTAACATTGAATTTATAGAAGTCTATAGTGTGTTATGTGTATGCTAGGTCAAAGAGATGTGTTTTTAGTCTAGCTTTGAACTGACAGAGTGTGTCTGCTTCCCGGACAATGGTAGGAAGACTGTTCCAAAGTTTTGGTGCTAAATAGGAAAAGGATCTACTGCCAGCAGTCGATTTAGATATTCTAGGTATTATCAACTGGCCGGAATTTTGAGATCGCAATAGACGTGAAGGACTATAATGCGTTAAGAGCTCGCTCAAGTACTGCGGAGCTAAACCATTTAGTGCTTTGTAGGTAATCAACAATATTTTAAAATGTATACGATGTTTAATAGGGAGCCAATGCAGTGTTGACAGAACCGGGCTAATATGGTCATATTTCCTGGTTCTGGTAAGAACTCGAGCTGCGGCGTTTTGAACTAGCTGTAGTTTATTTATTAAGCGTGCAGGGCAACCACCCAGTAGAGCATTACAATGATCTAGCCTTGAGGTCATGAACGCATGGACTAATTGTTCCGCATTTCCCAATGAGAGCATATGGCGTATTTTAGATATATTTTTAAGATGGAAAAATGCAGTTTTACAGATACTAGACACGTGGCTTTCAAAAGAAAGGTTGGTATCAAAGAGCACACCCAGGTTCCTAACCGACGACGAAGACTTGACAGAGCAGCCATCAAGTGTTAGACAGTATTCTGGGTTATTACGTGTGGAAGTTTTTTGTCCAATAATTAGAATCTCTGTTTTTTTAGTAGTAGAAAATTACTAGTCATCCAATTTTTTATATCCGCTATGCATTACGTTAATTTTCTGAATTGGTAAGTTTCGTTAGGTTTTGAAGAAATATACATATGTGTACACATTCAGGTTCAATGATTATGCTTGCTTTTGTTTGGCTTCTTTTTTTTTACACCAGGTGTGAAGCTACAGATCCTGCTGTACCAAACAAAGATCAAACAAATCTCTCAGTATGTATTTGTGTTGAAATGACCTTCAGTAAGATTGATTTCGTTAATTTAGGAGCCGCCAGCATCACACTGAGTGGATGTTCTCCAGCCTTTCCCATCCGACTGCACTGCGAATTCTACAGCTAAATTAAACTACATGTATATCAAAAACATAAAATTCTAATGACATTAAATGTGAGGGTGGAAGTAAAAAAGGGAAACGAAGGCAAGAGCACGGGAACGCTCGGATTAAAACTACTGAAGAAAGGGTTCTGCATGTGTGGAAAATATCAGCATATCTGAGCTTCATACGATTGTTTACATATTTCCAACTATCAAGCTCAGCATAGAAGTGTGTGTGTGTGTGTGTGTGTGTGTCTGGTTTAGGTAAAAGCTTGATGTGTATCCATTCTGGCATGAACCTATATACATTATCATAGAATAGTTCAATAATAAAAGCAATAAATAATATTACTTTCTTCCCTGGAGCACTGCAATTTTTGAAGAATAATCAGCGGCCAGAATACTCTTTTCCATATAATTGAAGGAAAAGGGGATGGGGTCTGTCAAGAACCACACACACACACACACCATTAAAGTATCATAACAGGATGATGTTCATATGAAATGTGCACTGTATTCAAGTCTTCAGAGCCTCGTGAGTGACAGAAACCTGCACACGCCTCAGCTGAGGGTTTTGGAGGAGCTGTTCCTCTAATGCTCGGACTTTGCCTCCCGGTGTCCATGTAGAGGTTTAGGTGTACGGCATCCGAAGACCCTACATGCCTGTTTGAACACTGAGACTTTGATTTCATGCTTTGAAGGAGCCATTGCAAGACATTGTCAGTGGAGGTCAGAGATGTGGACTCCAGGGAGCGGATCCGTGACCTCTGACCTCATCCATCACACAGTGATTGACATGGGAAGCTGAGAGTGACAGAGCAGGGCATCGGAGGAGGTCGGCTGGACATATGGGACCTGTGCGTTACCAGCGTACTGTTATGTGTGAGCAAATTACTTGATTATACACACAGTGATGGCTGTTTTTTTTTTTTTTGTACAGCCAGACGAGCTCCAGAGAAACCAGTAATCAGCAGAAAGAGTGTGAGGAGGACTGAGTGTGGTGTTCTCTGATGGATGTGTAGAGATGACAGTCATAAGTGACTTCCTCTCTCCGTCTAGACACTGGTGTGTGTCTAAAGCTGGGGAAAGTGCAGTGCTGAGGGAAGTCCAGCCGACAGAAAGAGGAATCCTGGACCAGGACAACACGTGCTCACACACTTCTGCTTTACTGACACACACACTGTACTTCTGAGTGGAGTTATTCCGCTGTCAAGAAGAATGCTTTTACTCTTTACTGTGAAGTAATCTTATCTACAGGAAAACAATCCTCTGCGTTTCCCCTCTAGCTCGTTTTCTAATACAGTTTATACCAAACTTTGAATTGTGTACTATGATTATTATTGGATTTATGACCCATTGGATGTTCTTCATTTTTAGTTGCTTTAGATGAAAAGGAGTTTCTATTGTAAATGTGACCAATTAGCTTACATGTTCTAAGTCACTCAGAAATACTCCACCAAACTAGAAGTTAGTGTTAAATGCTAACTTAATTTTCATATTTCTGAGGCTATATGTGTCTTTGTTTGTTTTGAGTATTGCTCAGATTCCTGTCATGTGAAAAGTGGGATTTATATGTGAATGAGATACAGTGTGGATTTCATTGACGAATATTTTTTCTTAATAACTTTCATATAAAAAATGATTCCAAAATAAATAAAATAAAAACTATGATGAAAATCCATCGACATTTTCTTCAACGAATAAACAAAGAGTAAGATGTTAGGGAGGGATTAGGGAAGAACTGATGTCCTGAATCGGGAATACACTCACTTTATGTCTCATAAAACATGCAAACGTAAACATAAAAGAGAAGAGCAAACGTGTGGATGAACGGACAAATACACATGAAATGATGTCAAAATGCCCGTTTTGCTGAGGATTCGCGTAAACAGTCGGATTATGTCTTAAGTTGGGAGAATGTCAGAAAGTCAGTCCAGTGT
>CM060606.1:3220000-3310000 GCA_030578255.1 Tiaroga cobitis
GCATATATATATATATATATATATATATATATATATATACATATATACATGTCTGCACTGGCTTTACCTTGAATGAATAGCTATATACTATGCACTATACAAACAGCGCATTTGACACATAAATTATTATATGTACGGGATATTTGTATAACTTTCTCTCTAATGGCAATGTATGAGCAACTTACAAATTACTTGTTCCCATTAAATTAACTACTTTTTCCTTAAGAAAACCTTTTTACTACTCTCAAAGTGTATGCTTGCAAAAAAATATTTTTGAACATTGGTGGAGCAACAGATTTTGTCAGCAAATTAATCAGAAAAGTGTTTTGTTTAAAAATCGTGTAAATGTATAAGGTGGCGAGGTCTTTTACAGACACGAGGTAAAATCAGCATGTGGCAAAAGACACAGTATTGATACAAATACTTTAGCTAAAATACTATATTTCTGTAAAATAAGGGCACCTTTCTACTTTTTAGAATTCACTGCAATATATGTTACTGGAATAAATCAGAGATGATGCAGTATGCGTCAATGTATTATATGTCTCTTTCTTTTTTTCTTTTTTTTTGGCACTCAGTAATTCAAAAATACAAGAAATGGAAGCTTTAGCATAAGTTCTGCCGGGAAGACTCAATCGTTACGTCACTTATTACTTTCTCATCTAACCAAACGTGTTCTAAAACTCGTAGTATAAAAGATCGGTACTTACACATGTCTGAGTTTGCAGATGCTGACGCCAACATTCACCTCCATCCTCCCCACCACCACCAGGATCATCTCTTCCCATACCTTCCAGGGGGGTCCTTCATCTGTCCATACCTCATACCTCCCAGGGGGTCTCTCACTCTAACCCTAACCTGTACCTCCCGGGGGGTCTCTCACTCTAACCCTAACCCGTACCTCCCGGGGGTCTCTCACTCTAACCCTAACCCGTACCTCCCGGGGGTCTCTCACTCTAACCCTAACCCGTACCTCCCGGGGGGTCTCTCACTCTAACCCTAACCCGTACCTCCCGGGGGGTCTCTCACTCTAACCCTAACCCGTACCTCCCGGGGGGTCTCTCACTCTAACCCTAACCCGTACCTCCCGGGGGTCTCTCACTCTAACCCTAACCTGTACCTCCCGGGGGTCTCTCACTCTAACCCTAACCCGTACCTCCCGGGGGTCTCTCACTCTAACCCTAACCCGTACCTCCCGGGGGTCTCTCACTCTAACCATAACCCGTACCTCCCGGGGGGTCTCTCACTCTAACCCTAACCCGTACCTCCCGGGGGTCTCTCACTCTAACCCTAACCCGTACCTCCCGGGGGTCTCTCACTCTAACCCTAACCCGTACCTCCCGGGGGGTCTCTCACTCTAACCCTAACCCGTACCTCCCGGGGGTCGGCTGCGCCCCTGCCTTCCTCTTTAGGCAGGAAATGCAGAATCTGTTACCCTCGGATTGCGAGTTACGGACGGGGCCTACGCTAAAGAACTTTAAATCACAATACTTGCTTGCTGGGCTGTTAATAAATGCATACTTATTACGTTATTTTGCCTCCCAAGTCTTTCTGGTAGAACTTGTATACACACCATCCACCAATACAGATACAATAGGAATGCCAATCTACTCTGTCTTTTGAAAATCTTCCAATGCAGTTAAGGAGTTGCGTCAGACCACGGATTTGTCGCTCCTGGCCACCAAGGTGACGGCCAGAGCCATCGGGCAACGCTATGAATGCAATCGTCAAGAGGTCTCGTGAGGCTAAAAAGCAGGTGGCAGCGTTCAAACACTATCTTCTTCACCAGGCGGGAGCAGCCCCAGCCATCGTCAAGCTCCTCGCACTGGGCGCAACAAAAACCTGAAGCCTCCTAAGTAGAAGACGGATCTGAGGTCTGTCTTTCTCACAAAAGAAGGCTTCAGCAAAGAGGAAATCCCTACACCAATGGGGATAGACGCTTCAGTATACATTCCTCCTCGGTGCCCTCAGGAGACCGTTCTGCCAAACCCCCCACCCTTGGTGCCTCTGGGCTCAACGGTTTCCAGCTAGCTTATTTCTGTCAGGACCACTATCGTCAAAGATGATTAAGAATTAGCGTAAAGTTTGGATTAGCAGTATGGTTTTGATTTGGGAAGAACTCCCTGCCCATCCATGCACCCTAGCATGGATAAGAGCTGGAAGAGCAGCGATAACCCCCTTTAGAGTAACAGAATAGAACCAACAAAGAGTTATTACGATATCATTAATGTTCTTAATGACAATAATTTAACAACATAATTAAAAAAAGAATGAGTCTGATTCGAAGAGGTATTTCAGAAGACCAAGGCCTGACTGGACGAGAGGAGGAGCTGGGGATGGAGGAGGGTAATTAGCTCCTGAACAACACAATAAAGCTGCTGATAATACTGAACGGACCTTATATATAGGATGCTGTGATAGGTGTCGTACCCCTATAGGTAGACGTGGTTTAGCTGAGAGTCAGCTGATGCAAGCTTGACTAACATGACCTGCAAAAAACTAACGCTACGCTTAATTTCTGTCAGGACCACTATCATCAAAGATGATTTGCAATTAGCATACAGTTTAGATTGGCGGTATGGTTCTGTTCTGTGTAGAGCGCAGTGATAGCCCCCAAAACAAAACCATATGCTGACACCCCCCAACCACAAACTGATTGCGAATTCTGAATAGGGATAGAGCGGACTCAGAGGGATGGAGGGACGGAGAGTACTCAGAGGGATCGAGAGGACCCAGGGGATGGAACAGACTCAGGGGTAGGAGCGGACTCAGAGGGATGGAGCAGACTCAGAGGGATGGAGCAGACTCAGGGGGTGGAGTGGACTCAGAGAGATTGAGCTGACTCATGGGGTGGAGCCGACTCAAAGGGATGGAGTGGACTCAAGGGATGGAGTGGACTCAAGGGATGAAATGGACTCGGGGTGAGCGGACTCGGGTGGTGGAGCGGACTCAGGGGGATGGAGCGGACTAGGGGGGTGGAGCACACTCAGGGGTAGAACCGGACTCAGAGGGATGGAGTTGGCTCAGAGGGATGGAGCAGACTCAGGGGGTGGAGAGGACTCAAAGGGATGGAGCAGACTCAGAGGGATGGAGCGGACTCAGAGAGATTGAGCTGATTCATGGGGTGGAGCCGACTCAGGGGGTGGAGAGGACTCAAAGGGATGGAGCAGACTCAGAAGGATGGAACGGACTCAGAGAGATTGAGCTGACTTATGGGGTGGAGCCGACTCAAAGGGATGGAGTGGACTCAAGGGATGGAGTGGACTCAAGGGATGAAATGGACTCAGGGGGTGAGCGGACTTGGGTGGTGGAGCGGACTCAGGGCGATGGAGCGGACTCAAAGGGATGGAGTGGACTCAGGGAATGGAGCGGACTCAGGGGGTGGAGCAGACTCAGGGGATGGAGCGGACTCAGAGGGATAGAGCGGACTCAGAGGGATAGAGCGGACTCAGGGGATAGAGCGGACTCAGAGGGATGGAGCAGACTCAGGGGATGGAGCGTATAAGGGGGTGGAGCGGACCCAGGGGGATGGAGCGGACCAAGTGGGATAGAGCGGACTCAGAGAGATTGAGCGGACTCATGGGGTGGAGCGGACTCAAAGGGATGGAGTGGACTCAAGGGATGGAATGGACTCAAGGGGTGGAGCAGACTCAGATGGTGGAGCAGACTCAGATGTTGGAGCAGACTCAGGGGGATGGAGCAGACTCAGAGGGATGGAGCGGACTCAGAGAGATTGAGCTTACTCATGGTGTGGAGCTGACTCAAAGGGATGGAGTGGACTCAAGGGATGGAGTGGTCTCAAGGGATGAAATGGACTCAGGGGGTGAGCGGACTTGGGTGGTGGAGCGGACTCAGGACGATGGAGCGGACTCAAAGGTATGGAGTGGACTCAGGGAATGGAGCGGACTCAGGGGGTGGAGCAGACTCAGGGGATGGAGCGGACTCAGAGGGATAGAGCGGACTCAGGGGATGGAGCGGACTCAGAGGGATGGAGCAGGCTCAGGGGATGGAGCGTATAAGGGGGTGGAGCGGACCCAGGGGAATGGAGCGGACCCAGGGGGATGGAGCAGAGCCAGGGGGATGGAGCGCACTCAGAGAGATTGAGCGGACTCATGGGGTGGAGCCGACTCAAAGGGATGGAGTGGACTCAAGGGATGGAATGGACTCAAGGGGTGGAGCAGACTCAGATGGTGGAGCAGACTCAGATGTTGGAGCAGACTCAGGGGGATGGAGCGGACTCAAAGGTATGGAGTGGACTCAGGGGATGGAGTGTATAAGGGGGTGGAGCGGACTCAGGGGATGGAGCGTACTCAGAGGGGTGGAGCGGACTCAGGGGATGGAGCATACTCAGAGGGGTGGAGCGGACTCAGAGTGATGGAGCGAACTCAGGGGATGGAGCGTACTCAGAGGGGTGGAGCGGACTCAGTGGGTGGAGCGGACTCAGGGATGGAGCGGACTCAGAGAGATGGAGCGGAAAAAGAGTCGATACCTTTAATATAAAATATGAGCTTAAACCGCATCCATTGAGAATAAAACTCCTGTACAGTCATCATGAAAGTGCTCGACTAAACAGCATTCGTCAGGTCTTTTAGTTCAGAGTGTGCACATTTGGAGATTTATTTTGTGATGATTCTCAAGTTACCTTTGACTTTCTGTAAATAAGAGTCAAATTTATTCCATTTTTATCCAAAATGAGGTGATGTATGTTTATAATAATTATGACTACACCTAAATGTGTCTTTATACTTATATTTTTAATTTTTAATTTGTTGTATTTGTATGTGTGCACTGGAAGCTGTGCCAAGAAAAAAATAATTGTGTGTGCAAACACACTTAGCAACAAAGCTCTTTCTGATTCTGATTCTAAACACTCTCATGTAACGTCTGTTTCATTCATACAGGAAGCCTGAGGACACTCTTGTGTTGAAAGTCCACAAGTGAGACTCATTCCCCCTGGTTTTACGGACACATGTCTGAGCTGTTTTAACTTAAAATATATCTAAAAATATTTCAGTGCCATTGTTTTGTCTCAAGATGCTCACCAGTAAATTTCCTGATTAAACTAAGGCCTAATCCTCGCCTCCTCTAAGCCCTGTCTGTGAAACCAGGCCATAGAGTCATACAACTTAAGACGTTCCAGGAATATGAGCTGCATCCCTGGGCTGTGTTTAACTCCACTTTTAGACACACTAACAAACACTCGTGCAACGCAATCAATGGCGTATATATGTGAACGATCCCAAAGGGAAGTTAGCAAGGGAAGGGCATAAAAACGTGGAGTTAAGCGCACCCTAATTCAGAAGCTGCATTCATGCCTTCGAAGTCAGCAAAGGTCGAAGCGAGCATTGTGAAATGAGACGGGCTAGCATACGGAGGATTGCTCCTGTCGCTGACATTGATGAGCAGCATTAACGTTTGTACTGGGCTTTTTTGAAAGTGATATTCAGTCTGTGTTCTTTAAGCCATCTTGGTTATTTTCATTGCTATTTCATTTATTATGCATTGCTAATCGACATAGCATGTCACTGTAGAATACTATTAAAAATATATTTTCTACCTCATTCTGTGAAAAGAAGCCACATCACAGATGGTTATGTCAAACACTTGACTGTCGTTATAAAGTGAGTTTGGAGCTAAAACAAGGTTTTAATCTCATAAATTGTCACGGTTTGATGCTAACATGCTAGCTAGCCCTTATGAACCTGTTACCAGGAGTTATAATGATTTATGACTAATTTTGAAATGTAAAGATCATAGGAATGTTTCTTTTTTTATTAGGGACATTTAATACAAAGTCAAAGAAGGTGAAGTGAGAAGTTTGATCAAAGAAACTAGTTACTGAAATAGTGTGAATGAAACGGCATCAGTAAATATATTAAAGACAAAAGAATCATAATTAGAGGCATATCCCGGCTGAAAAGGTACGAATGTGTGCAGGAGAGACTGGAAATGAATAAAGCAGATTACAACACGAAACAATAGAGACAATACTGAATGGATGCTTAGAAGACGTGAATAAAAATCAGTTAGCATTTTCTTCTCAAAATAAATTCACATGGCATGGTTTTAAAGTTATCATCAAATTTTAAATAGAACATAATCAGACCTGTGGCTTTAGTTGCATTGCATTTCTAGATTGAAACAATGTCATTATATTTTTTTCCATAAACAAATTTCATAAAAATAATTTTCAAATAACTTTGAAAGATTTTAAAACGAGCAGTTCATGAATAAATCCGTAAGATCTTACCTTCATGCTGTGGAAATACAAACCGGAAGACAGAAGTCAACAAGCGCAGCGTTGAATACTAGAGATAATTACTGCATTAAACCATTGTATTTAAAAATATGATATTAATCAAATAATCATAGCTATATGTTACTATATTAAAGCAATATTTATGGTAAATATTATATGATTATATATATTGTAGGATCTTCTTCAAAGCTTTCAGAATCTTTCTACGTATATATTTATGTATATTTACATTTTCTTATTTATTTATTAAACAAAAATAAAGGACTCGGGATACTCATTACACTGTACTGTGGATATTAGATGCTATTTGTATTTAGAAAAGATAACATGAGAAATAAGACGCAGGTTAAGAGGTTTTATTTTCGCCACATAATAAAAGTGTTAGGGTTAGGAAACTGTTGTGGTTGAAGCGGACAATTGCCTTTCAAACACACGGGAATTCGATTTTTTTAATTAACTTAATAAACACAAAGTTAAATGTCCACAATGTTGCACAAAACTGTGAAAGCTATAAATAACATAATAATAAAATGAATACATAAATAAATGACTAAATTAAGTTTGATGTATGGTGATGTGTACATTCATTGTAATTCTGGTATCAAAGAGGTTGTGAGAGTTTGAGTGTGTCTCTGGAAGGGATGAGAAGCCGCAGCAGCGTAAACTAAACACACACACACACACAAAAGCATCAGGCTGTGTCCGAGTGCTCCAACACAACAACAGCCTTGTCAACAGGACCCCCCACAGAGGAATTTCAATTTCATATATCTAATTATCCCTGTCAGACTAAAGAACCCACAAAAAGCTGCCTTTTGTTCTGGCGTCCCATCTCCTGCATCTCACTCTAAATTAATTTTTGCATACGAACATGACTAATTGTTCTACTACATTTGTGATGTTGGCATAAATGGAAATTTTGGATGCCATTGTAAGGAGGTTCATTTGAGGGCTTTCACTCATCAAGTTATGATATTTCAACACAATAAGCTACGCACAATTCAGGTGATGGTATAAGCACGCAGATGAAATCACACAATCATTTCTGGCTTTTCACAGCTCAGTTTTATAGCCATTACAATAGCAAAAGCTATTCTATCCTTTGTAAAGGATGGCCTAATTCACTCACATCAGTCATTGAAATTGCTACTTTGTTCAGAGTGTCGATATTAGCATCATAATTACAGGGAGAAGAAAACAAGCAATGTGATTCATATAATTTTAGACAGCGTTCCTGCAGCTCTATCCCTCAAATCAAATCCCTCTGCTATCTTATGGGTTCTTCATCGGTACAGATTGAGACACGGGATTGTCAAAAATATATTTGAAATAAATAAATAAATGACGGTTGCTTTTTGGCATAATAATAATAATAATTTATTCACTGTAAATAAAGCATAGCAGCTCATATGAAATGTTGTAAAATAACAACAGTTTAGACCTGGACAACGGACTAAAACATTTTTTATGGGGGGTGCTTGAATAATGTAGAAATGTGTTTGGCGCAGGGATTGTGGCGACAGGACGTAACGTCTACATTCCCTCCTTCAGAGAACGGGGTTACATTACTAACCTAGAAGTTCCCTCTCATTCAGTCACATTCGACTTTATGTCAGAACAACCTGACGAATTGGGATCCATAAGAAAATCACAACGCCACAATCACTACATGTTTCCAGCACCCCATGTAAGCTGCTTAGTCCCCCGCACCTGGTGGGTCGGAAAAGGACAGGGCTTTTCACGGGGGGTGTCGATCGCTGCTGTTCCTTTCTTACACCCTATATAGCTATGACTAATTGGATAACACTGGGGAATGTGCCTATTTCAAATGGAAAGGGTGGATGCTGGAGGAACTCCCACCAGGGTTCGCCAACAGGGAACTCACCTGGGGAGCAAAATAGGCTCTTGTATCCCATCCTTATAGGGGAATGGTGCTGCAAGCAAGACACAGAGCCAGCCCTCCCGCACATTACCTGTTTGTACGCAACACATGGGAAGAGACCGGTTCCACTCAGAGATTGTATAATCTCGTGAATGTGTTAGGTGTTGCCCAGCCCGCAGCTCTACAGATGTCTGCCAGAGAGGCACTGTGCGCTGACGCACAGGAAGAAGCAACACTCTGAGTCAAGTGAGCTCTCATCTTAAGGGGTTACGGCTCGCCTTGAGACTCGTACGCCAAGACGATGGCATCCACTATCCAGTGGGTCAACCTCTGTTTGGAGACAGCCTTTCCCTTCTGCTGGCCTCCAAAGCAGACAAAGAGCTGTTTTGAGATGCTGATGGTTTAGTCAGAAATGGCATTCCTGGACCACCAAGGTAGACATCCTTGGTGTAATGTATCATGTCACCTTAGCCATGCTCCTATTCTATAAAAAACTGTTGTATTCTTTTTGCCAGTGGGATTCTCTCTGAATCCCTCTGATTAAAGCATATTCGAAGGCATTGTCTGGAGTCTGTCTAATTACTGCTGTGCAGCAGGTTAGTGGAGCACTAGAGATCTTATTTTCCAAGGGATAGAGTTCATAGGGGTCAAGATGTCGACCAACTTAGCTGACTTTGATTAGGAGACGCGTTAGAGGATAGAGGATAAATATTATCAAACGTCGATCAGGAGCTGTTCTGTTCAGGTATGGAGAGTGGATAGGTACTGACTCACCTGGTTCCAGGTCAATGGCACAGTCCCATGGTTGGTGTGGTGGTAATTTTTTGAGGCTTGTTTCGGGGTGATGGGGCATAACAGGTGGGAATATCCGGGGACTGTTTATCCACAGGGCTTTCAATGAAAGTAACATTCAGAGGAACTGTCACGGGAGGCTTGGTAGTAGGTCGTGGAAATTGAAACGGAAAACAGGCAGGGAAGCAGGTGGAGCCCCGTCGCAGAACGTCACCCATGGTCAAGGATAACTCTGGTTGATGTTGTATGAGCCAGGGGCACCCTAGAATGATGGCAGCAGTGGACTCCTCCGGAACCAGGGGAGTGAATATGTCCTCATGTAGGTAGCCAACTCGCAGTGTTATTGGTCTCACTTGAAATCTCACACATCCTCGAATTAAAGCTCTTCCCGTTACGGATTGAACCTTGTATAGGGTCGTGGTTTGAGTCTTCTAGAGCTGGAGCTGCCTGCAGAGGTCACCAGAGATTATATTACCAGCTGACCCAGATTCCAGGAGAGCAGTCACTGAAACGACAATATCAGCAGTAATCAGTGTCAAGATAGTAGACAGTGGTGAGAAGGTAAAGGATTTACTGCAAACTGAACTCACCATGGGGTGTGGAGGACGAATGGGACAAGTTCCAATAGAATGGCCGCTTGCCCCACAGTATAAGCACAGGTTTTGGGTCAGCTGGTGGTTTCTTTCAGTCAGAGAAAGATAGGTGTTATCAACTTGCATGGATTCTGGTTCTGGATGGTTGGATTTCTCTGGCTGGAGATGGTGTAGGGAGGACTGCAAGAAGGGATTATCTTCAAAAATGTTTGCATGCGGCAAGCAACATTGATGGATTGTTGTATAAACCTCTCGAGTCCCATGGCGTCATTTATTGGCCAGTTGCAAACGAAGCACAGGATTCAGCCCCTGACGGTTAGTGGTAAGGGGAGATCTTTCATTCCATCCACTCGCTGCAGCAAGAGTTCGGAATTTCAAGGCATAAACATTAATGGAAATATTTCCTTGTCGCAGGTTATAAAGTTGGTCTCAGAAAGAGGAATCTCCCACCGGACAGCCAAAAACCTCTTTAAAATGAGAAACAAAACTTTGCAGTGATTCAGTAGCAGGACCAGATTGATCCCATATTGTCTCAGCCCATTGCAAAGCACGACCAGACAAATGCTGAATGATAAAGGATATTTTTTACCCTTTTCCCGTTGGGAAATTGATATGGCTGCATTTCCGGCACCAGGGAGTATTGCAGAGGAAATCCGTTAGAGTCCTCCTCCAGACCAGAGTAAATGGACTGCATTTATATAGCTCTTTTATATAGCTCTTACCAAAGCGCTTTACATAGTGCCTCACATTCACCCATTCATTCACCCATTCACACACCGACGGTGGTGTCAGCCAAGCAAGGCACCATCCAGCTCGTCGGGAGCAGCTGGGGTTAGGTGTCTTGCTCATGGACACCTCGACACTTGGTCAGGTGGAACCGGGGATTGAACCACCAAGCTTCCGGCTTGTAGACAAACTACATGAACCACTGAGCCACTGCCGCCCCTCTGTCAGAGTAGGGCGCTGGCTTGACAAGATGGCCGTCGTTCCAGATTCTCGTCCCGAGATGGCCGCCCTTCCAGATTCTCGTCCCGAGATGGCCGCCCTTCCAGAGTCTCGTCCCGAGATGGCCGCCCTTCCAGAGTCTCGTCCCGAGATGGCCGCCGTTTCAGAGCCCTCTTTCAAGATGGAGCGCTTCAACTAGGATATAAGGCATTCCTCTACACTTACTGCTCACAGAACCAGAACGATTGGAACGGCTTCCTCCCATGGGCTGAATACAGCCAAAATTCCCTCCGCAAGCATTAAACTGGCTTAACTCCCTTCGAGTGTGTACTGGGGTTCCAACCACCTCTCTTTCCTCCAGTGGTCCAGTGAACCTTCTGAACTTCCTGCTGTGGATTATTGGCTTCGACGCAGGGAACATGTCTAGGACGCCACACACGTACACCTACAGCGAGCAGTCTATCAGCAAAAGATCCAGGCGACCGAAATCATCCCCCAAATTCCACCCTCCGCTCTGGACATGTTGGCCCTTTCAAAATTATCAAAGAAATATATTTCCCGCCTTCCATGTTTCCCTGTTGAAATCAGCGGGAGGGTCTGGTTGGCGTTCCTCCACCTCCTCTCAAGCTAGATGGTCAGACACCATATCGGGTCCACTCTCTCCTGGATGTGCATTGAAGAGGCTGACACATCTACTACCTGGTAGACTGGGAGGGTTACGGACCAGAGGAGTGTTCTTGGTTAACAGCCGATGACATCCTGAACCCAGCCCTCATCGCTGATTTCCACGCCTGCCATCTGGACCACCCACGTCTCAGACCTCGCAGCCGTCCACAATCTAAGCGGACCTCCCCTTCTCAAGGGGTGCCATCACACTTGTACCTCCGTCTGAAATACCACCTGTTCACCAGAGGAGGGAGTCGTCGACTGAGTACTGACTTCCGGGTCACAGCTCACCTGAACTGCATTATGCTCATCATTCTAGCCCAGCTTGCACAAGTTGCGAAGTTGCAAAGTCTTGTTATTCCTTTTGGGTACAGTTCTGAACCTTGTGATTGGATTTTTCTGTGTATCTGTCTCGGACTCTCTTGTAGTTTTCCTGTTTGCCTTCTCTTTTGGATATGTTTGGACTGTTTACCCTGGCTACTAACCTTGCTTGTTTTTCTATACTGTTTGCTGGCTGCTGAGTCCCTGTAAAGGCAATTCTAAAAAAAAAATTCTAAACACATTATAAATGTTAGAAATGTATTGTTGAAACATATTAGAAAGACTGTGAACTGTGAAGTACTGAATTGTGGAGTTAGACCGTTAAACAGTTTTTCACCATTGCGGTGTTCCGTATTTTTTGGGCGGGGCTAAAAACGGGGGCTCGATGACGCACTGGAGCCCCTGATCTCCTGGACACGCCCCTGAGCTCCTAGACACGCCCCTGAGCTCCTGGACACGCCCCTACTTGATGACGCACTGGAGCCCCTAAGCTCCTGGACACGACCCTACTGTCGATGACGCACCGGAGCCCCTGAGCTCCTGGACACGCCCCTGAGCTCCTAGACACGCCCCTGAGCTCCTGGACACGATCCTACTGTCGATGACGCACTGGAGCCCCAGAGCTCCTGGACACGCCCCTGAGCTCCTGGACACGACCCTACTGTCGATGATGCACTGGAGCCCCTGAGCTCCTGGACACGCCCCTGAGCTCCTGGACATGACCCTACTGTCGATGACGCACTGGAGCCCCTGAGCTCCTGGACATGACCCTACTGTCGATGACGCACTGGAGCCCCTGAGCTCCTGGACACGCCCCTGAGCTCCTGGACACGACCCTACTGTCGATGACGCACTGGAGCCCCTGAGCTCCTGGACACGCCCCTGAGCTCCTGGACACGACCCTACTGTCGATGACGCACTGGAGCCCCTGAGCTCCTGGACACGCCCCTGAGCTCCTGGACACGACCCTACTGTCGATGACGCACTGGAGCCCCTGAGCTCCTGGACACGCCCCTGAGCTCCTGGACACGACCCTACTATCGATTACGCACTGGAGCCCCTGAGCTCTTAGACACGCCCCTGAGCTCCAGGACACGCCCCTGAGCTCCTGGACATGAACCTACTGTCGATGACGCACTGGAGCCCCTGGGCTCCTGGACACGCCCCTGAGCTCCTGCACACGACCCTACTGTCGATGACGCACTGGAGCCCCTGAGCTCCTGGACACGCCCCTGAGCTCCTGGACACGCCCCTGAGCTCCTGGACACGACCCTACTGTTGATGACGCACTGGAGCCCCTGAGCTCCTGGACACGCCCCTGAGCTCCTGGACACAACCCTACTGTCGATGACGCACTGGAGCCCCTGAGCTCCTGGACATGCCCCTGAGCTCCTGGACACGACCCTACTGTCGATGACGCACTGGAGCCCCTGAGCTCCTGGACACGCCCCTGAGCTCCTGGACACGACCCTACTGTCGTTGACGCACTGGAGCCCCTGAGCTCCTGGACACGCCCCTGAGCTCCAGGACACGCCTCTGAGCTCCTGGACATGACCCTACTGTCGATGACGCACTGGAGCCCCTGAGCTCCTGGACACGCCCCTGAGCTCCTAGACACGACCCTACTGTCGATGACGCACTGGAGCCCCTGAGCTCCTGGACACGCCCCTGAGCTCCTGGACACGACCCTACTGTTGATGACGCACTGGAGCCCCTGAGCTCCTGGACACGCCCCTGAGCTCCTGGACACGACCCTACTGTCGATGACGCACTGGAGCCCCTGAGCTCCTGGACACGCCCCTGAGCTCCTGGACACGACCCTACTGTCGATGACGCACTGGAGCCCCTGAGCTCCTGGACACGCCCCTGAGCTCCTGGACACGACCCTACTGTCGATGACGCACTGGAGCCCCTGAGCTCCTGGACACGCCCCTGAGCTCCTGGACACGACCCTACTGTCGATGACGCACTGGAGCCCCTGAGCTCCTGGACACGCCCCTGAGCTCCTGGACATGACCCTAATGTCGATGACGCACTGGAGCCCCTGAGCTCCTGGACACGCCCCTGAGCTCCTGGACACGACCCTACTGTCGATGACGCACTGGAGCCCCTGAGCTCCTGGACACGCCCCTGAGCTCCTGGACACGACCCTACTGTCGATGACGCACTGGAGCCCCTGAACTCCTGGACACGCCCCTGAGCTCCTGGACACGACCCTACTGTCGATGACGCACTGGAGCCCCTGAGCTCCTGGACACGCCCCTGAGCTCCTGGACATGACCCTACTGTCGATGACGCACTGGAGCCCCTGAGCTCCTGGACACGCCCCTGAGCTCCTGGACACGACCCTACTGTCGATGACGCACTGGAGCCCCTGAGCTCCTGGACACGCCCCTGAGCTCCTGGACATGACCCTACTGTCGATGACGCACTGGAGCCCCTGAACTCCTGGACACGCCCCTGAGCTCCTGGACATGACCCTACTGTCGATGACGCACTGGAGCCCCTGAGCTCCTGGACACGCCCCTGAGCTCCTGGACATGACCCTACTGTCGATGACGCACTGGAGCCCCTGAACTCCTGGACACGCCCCTGAGCTCCTGGACATGACCCTACTGTCGATGACGCACTGGAGCCCCTGAGCTCCTGGACACGCCCCTGAGCTCCTGGACACGACCCTGAGCTCCTGGACACGACCCTACTTGATGACACATTTTTCTGTGGTGTGACAAACTCAGAACACATACTTTTTTTTCTTTACAGGGACTTTAAACCCTCTGCACATGGATCCACATAAGCTTTCTGAGTCCTCATCATAACACTATGAGAATCCATATGTGGTTCTTAAATGTATTCAATTAATTCAGTTAGAATAATAAGACATTATAGGGCTGTTACAAATCAAATGTAATTAGCATCAACAAAATCCATCTTTGCACTTGAAGTGGCATTTGCATGTATTAGATTGTATTTAGGCGTTTAATGCCCGCAGAGGCGGCATTAATTAATTGATGCTACAATTATTATTGCATTTTTTAAATTCAGAAATAATGTTTTAAATATAACTTGTTAATGTTGCAACAGGTCGGAAGAGTCCATTAGATATTACAGAACAACTTTGATAGCTGCTACCACAATAAAAAAAGACACTTGAAGATGGCATTGACAGTAAAATAAATAAATAAATCAATTCTTTATATTTCCATATATACAGCACTTATTTTGTGTAAAATGTGACTGCACATGCTCTCAGATGATAAAGAGCTGAATTCAGCAAAGAGAAAAGAAAAAGTATTCAAGTATTCCTCTCAAAAGAGACATTTATTTACTTATTAAAAAAAGTATCATCAAATGTAAATCAACTGAGAATAAAGAGAACTTTTAAAATCAAGCAAATTCCACAGTCCAGGTGTTCATCGTCACTCGTCAAGTGCTCTCATCAGCCTTGAATGCTATTCTGTTTGACTTATACTCAACATAAATGCTTTGCTCTCATTTTAATATATGGTTAATTTTTTAAATAGAGATAAGCAAACATCCAACATATGGCAGGGTTACTGTTCCAGACTAAAGAAAGAGAGAGCAAATTTATTATTTCTGCACGCCTAAAAATCTCTGTCTCCCAACTTTTCTGTGATCTTGCATATGGACAGTCATATAATATATATTATTGTCCAGCTCTCAAATGTATGTGTTTGTTTGAATATGTTTCCACAGATGTGAAAACAATTCTTTAATGACTGTCTTTTGTCATTCAAAACAACCTGATCTAGAAAAAGGAGTACAAATTAACAAAAGAATATTTTATTCTAAAGTACCAGTCATGGGATTCCTCTGGACTTCAAGTTGTCACGATATTAAACACACACATATTGGCATTAGCATATCTACAGTCAAGTGCGTACACCCGATGTAAAGAGACAGAAAGGTGAAAGAAAATTGATTAGCATTTTATGTATAAATAGCTATGGACAAGGACTGTTAAGTGTGAAATTAACATGTAAACAGTTGGACCACCCCCCACCCCCCCACCCCCCGCCCCACACACACACACACACCACACAAAAAAAAACTCACACACACACACACACACACACACACACACACCCCTGCCTCGTTCAAAACCCCAGCATTCTTGATAAACATAAAGCCTTACACAAAGGCCTCATTGTTCCAGTAATGGGCGAGCTCCTAATGGAGATATATTTCCAGGATTATATCAGCATTCAGTTGCAAATTTAGAGTTTTAATCTGGTCCTGTCTATGAATAAGAGCATCCTTTGAATTCTCGGGACACCTGGTGCCGTGGGTTCGAGATGTGTGGGGGCTCAGCCTGACCCGCTCCCGTTGCCAACACAGCTTTCCCACACTTTCTTTCAGCCATGGAGAAAAGCTGCTACATAGCACCCTTGTTACTTTATTCTCCTTCAATAAAGAAAAAGTTCCTTGCAAAGTCAAAAAGTAAAAGTAATAGACAACAGGTAAATAATTTCCTTATCGTTCTCATCGCCTTACGTTTTCTCAGGTTGGATTTAGGATTTCAGAAGGGTAAGGAGAGAGAGAGAGAGAGAGAGAGAGAGAGAGAGAGAGAAAGAGAGAGAGAGAGAGAGAGAAGAGAGAGAGAGAGAGAGAGAGAGAGAGAGAGAGAGAGAGAGACTCTCGTTCAATACTGTAAGAGAGAGGAGGGCTGTAATAAAAGGAGCTTAGCTTCGCTCATTTGTAAAGACCCTTTTGTGGATTTATTGCACACTAGCCATATCACTGAAAGCATCCATATTCCTCCGCCTCCACTCGACACAGTTCTGCGCATTTCAAGGCACGATGTATGGCTAAAGTTGTTTGTCTGTGTTTGTGATAGAAGCACACAAACACTGCTTTGTTCCTCTCTTTATAAAAACCTTTCCAAGACCAAGAGTTCTTCTCAAATCAGACAATTTTCAAATGCCCTCAAAGATCAGTCAAAAAAGCACAGTGAAGTAATCAGACATGGAGGAGAATCAGAGGGGAAGAGGAACGATTTCACACTAAAAAATGCTGGCTTGTTTCAACCCAACTTTGAGTCACAAATGGACAAACACAGTTTTTATTAATTGTATTAAATTTTTAACCCAACATTTGGCTTTGTCCATATTTGACCCAAAATTGGGTTAAGACAACCCAGCATTTTTTAGAGTTTACAGAATTGTTTAAAGAGGAAAACACACTCCTTTACATAACTGCTACAGTTAAATTCACACATTTCTATAACCATGGCACGTCCTGACTGATAAATGATTTTTTTCGCAACGCGAAAAAGTATATGATAATCTTTCTAATTATTTCATATGATTTCCTCTGCATGCTTCTCATTGCTTTTGTCACACAATGAAATAGTAAATGTGATCCTCCGTATTCCTGACGATCGACCTCACTGCGGGCGAATCATGGCGACACTTCGGGAAGAAGTCCGGGAACTTCTGTTCAAAAAGACCGAAACTAATCATTTCAAATCATAAGGTTGCCCTATAAATAAAGCTGATCCATCAGTTTGACTGAATGATCTGTCAGTTTCCCTTCATGTTTTATTTTCAGAATAAAGTAACACTTGGTATTTTAACGTGTCATGATGTAACAAGAGTATCTACGGCAAGAGCTCTTTCAGTCGCTGCTTTCTGTAAAAGAATGAAAAAGGGCATATTCTGCACATCTGTGGACTGTTCTTCAGATTTAATTTACGATATTTTCCATTAATAATTCACTGGATGCACGAAGACTCTCTCGTTTTTCCCCTCAATTCCTCACGTCTCTTTCCAGGTTTGTTTTCACAGATAAATACAATTTGTTATTTGTCAAAATGACGGAAATCGCTGTGAAATAGTATTACGCAATGCTGAAGGTAATGAACATTTTTGATTTAGTAATACAGATATAGTAAATTACTACGGTGATATTTATCCCGTCCGTTATTGGAAAGAATCGCGCTTTTGGGGTTATTCAGGGTCTCTTGGTGAAAGTGCCTTGTTGATGCTTTTACACGTTTAAATGTCCTTTTGGTAACACTTTAGACTACGGTTCCTTCGTTAATGAATAACTACACAAGAACCAATGAGTAACACAATATTAACAATCTATTATTAACTAAAAAGAAACACTGATCAACGAATTAGTAAGTAATAGTGCACAGATGAAAGTGGTACTTCATACTTCTATGGGAATTACTCATTATTTGGATCCGTATTCTAAAGTAAAGATCATGGGAACTAACTAGTAATGACTCAAGTGTCACTACATGATCTAGTCATGATTTGTGCAACCAAACACAAAAGTCATCTCAAGCGTTTTTTTTTTTTTTTTTTGGTGAACTTTTAAATAGTATACTTTTAGAAAATTTCTTTAGAAGTATGTAGTAACACTTGAGTCATTACTAGTTAGTTCCCATGATCTTTACTTTAGAATACGGATCCAAATAATTAGTAATTCCCATAAAAGTATGTAGTAACACTTGAGTCAGGGCCGTCCATAAGGGGGGAAAAAGGGGAACGTTTTCTGGGGCCCAGCCGCTAGGGGGGGCCCATGCAGTCCAGCAATAATTATGTTCATCCTAAATATAAGCAAAGGTTACCATATTTTATTTTTAATCAAAATAGCACCATTTATTGTTGAAAGTGAGAAAAAATGCATTTTATTTAATGTTGCTTGAGTAAAATGTAGCCTGTGTCATAATGAAACACCCCTCTCCTGAAAATGGTCTGAGTAGTCTATTTTTTGTTGTATGTAAGTCAAAACGCCAGTGCTTCGCGCCAGTTCGCGGTCAGCAGCGCAAGTGAGTGACACACGATGGAGTGCGCGATTGACACGGTAAGACCATAGACAGTAAAAGAAAAAGTAAGACCTATTGCTCACCATCTCCCCAGTGTGATTGAAGCAATCGATTGCCTAAAATCGTCCTGTAAATGAACTAATGAGGCCTTATCAGATGTGCGAGGACTGAGAGAATATTTCATGTCATTTACAGCAATTGTCATGTGTTCTGTCCGGCTAAAACTACTACAACATATCGAAGAAAGGATGGAATTTGCTTCTGCAGAGTGGCAGCCTTATGGTGTGTTCACACCGAACGCGAATAGAGTCAAATACGCGTCTATCGCGTCTAGTTAAACGCTTGAACATTCGCTCGGGTTCAAATTTTTCAACTTGCGCGGAAGACGTTCGCGGCAAACGCGTCGCCCAATTCGCGTCATTCGCAACGCCCGGCGCGAATGATGCGTCTATTCGCGTCTTTGCATTGACTTTGTATGTAATCTACTCGCGCAAATAATTAAATACGCGTTCGGTGTGAACACACCATTAGATATTGGCAGAGGCGGACAGAGTACACAGCTTCATTACTTGAGTAAAAGTACAGATACCCCTTGCTAAATTTTACTCAAGTACAAGTAAAAGTACTACAATCAGATGTCTACTTAAGTAAAAGTACTTGAGTATCAAGAGTACATTTTCTAAATATTGCATTACTACTGCCACAGTGCTTACATTTATGTACAGAAACGTCCTACATAGAGTTATGAAAAATGTTAATGTTAATACCTTGGAGAATGTAAAAGGAATTGAAAGTAAAATCAAGTCATTTTCATCTTTTTACCATGTTGTTTTATTTAACATTTTAAGAAAATTTCAGAAATTTCAGAAAATTGAAATAGTCTGGCGAGGTGGGCCACGGGTTGGCACTTTCACGGGATGGACCTGCTGCGTCTTCATCCATGGTTTCGTCTCTTATCTAAATCTGACCATGGAGTTGACTTTGACTTTGAGTAATCCCCAAAAATGATACTCGAGTAAAGTACAGATCCCTCAAAATTGTACTTAAGTACTGTACTCAAGTAAATGTACTCGGTTACTGTCCGGCTCTGCATATTGGACGGACAGGTCGCGGGAATGAGGTTCTTTCATGACAATTTTCATTTATTTTTTTCATTGGTTGTTGCGTTAAATCGTACCCATTTACAATAGTGCTATTTTCTGATTGGCTTTTGTGTAGCTCGACTAACAACACAGGGGAGACGCGCTTGATTCCTGCCGGGTCCAAAGTGAGAGCGTCACGCCCAGAGACATTTTGGGTGCTGCGGCATATTAAATATATTATAAATCGTTTTTCCGCGTGAGAAATACTGAAAGACTGAAATGAGTGACTGTCATGCTCAATGCGTGACACTTGAGAGCCCCGTGTGTGTGTGTGTGTGTGTGTGTAACTATATAGACCCCATCACTGAGTAAGTCTCTCTCAGTTAAATGTGTTAATGTAGAGAGAGAGCACACGCATGATATGAGTAGCCTATTGCAGATTTGGGGAGGGCCCATTCACTGGACCTTTTCAGGGGCCCAGTCATTTCTGTGGGCGGGGCTGACTTGAGTCATTACTAGTTTGTTCCCATGATTCTTACAGTAGTAACTAATGAAAAGCCAATAAAGTGTAGAATCTTCTAATCACTCACAAGATATGCACACACATACACACACACACACACACACACACACACACACACACATATATATGAGCTAGGAGACATACATAAAAACATATTTTTTTGCGAGGTAGGTTAAATAATAAAATCACTGTATATGGTATTTGGGTGTCTGAAGACTCAATATGTCCCAGTACTCACCGTGACTCGAGTGATTCAATGCCAGTCCAGAGGAATGCCGGACAATTGGCCACAGGACAAGCAAGGTCCCGACAACTGCATTTTAAAATCCATTTCTTTAAAATGATTCAGTTGATAAATAGGCCAATTATTATTAACAGCTTTCCAAAATCATAAGTCTGCTATGCTATTACATATTGATATGTAAACAACCTTGTGTATTCGTTTACAGTAGCAGTTCAAATGTTAATGTAGTGCTAGTCATTTGTCCTGCATTGGATATTGATTAGTTTTGCATGAATTATGAAACTTTTTCAGTAGTTCTCTGGAAAGCATTAAAAAATAGTAGTTATTGATTAGTTAATAGTGAAGTACCACTTTCATCTGTGCGCTATTACTTACTAGTTCGTTAATCAGAGTTTCTTGTTAGTTAATAATAGTTACTAGATTGTTTATATTGTGTTACTCATTGGTTCTTTTGTAGTTATTCATTAACGAAGGAACCGTATTCTAAAGTGTTACCGTCCTTTTAATATTCCATGGTTGAAGGGTGAGTAGAATAATATCATCTCATTGTATCCAGAAGTTACACCCATAATTCGTGAAAAACCATGAGCCGTGGGAATGAGGATATAATTAGAATTTTAAATCAGACACGACGTTATTACATAATATAGACAGTTATTTATGTATGTCTTTGCTTAGAGCAGATATGATTCTGCATGTTTAATTACACTATAATATAATGATAAGAACTTGCTGAAGGGCACTGCTGCTGGATGGAGGTATTGACAGGCGCTCGGGTTTGATCGGCTTGTCTTGTTTAATATTTGCTGTAATGATCCGTGTGATGATATGTGGACCTGACAAACAAGCGAGCAAAAACACACACAGGGTTGTTTACATAAATCTCTCATTTCATGCAGCAAGAAACTGACAATTTCTGAGCTGGAGAGTGTGTTAACCATTAATCACTGGCTCTAGCGCGCGCGGGGTCGAGAGCATTCAGCCTAAAGCCGATTATTGCTCATAAATAAGTACAGCGGCCCCGGGCGCTCGAGGAGAGGCTATTAGCATATGACAGGGCGATCGACGGAGCAGTTATCATATTACAGTGGGGAAACCCGCACAGGGCATATTAGCGTCCGCGGGGATCTATGTCCAATAGACTGCACACAGGGGACAGCATAATTAAATATGGCACTGGAATAGCGAGACGTGGACAGATGTGCTCAGATCTGTGGATGTGACACTCGACCGGGGTCAGACGCGAGCTTGTGCTTCTTCTAGTGTTGTTCAGACACGCTGAGTGAGATTTTAATTTACAGACGGCCTTCCGCTGCTCACTTCACTGTGCACACGCCACAATTAGCAGCCAGCTATCGCGGTAAAGTCCCGAGAGCCTCTCCGGCACGGCCAATCCGTCGGAACGGTCAGTGGATTTACTCACTTTATCCTATATTAGAGACTTCTGCTTATGAGCGCTCACACAGTTCATGCAGCACAAACATGCAACATGGCACAAACGCTTTCACGGTTAGCGCTGTTCTCATACGGATCAGTTCGACAGCATGTCCGCCAATTAAATTACTTCCCATTTGACCACCATTGGGAGCAGCCGGGAAAACACCCGGCCGACGCACACCGACTGAACAGATGCGCGAGGTTTCTGTCTTTCATTCCGGTCCTATTCGGCCGAACAAACAGCTCGCGCTTACAACAAGGTGGATTTACATCGGGCGGGTGCAGGTAACGCAAATTAAAACTTCACACACGTAACCTCGAACTGTCTGTGCTTTTATACCACCAATTAAAGCTCTCTTGACAGCTGTGTGAACAGTTTCATTAGAGGAGATAATAATGCAAAGTGAAATGATAAGCGATCATTATTACATATCCACAGACATTACAGGCCATGTTAATGAGGTGTAAATTATCTCATTATTTTTTGAAAGAGTAGAGATTAGATGAAAGCAGAATGGACATGATTCTGCCATGTTCAGAAAACTCAATGCTAATTAGAAGCCGATCTTCAGCGGCCAATGAGGCACAACACTGGTAAACAATCCCCAATTCTGGCGCTCAGAGAGAGGAACACAAGAGCTAGAACACAGTTTCATCTATTGACAATGAAATGCTGTATTTACTGCAGTCGTTTGGCGTTCAGAAGTGAACTGAGAATGTCTTTTTAAATTTAAAAGCTGAACTTGAATTCTTCGCAAACAGAATGCAAATTGAAAATCCAAAGGATTTCAATCAAATGCTGTAAGTGTGTCCATTTTTAATAATACATATTTCAGCATTCTTACCCACAAACAACATTTGGGAAATGTCTAGAAACATCAATGCAACCCATTTTATGTTACATATTTGAACTACAATGTTATAACATAAAAATGTATTGAAAAACAATTATTGCACATTTCATTGTACTTACATTGTACTTATGAGTCCCTTTACAGTGTTTCTCCACTGCTTACACACATTTTCAAAACTTTGCCTCTTTTTTTTTCAAAGCGCACAAATAAAAAAATTGCACACACAAATTGCTTCACATCTCTTGCTAAACGAAGCACTGTATTGAAAAATCACAAACATCTCAAACACACAGTTATTCAGAACCTGAAGCTCTTCCTTCATGAGCTCAGATGAACATTTCTGGACCAGACTGAAAGTAATCGGCGGAGAGATGTTGGAAAAATCACGGTAAACACGAAAGCAAGATTGAAACCAAACTATTTGTTTTTTTACTGTAAGCATGTGTTTGTGAATACAGTATTACAGTCCGAAAAACCCATAACTCGACCTTTGACCTTTTATAGGCCTATTCTAAAGCCCTGATTGGTGGGTGTTCAGTACAGCAATGAGTGTTTGCACTTGTGTGTGTGTGGAGTGTGTGTGGCATTTTTATAGGTTGTGTTTGAAAAAGGAAATCAAGAGACTTCCTGTTAGATGTGTGTGTGTTTCATAGAGATGTGTGTGTTGTGGTTTGCAAAGAGTGTTTTGTGAAAGCCAAAGGCTGAGAATGAGTGTACGGTTGTGCAGATCTGGTGTGTGGTTCTGGTGTTTGAGTGTCAGGTTTCAGAAATTGTGTGATAAGTGAGGAGTGTGTGTGAGCAGTTGAAGAGCACTGTAAACTGTGGACTGTACCTCAGATCACCTCAACCAGAACACGACAGAACACACAGCTTTAGTGGATCCGCTCAGACAGGGCTTTTTCTGCTTTCACCAGTCATGGACTGTGACAAAGTATTTCATAAATGTACTTTTATTGTTATCAAATATCTTTATTTATTTGTTTATTTAGAGTGCCTTTTTGTCATTATTATTTGCGAATCCGCCATGACGCGAGCGCAACTGGCTTTTAAAGGGAATGTGAGACGGGACTCTGATTGGTTCTTTACACGTTATGCCTAAAACACACCCATTACTCAATAACAGAATAGGACGACTCTTTTAGACCGTTGCACCGGGAGCATCGACCATTTGTCCCGTCGTTAAACTAGCAGAAGTGGATTCGGGCGCCCCGAGTGCACTTGTTTAACCCTTGCTTTAGACCATGAGCTGAGATCATTCAAATAGGGCCCTAATGTCTGCATCCACATTCCTCAGTGACTGATGCTGCGAATATAGACAATTCATAAAGATTGATAATAATGTTAGCCTGAGCTCTAGCCTCTCTCCGTTTCCCCGTCCACCACCTCACCTTCTTCATCCTCACCTGTGGATCCTCTTCTGTTCTTCATCCTCACCTGTGGATCCTCTTCTGTTCTTCACCCTCATCTGTGGATCCTCTTCTGTTCTTCATCCTCACCTGTGGATCCTCTTCTATTCTTCATCCTCACCTGTGGATCCTCTTCTGTTCTTCATCCTCACCTGTGGATCCTCTTCTGTTCTTCACCCTCACCTGTGGATCCTCTTCTGTTCTTCATCCTCACCTGTGGATCCTCTTCTGTTCTTCATCCTCACCTGTGGATCCTCTTCTGTTCTTCACCCTCACCTGTGGATCCTCTTCTGTTCTTCATCCTCACCTGTGGATCCTCTTCTGTTCTTCATCCTCACCTGTGGATCCTCTTCTGTTCTTCATCCTCACCTGTGGATCCTCTTCTGTTCTTCACCCTCATCTGTGGATCCTCTTCTGTTCTTCATCCTCACCTGTGGATCCTCTTCTGTTCTTCATCCTCACCTGAGGATCCTCTTCTGTTCTTCATCCTCACCTGTGGATCCTCTTCTGTTCTTCATCCTCACCTGAGGATCCTCTTCTGTTCTTCATCCTCACCTGAGGATCCTCTTCTGTTCTTCATCCTCACCTGTGGATCCTCTTCTGTTCTTCATCCTCACCTGAGGATCCTCTTCTGTTCTTCATCCTCACCTGAGGATCCTCTTCTGTTCTTCATCCTCACCTGTGGATCCTCTTCTGTTCTTCATCCTCACCTGAGGATCCTCTTCTGTTCTTCATCCTCACCTGTGGATCCTCTTCTGTTCTTCATCCTCACCTGTGGATCCTCTTCTGTTCTTCATCCTCACCTGAGGATCCTCTTCTGTTCTTCATCCTCACCTGAGGATCCTCTTCTATTCTTCATCCTCATCTGTGGATCCTCTTCTGTTCTTCATCCTCACCTGTCGATCCTCTTCTATTCTTCATCCTCATCTGTGGATCCTCTTCTGTTCTTCATCCTCACCTGTCGATCCTCTTCTATTCTTCATCCTCATCTGTGGATCCTCTTCTGTTCTTCATCCTCACCTGAGGATCCTCTTCTGTTCTTCATCCTCACCTGTGGATCCTCTTCTGTTCTTCATCCTCACCTGTGGATCCTCTTCTGTTCTTCATCCTCACCTGAGGATCCTCTTCTGTTCTTCATCCTCACCTGTGGATCCTCTTCTGTTCTTCATCCTCACCTGTGGATCCTCTTCTATTCTTCATCCTCACCTGTGGATCCTCTTCTATTCTTCATCCTCATCTGTGGATCCTCTTCTGTTCTTCATCCTCACCTGAGGATCCTCTTCTGTTCTTCATCCTCACCTGTGGATCCTCTTCTGTTCTTCATCCTCACCCGTGGATCCTCTTCTATTCTTCATCCTCATCTGTGGATCCTCTTCTGTTCTTCATCCTCACCTGTGGATCCTCTTCTGTTCTTCATCCTCACCTGAGGATCCTCTTCTGTTCTTCATCCTCACCTGTCGATCCTCTTCTATTCTTCATCCTCATCTGTGGATCCTCTTCTGTTCTTCATCCTCACCTGTCGATCCTCTTCTATTCTTCATCCTCATCTGTGGATCCTCTTCTGTTCTTCATCCTCACCTGTCGATCCTCTTCTATTCTTCATCCTCATCTGTGGATCCTCTTCTGTTCTTCATCCTCACCTGTCGATCCTCTTCTATTCTTCATCCTCATCTGTGGATCCTCTTCTGTTCTTCATCCTCACCTGTCGATCCTCTTCTATTCTTCATCCTCATCTGTGGATCCTCTTCTGTTCTTCATCCTCACCTGTCGATCCTCTTCTATTCTTCATCCTCATCTGTGGATCCTCTTCTGTTCTTCATCCTCACCTGTGGATCATCTTCTGTTCTTCATCCTCACCTGTGGATCATCTTCTGTTCTTCACCCTCACCTGTGGATCCTCTTCTGTTCTTCATCCTCACCTGTGGATCCTCTTCTGTTCTTCATCCTCACCTGAGGATCCTCTTCTGTTCTTCATCCTCACCTGTGGATCCTCTTCTGTTCTTCATCCTCACCTGTGGATCCTCTTCTGTTCTTCATCCTCACCTGAGGATCCTCTTCTGTTCTTCATCCTCACCTGTGGATCCTCTTCTGTTCTTCATCCTCACCTGTGGATCCTCTTCTATTCTTCATCCTCACCTGTGGATCCTCTTCTATTCTTCATCCTCACCTGTCGATCCTCTTCTATTCTTCATCCTCATCTGTGGATCCTCTTCTGTTCTTCATCCTCACCCGTGGATCCTCTTCTATTCTTCATCCTCACCTGTGGATCCTCTTCTGTTCTTCATCCTCACCTGTGGATCATCTTCTGTTCTTCATCCTCACCTGTGGATCCTCTTCTGTTCTTCATCCTCATCTGTGGATCCTCTTCTGTTCTTCATCCTCACCTGTCGATCCTCTTCTATTCTTCATCCTCATCTGTGGATCCTCTTCTGTTCTTCATCCTCACCTGTGGATCCTCTTCTATTCTTCATCCTCACCCGTGGATCCTCTTCTATTCTTCATCCTCACCTGTACCCCCGTGATTACTCTCTTTCTGTCCTCTGGTTACCTTCCAGACTGAGCTGAGTCTGACTGAGTCTTGCACAACTATAGAATCTATTCTCAATGCGCATGTGAACGCCGTCAGCGTTAATCACAGGTTCGCGTTTAAAATCTGTTAGAGAGAACGGCGTCGTCTTAGTGGACCCTAATTTAATAACAAATGATCATTTCACCGGAAGTGAATCAATCAAAACTAACTTTAGCTGGAAATAACGTTATTCAAGAACCGCTATAAAGCCAAAACAATCTCTGTTACTTTAAATTATATTAAGTTTATCTCTGTAAAGCTGCTTTGAAACATTGTTAAAAGCACTAAATGAGAATGAGTTGAGTTGACTTGACTCACTGTGTCAGGGTTGTTTATTGTAGTCTACTTATTCAACTCTTTCTAGTGCCTGGTCTTCATTTCTGCAGCTATACCAGTCTAGTCTGTCTTCCTCCTCCTCACCCTTTGTGTTTACAATCCTCTGTTGCCTTTCCAGCTGTTTATTGTTCAGTTTGTGTTAGTCAGAGAGAAACAAAGCCGTCCTGATGCTCTGCTGTCGAGTGCGTCTCAGTAACACACTCCAGTGATGTTATACTGAATATCAGCACTCTTAAAACACCATTTGGTCAATCACATCAGAAGAACACAATTAACTGTAGGAAAAATAAAAGTACCTGGTCAAATGATGTAATTATGTTGTGTTGGACTGGTGGAATTGTTCAGTTTCTATGAACTGCAGTTCAGTCGATTCCATCTCTTCTTATTTCAATTCAATACCTTGTGGGGGTTTTAGCCAGTTCAACTCGAGAGATGATTCTTAAATTCTGAATGTTGAATGGTGGTTAAATGACAAAGAAAGCATTGATTATTAGTAGACGTAGAACAGTTTGCAGCTGTGTTCAAGGCAAGAGATTCTGTGAGAGAAGATTCACACAAACTCAAGTGGCTGTTGAACAAATGAAGAGGTCTCTCAACTTCTGTATTCTTCCATCACATTCACTCATTTAAGCATATGCATTACACACACACACACATATATATATATATATATATTAGTGCTGGGCAACGATTAATCACATCCAAAATAAACGTTTGTGTTTACATAATATGTGTATGTTAATATAATAATATGTTTGTACTGTGTATAATTATTTTGTATAGATAAATACACACAGATGCATGTATATATTTAATAAATAGTTGCATGTATATACTGTATATATATATTTATACATAATTTATAGTATATATAAATATTTATATATAAATAACAAATTTTTCTTAAATATATACATGCATGTGTGTATTTATATATACAAAATAACTATATACAGTACACAGCATATATTATGTAAACACAAACTTTTATTTCGGATGCTATTAATCGAGATTAATCGTTGCCCAGCACTATTATATATGTATATAAAACATTGATCAATATTGCGGACTAATATTCCTCTCTGTGCCGAATGCAGGAGAATTGCAGAAGACGGTCATTATGCAATTTCTCCCACGACTGATTGTATCTCTCATCCTTTGTTTTCTCATATTTTCCCAGGAAGCGCATGTGTGATGTGTGTGTGAGATTGCAGGGGTGTTTGATGAGTGTAAAACATGTTGAAAGCAGCACGTCAATATTCTCTCCGTCACTGAAGGTGACCCTTGGCTTCAGTGTTTAGAGTTTGTGCACGCAGGGCTTTGATGGTAAATTTGTTGAGTTGGTTACGTGGAGAGGCTATTATGGATTTACTATCTGGGCCTGAGGTGCCGGCTGCTGATTATGTGATTAAATCAATAATCATTTCTGTTTGGGCTCCTTTGCTCCTCGGCATCAAGCCTCTTTTTCCTGTGGAACAGAGAGAAGACAAAAGAGCATACACACCCACAAACATTTACAATTCTATTGGGAAGAAATATATTTTGACCATTTCTATCGAGATCATCTACAAATTGAAGAATAAAATAAAATGCAGTAGCCAATGGGAGTAAATCGTCATTTTTTAAGGATGTAATGCATGTCATGTAATGTTGTCTACCTTGGCGGAAATGCAGACTGATATCCATGGCTGCAGTGAAAGGAAGGTGTTTATGAGGAGATTCACGAACGCTGTAATAATTTTACATCAGAGAAGTGTTTCCTAACCCTGTTCTTGGATGCACGTCGGCAGTTTCAGTGTTCATGTTTATCCTACATCTGGTTCAGGTCTAAGAGTCTCTACTGTTGAGCTAATGAGTTAAATGAAGTGTGCTTGCTAAGTTCAAACATGTGTAGAGCTTTCAGGAACAGGGTTGGGAAACACGGCATTAGTGGACATGTGTGTATGTACATTTTGGAGTTTGCTTGTATTGACAGAAATGTTGTTCTAGAGCAGAAAACAGCCCTTTAGTAACAGATGAAAGAAAAATATCAACTCGACTGTAAAATGTCTGATTTGTATATCCACATCACTTGTAGCCAGCAGAACGGCTTCAGAGTAGCATTTAGCTAACGCGATCATCAAACATTAAACAGCATGAAAACTGCCTGATGTCACTGAATGAAGTGTTGAACCCATGAAGAGACGACGACTGAAGCTTCCAGGTGTTGATGGACTCGAGCGACTCCGTCTGTGTTTTAAACATCGCTCTGAATCCCTTACGGACCAAGACTTTTCTCAGCTTTTTGAACGAAATGTTGCTTTTTTATGGAACTAGTGCTGTCGATCTAAAATTGGTGAAACGATTCCAGTGTGTGTTTCAGTATTTTTTTAAAAATTCCACCACATTTAACAATACCGTGACAATACTGATAACCATGCATTTTCATTTTGGTCACTATAATCCTGATATGAAATTTTCATACCGATTCAATATATGATTATGGATGTTGTATTTCTCTTGTCTTCTAGGTAAAAGTTGTTTTAATCCAAATTTGGGTCACATATGGACAAACCCAACCGTTGGGTTAAAAATTGAATTTAACGTCTGGGTTTGTCCAAATTTTACCCAGCATCTTTAAGAGTGTAGCATCTTTACAATGAACACAGTAAAAAATGTTGGGTTATTTTTTTAACCCAACCGTTAGGTTACACATATTGGGTCACTATTTTGGGTTATCTTCCAAAAGTGTTGGGTAATTTCTAGTTATAACCCATCTGGTGGGTTGTGTTGTATGTGCACTTGTGTATTTTGAATTTATGCACACAATTATGTATATTTTCATTAAATTCTAGACTCCCCAATAGTTAGTTTGTCATTTAAAAATATATTTGTTGAGGCATATTTATTGTTTTATACAAATAAACAATCTGTATTTGAAAACAAAGTGTATTATATTTATTAGAATAATGTCATTAATAAAACATTTTTCTTTTTTAAACATTTATTTGACCCAACTGGCTTGACTGGGTTAAAATAACCCACCGTTGGGAAGGTGCTATACCACCCCATAGTTGGGTTACTCGTTGGGTTATTTTTAACCCAACATTATTAAGTGAGAAGAATCATTGCCAGAGAGGATTGTGAAGGTACAGTACAATAGAGTACAGACACATGTGTGTGTGATGCCAGCCTCTCTCTGAAACCACACACAAACACACACACACACACACTCCTTCCCAGCACTGCCAGTGTTCTGCTGTTGTGTCTAGACCACAGGAAATACATCATTAAGCTGGTTTACAACTAGCAAGAAACAGCTCTGATGTGCAGATCGCCTCAGTAGTTTCGTAGCTTCTTCTGCAAGATTATAGGGACACACATTGATAAATCATTCCCATAATAGTGAATTTGTAATTGTAATTAAATTGTAAATGTAAATGTTCAGAAATTGTAGATCTCCCAGTTTTTGCACGTGTGAGTGGAAGGTTCCTTAAGTAAAATGTATAGCTAGTCTAGAAACATCTGTAAGACAGGGATTTAGCAGATCGTAGACACACGGCAGATCATTTTAAACAAAGAAGTGTGTAAATGGAGAAAGAAACATGAAAGAGATGACTGACAGACATCTGAGCGTAGTGTATTCTCCAGCTGAAGAACATCCCTGCATCCTTCAGTCGGATACACTCCTGACGGGGGAGACACACACTCTCAGATGTCTGATCATGCGCTAGCCTTCATTTATAATGCATTATAGTATATTAATGCCTTGAAATGCACCTTATAATGCATTGTATGGTCTCATGAATAATTATTATAAAACATTATAGTACACTCTACTATAGCAAAATGCAAGGTTGTTGTAAACCAAATTTGGGTCCGATATGGACAAACCCAACCATTGGGTTAAAGTAAAAAAAAAAAAAAAAAAATGTAACCCAACTGCTGGGTTTGTCCATATTTGACCCAAATTTGGGTTAAAACAACCCAGCCTTTTTTAGAGTACACTTATCTATTCAGTGTGACATCGGATAACGCATTATAACACACAACAAACAACCAATTTCAGATGCAACAAGGAATCTGACTTTGATTACAATTATTTATGAAAATATATAATACATTATAATGTACATTATGAATACCTTATGAATGTCAATAATGCTTTATCCTTTAAAAACATCTGATTTTCCTGAATCAAGCTTCACAAACAGAAAAGGGGGAAACAACCTAAGATTATTTCTAAACATAAACAAAAGCACTTACATACACCATTCATGGTCTGATAAAAAGCTCAAGTGTGTTTTGAACAATGACTGCAAACAACATATTCAGCTTAGCTGATCTCCACAAAGAAACACAGATTCTGACTGCTCTTTGGGCATGTGCTGCTTCAAGACTTGACAGACATGTAAAACATCTCTTCCTTCAGTCAGGTGCATCAGGAGTGTAATATCACCGGCAGCAGCTCGGCGAGATCAGGGACGGTTGCCAGATCTGTCTTTGGATGTGGGGATTTGGCGCAGTTTGGGCTGAGAAACGGCACATTAAGTCTGACTGTGGACGAGTGTTGGGATCAGATATATACACCTCAGATATATATACCTCATATATATACCTCATATACCTCATATACCCTATATATATATATACCTCATATACCTCAGATATATACCTAATATACCCTATATATATATATACCTCAGATATATCCCTCATATACCTCATATACCCTATATATATATATACCTCATATACCTCAGATATATACCTAATATACCCTATATATATATATATATATATATATATACCTCAGATATATCCCTCATATACCTCAGATATATACCTCATATACCTCATATACCCTATATATATATACCTCATATACCTCAGATATATACCTCACATACCCTATATATATATATATACCTCAGATATATCCCTCATATACCTCATATATATACCTCATATATCCCATATATATACCTCATATATATACCTCATATACCCCATATATATACCTCATATACCTCATATACCCTATATATATACCTCAGATATATCCCTCATATACCCCATATATATACCTCATATACCTCATATACCCTATATATATATATATACCTCAGATATATCCCTCATATACCCCATATATTACCTCATATACCCCATATATATACCTCATATACCCCATATATATACCTCATATACCCCATATATATACCTCATATATATACCTCATATACCCCATATATATACCTCATATACCCCATATATATACCTCATATACCCCATATATATACCTCATATATATACCTCATATACCCCATATATATACCTCATATACCTCATATACCCTATATATATATACCTCAGATATATCCCTCATATACCCCATATATATACCTCATATACCCCATATATATACCTCATATATATACCTCATATACCCTATATATATATACCTCAGATATATCCCTCATATACCCCATATATATACCTCATATACCTCATATACCCTATATATATATATATATATACCTCAGATATATCCCTCATATACCCCATATATATACCTCATATATATACCTCATATACCCCATATATATCCCTCATATACCTCAGATATATACCTCATATACCTCACATACCCTATATATATATATATATACCTCAGATATATCCCTCATATACCTCATATATATACCTCATATATATACCTCATATACCCCATATATATCCCTCATATACCTCATATATATACCTCATATACCCCATATATATCCCTCATATACCCCATATATATACCTCATATATATACCTCATATACCCCATATATATCCCTCATATACCTCAGATATATACCTCATATACCTCACATACCCTATATATATATATATATATATACCTCAGATATATCCCTCATATACCTCATATATATACCTCATATATCCCATATATATACCTCATATATATACCTCATATACCCCATATATATACCTCAGATATATCCCTCATATACCCCATATATATACCTCATATATATACCTCATATACCCCATATATATACCCCATATATATACCTCATATACCCCATATATATACCTCATATATATACCTCATATACCCCATATATATACCTCATATATATACCTCATATACCTCAGATATATACCTCATATACCCTATATATATATACCTCAGATATATCCCTCATATACCCCATATATATACCTCATATACCCCATATATATACCTCATATATATATATATATATCTCATATACCCCATATATATACCTCATATATATACCTCATATACCTCAGATATATACCTCATATACCCTATATATATATATACCTCATATTTATACCTCATATACCTCATATATATACCTCATATATCCCATATATATACCTCATATACCGCATATATATATACCTCATATTTATACCTCATATACCTCATATATATACCTCATATATATACCTCATATACCGCATATATATACCTCATATTTATACCTCATATACCCCATATATATACACCTCATATACATACCTCATATACCTAATATACATACCTCAGTTATATACCTTATATATTATATACCTCAGATATATACCCCATATACCTCATATATATATACCACATATATCCCATATATATACACCTCATATACATACCTCATATACCTAATATACATACCTCAGTTATATACCTTATATATTATATACCTCAGATATATACCCCATATACCTCATATATATATATATATATATACCTCATATACCCCATATATATACCTCATATATATATACCTCATATACATATATACCTAATATACCCCATATATATACCTCATATACCTCAGATATATGTAACCTTATAACAATATGCCAAATTGGTCTGACTTTGTCATAAAATTATGTAGTAGTGACACCAAAATGTAAACAATATATTGTTGGGTTTTCATGTTTTATGGGGACTTTCCATAGACGTAATTGATTTTTATACCTTACAAACTGTATAATCTCCCCCTACACTTGCCCTAATCCCCCAAAAGCTAACATGTCTACTGTAAATGCAGGTACACTCGCTTACTCGATCTCTCACAATACTCACTCTAGAAGCTTTAATGAACAATATCAATGAGATCAAACATATGTTTGCGTTGCTAAGAGTGGTTGCTAGGGGTGTTGTGTGATACAGAGAAGCGTTGGGTGATTTACCCTTAGTTCATATTAGGTAGCGTTGGTTTAACATGTGTTGTAATTATTGTGGTTTGTATATATATTATGTGTTTGTCTACCCCCTTTTGTGTCAGAATGGCCTGATCAGCCACTATATAAGTTTCCCCATGTCTCAGTTTAGGGAGTTCTGTTTTTGCTCTGTTCAACCTGTGTTAAGGTTATGCTACCTGAGCTAAGTTCTGTTTAGTTGACCTCTTTTATGGGCCCAGACTTTTTTTGTTTTCTGTGAATTAGTTGTTTTTTTTGTTTAGTAAATAAAAACATATATATTTTTGAAAACATATTTTCTGACTCCTCATGCCTGCCAGCTTGGTCCCTCACACCAGACTAACTTGCAGAGCAAATCTAAATTTACCGGAAGTTGTCTGGGTTTTCCCAGGCTAGGGAATACCAGGACCACACACACACATACATACACACACACTGATACACACACACAGACACTGTCTGGAAGGGAATATACCAAAAAGCACAATACGGGCAATATGAATCATTAATTAAAAGTGAATCGAATTTAATTAAAAGCGAATCGAATCGATTTGCCGTCCGCCAGAAGATTCACAGTTAAGAGCAGAACTGTTTCCCATCGCACATCTCTGTGTCTATCACCACACAATGTTTACCATAAAAATCTTAATGGATGTCTGAAGAGAATGTTAATTAATTATGCATGAATTCATGTTGTATAGTGTTAATTGAACAAACCTATTTCATTATTATTACTGTATCAAGCAGGTGTTCAGAAGTAATAAAAAGCTCTCCTAAGGGAAGATGAAGTAATGATAATCCTGATGTTTATATCCAAGGACATGTGACCGGTGTTCATAATGCATATGAGCGGTGTCGAATATACAGTCACTCATAATAAAACCCCAACCAATCGCCATTAACTGTAGCTACTGTACATCTGCTGCTCTTCTTCACTCTCTTCTTCACTCTTCCTCTCTCATGAGAGTGTGTTCTCCTCATTAGAGCTCCAGGTAAAGTAGTAGATACGCCGGGTGTCCGAGCTTCAATCAGAACCGGCCAGTTCCGTTTTTTGTTTAATTTCGGACGATCTCTGTTCTGGACTTGCACACAAAATGCATTGCAATCATTTGCCAAAATGTAATTCGTGTGGAAATATGATGAAGTCTGTAAACAGGGCGTTAGAGATGTTATAGATGGGACACGCTGTAGACGAACAGAGAGAAGAGCAGGGAAACACGGAACCAGGCAGAGCAAAAATCTTCCTGGGGAGGGGGCGGGGGGGGGGGGGGGGGGGGGGGTGGAGGGTGATGGGGGGTGCTCAGGTTTCCTCATATATAAGAAGGGGGGTTTCATGAACAAAAGGTTGGCAACCGATGTTTTAGAGGGTCAGATGAGAGCTTCAAGGCTCAGTGCTCCATTACTCTGGCCTAACACACATTCAGTATAGTATAAGGTCTGTTTATCTCGTTGACAAACACATTACATGTCTCTCTCGCACGTCTTATTTATATGATTTTCTTCATTAGTTCTCATGCAATGAAAGTTCTGTCATTATTTTCCAAGGGTAAAATTCTGAACTAAAGAACTGGTTTCCTTTCAGTTCGTGAATTGGAATTGGAATTTGAATCACAGGAAGAGGATTTTTCTGAAATCCAGATAGCAAATGATCTTGAAATTGTGCGCAGCTGAATGGTTTCAGATCTCCGCCTTGTAGACACCCCCTAAATTATGCCATTAACATATAAAAGAGCACCAGCCAACGTCTAAATCTTTTGCTTGAGAACGACAAGCGGCAAGAAATGCTTAGATTCCCAAAAATACACAAAAATGGGTGGTTAATCATAGTAAATATAATGCAAAAATAAACAATTTAAAAAAAATTAATCAGTCCAATTATTCCTCTGGCAGGAATTTGAACTGTGTTCTAAGTGCTAATAATGGCCTTGCTCAGATAATATTGCACAAAATGAAAGATGACATGCATGGCAGGGTATCGTGTAAGTTTAAATAAACATTTTTAAATATTGACGTTTATTGTTAAGTTAAACTAAATTAGTGAAATTTTTTTCTTAAAACTGGCATCCGTCCATTGACAGTAATGCAGGAGCCGGATGTGACGACACTCGGGCTGTGATAAAGCCCATTAGTCTAACGCTTACCTCAAACCTGGGTCCGATGTGAGGACACCAATCTCTCCACAGGGTGCTGTATGCTAACTAATCTTCCATGAATATGTATTTAGCGGTCTTGTTGTGCCGCAGAAGTTTATCTTAGACAATCTGTGCTGTGCAGTTATTGTGAAATATAAGCAGTTATTATTCATTCCGTCACAGCTTACCGAACCATCAGCTGTGCTCAGAGTTTCTTCTTGTGGCAAGAGCGAATTCTTCAATGTTTATGTCCGCCACGCAACTGTGCCGTCACCTCTTGTGCGTATTCTTCACTGCTGCCACCATCAAGCAGTATTAGAGAGGGCATAGATCAGATAAACTTCATGAGTGAACAACACATCGTACACATGGCCTTGCTCAGATAATATTGCACAAAACGAAAGATGACATGCATGGCAGGGTATCATGTAAGTTATCATGGGTATCATGACAGCTCACTGAACTGCGAAACGTTCACGACAGCTCACTGAACACTGAAAAGAAACGTTCTTCTTAAAAGACTTGGTACCATTTACATATAACTACGCTGACAAGATGGTAATAATAGCTAGCAAGCAAACCAGCATGTGTGTAACAATATTAATAATTGTAATTAATCCCATCATATGTTTTATGCAAATTTTGATATATTTTTGTATGTTTAAAATTGAATAAAGTTTGTACTATTTTTTTTTATTTTCTTACTCTTTAACTGTATATGTTGGAATTTATTTAGATAAAATTAAATTGTTTTATTTAATACTTTATTTAATAATTTATTATATAAATTATATATGGACTATTTAGCCTAATACAATTACTGCAACAAACTGTGTTTGGATGAAATGTAACTTCTTAACACGATTATAAGGCCGTACAGTGTAAGTCCTTTTTGCGTATGTGTGGTTTCATTTGTTCCTATATATTTTTTCATAAATTTAGAATACATTTTATTAGAACATTTTTGGTGAATCGTGATTTGTTCTTGAAATCATTCGTACGCACATGTCACGCACAATTTGATGGAAGGAGCACCAGGACCCCTGGGTGGAAAAGGGAAGGGGCAGCAGGGAGAGAGCATGGAGGAGACACTGGATGGAGGAGCCAGGGAGTAGATGATGGAGGGCAGAGGCAGTGAGCAGACCACGGAGGAGCCAGAGAGTAGATGATGGAGGGTAGAGGCAGCGAGGAGATGACGGAGGAGCCAGGGAGTAGATGATGGAGGGCAGAAGCAGTGAGGAGACGATAGAGGACCCAGGGAGTAGATGATGGAGTGTAGAGGCAGTGAGGAGACGATGGAGGAGCCAGGGAGTAGATGATGGAGGGCAGGAGTAGATGATGGAGGGTAGAGGCAGTGAGGAGATGATGGAGGAGCCAGGGAGTAGATGATGGAGGGCAGAGGCAGTGAGCAGACCACGGGGGAGCCAGAGAGTAGATGATGGAGGGTAGAGGCAGCGAGGAGATGACGGAGGATCCAAGGAGTAGATGATGGAGGGCAGAAGCAGTGAGGAGACGATAGAGGACCCAGGGAGAAGATGATGGAGTGTAGAGGCAGTGAGGAGATGATGGAGGAGCCAGGGAGTAGATGATGGAGGGCAGGAGTAGATGATGGAGGGTAGAGGCAGTGAGGAGATGATGGAGAAGCCAGGGAGTAGATGATGGAGGGCAGAGGCAGTGAGCAGACCACGCAGGAGCCAGAGAGTAGATGATGGAGGGTAGAGGCAGCGAGGGGATGACGCAAGAGCCAGGGAGTAGATGATGGATGGGAGAGGCAGTGAGGAGACCACAGAGGAGCCAGAGAGTAGATGATGGAGGGTAGAGGCAGTGAGGAGGCGACGCAGGAGCCAGGGAGTAGATGATGGAAGGCAGAGGCAGTGAGGAGACCACGGAGGAGCCAGAGAGTAGATGATGGAGGGTAGAGGCAGCGAGGAGACGACGCAGGAGCCAGGGAGTAGATGATGGATGGCAGAGGCAGTGAGAAGATGACGGAGGAGCCAGGGAGTAGATGACGGAGGGTAGAGGCAGTGAGGAGATGATGGAGGAGCAAGGGAGTAGTTGATGGAGGGCAGGAGTAGATGATGGAGGGCAGAGGCAGTGAGGAGACGATGGAGGAGCCAGGGAGTAGATGATAGAGGGCAGAGGCAGTGAGCAGACCACGGAGGAGCCAGAGAGTAGATGATGGAGGGTAGAGGCAGTGAGGAGCCGATGGAGGAGCCAGGGAGTAGATGATGGATGGCAGAGGCAGTGAGGAGCCGATGGAGGAGCCAGGGAGTAGATGATGGAGGGTAGAGGCAGTGAGGAGAGAATGGAGGAGCCAGGGAGTAGTTGATGGAGGGCAGGAGTAGATGATGGAGGGCAGAAGCAGTGTGGAGACGATGGAGGAGCCCGAGAGTAGATGATGGAGGGCAGAGGCAGTGAGCAGACCACGGAGGAGCCAGAGAGTAGATGATGGAGGGTGAAGGCAGTGAGGAGATGACGCAGGAGTCAGGGAGTAGATGATGGATGGCAGAGGCAGTGAGGATACGATGGGAGGAGCCAGGGAGTAGATGATGGAGGGTAGAAGCAGTGAGGCGACGATGGGGGAGCCGTGGAGTAGATGATGGAGGGCAGAGGCAGTGAGGAGACGACGGAGGATCCAGGGAGTAGATGATGGAGGGTAGAGGCAGTGAGGAGACGACGCAGGAGCCAGGGAGTAGATGATGGAGGGCAGAGGCAGTGAGGAGCAGATGGAGGAGCCAGGGAGTAGATGATGGAGGGTAGAGTCAGTGAGTAGGCGACGCAGGAGCCAGGGAGTAGATGATGGAGGGCAGAGGCAGTGATGAGACGATGGAGGAGCCAGGGAGTAGATGATGGAGGGTAGAGGCAGTGAGGAGACGACGGAGGAGCCAGGAGTAGATGATGGAGGGTAGAGGCAGTGAGAAGACGATGGAGGAGCCAGGGAGTAGATGATGGAGAGCATGTGCAGTGAGGAGACGACACAGGAGCCAGGGAGTAGATGATGGAGGGCAGAGGCAGTGAGGAGACGATGGAGGAGCCCGGGAGTAGATGATGGAGGGCAGAGGCAGTGATGAGACGATGGAGGAGCCAGGGAGTAGATGATGGAGGGCAGAGGAAGTGAGGAGACGACGCAGGAGCCAGGGAGTGGATGATGGAGGGCAGAGGCAGTGAGGAGACGACGCAGGAACCAGGGAGTAGATGATGGAGGGCAGACGCAGTGAGGAGACAACACAAGAGCCAGGGAGTAGATGATGGAGGGCAGAGGCAGTGATGAGACGATGGAGGAGCCAGGGAGTAGATGATGGAAGGCAGAGGCAGTGAGGAGACGTCGGAGGAGCCAGGGAGTAGATGATGGAGAGCAGAGGCAGTGAGGAGACGACGCAGGAGACAGGGAGTAGATGATGGAGGGCAGAGACAGTGAGGAGAAGATGGAGGAGCCAGGGAGTAGATGATGGAGGGCAGAGGCAGTGATGAGACGATGGAGGAGCCGGGGATTAGATGATGGAGGGCAGAGGCAGTGATGAGACGATGGAGGAGCCAGTGAGTAGATGATGGAGGGCAGAGGCAGTGAGGAGACGACAGAGGAGCCAGGAAGTAGATGATGGAGGGTAGAGGCAGTGAGGAGACGACGGAGGAGCCAGGGAGTAGATGATGGAGGGCAGAGGCAGTGAGGAGACGATGGAAGAGCCAGAGAGTAGATGATGGAGGGTAGAGGCAGTGAAGAGACGATGGAGGAGCCAGGGAATAGATGATGGAGGGCAGAGGCAGTGGGGAGACGACAGAGGAGCCAGGAAGTAGATGATGGAGGGTAGAGGCAGTGAGGAGACGATGGAGGAGCCATGGAGTAGATGATGGAGGGCAGAGGCAGTGAGGAGACGACGGAGGAGCCAGGGAGTAGATGATGGAGGGTAGAGGCAGTGAGGAGACGACGCAGGAGCCAGGGAGTAGATGACGGAAGGCAGAGGCAGTGATGAGACGATGGAGGAGCCAGGGAGTAGATGATGGACGGCAGAGGCAGTGAGGAGACGTCGGAGGAGCCAGGGAGTAGATGATGGAGGGCAGAGGCAGTGATGAGACGATGGAGGAGCCAGGGAGTAGATGATGGAGGGCAGAGGCAGTGAGGAGCCGATGGAGGAGCCAGGGAGTAGATGATGGAGGGTAGAGTCAGTGAGTAGGCGACGCAGGAGCCAGGGAGTAGATGATGGAGGGCAGAGGTATTGAGGAGGTGACGCAGGAGCCAGGGAGTAGATGATGGAGGGCAGAGGCAGTGAGGAGACAACGCAGGAGCCAGGGAGTAGATGATGGAGGGCAGAGGCAGTGATGAGACGATGGAGGAGCCAGGGAGTAGATGATGGAGGGTAGAGGCAGTGAGGAGACAATGGAGGAGCTAGAGAGTAGATGATGGAGGGTAGGGGCAGTGAGAAGATGACAGAGGAGCCAGGAAGTGACCGAGAGCAGAGCCATTAGGACGAAGGCCCACGGCAGAACCGATGGAGGGGGGAGCCAGGAGCCTGGGTGATTGAGGTGAAGCTGGGGCTGGTAGAGGCCCAGGCAGAGCCGAGGAAACGAAGACCCAAGGTGACACCATAGGCCTGGAGGCGAGCTGGAGAAGGGCACTCGGGAGGACAATGGTAAAGCCGGAAAGAAGGAAGAGCACGGTGGAGCCAAAGGGGTGGAGGGAAGAGGCATAGTCAGAGACCCGGAAGACTCCACATGCCTAGTCAAACTCTATTATTGGCTCGGGCTCCAGGGTGAAAAGGCCTCCCGTGTTGTCCCCCTCAACATAATCCACCACTGGGAGACCATCCTGGTCAGGCTGAAGAAGTGATGAATAGGGGCTTTTGCTTGATTATCTGGTATTTTGTCACGAGAGGCAGAAGAAGGAAGAGAAGATATGGATCTAATTGCAATCATTAATAAAAAAAGGGAAAGAAGACTATTCAAGATTGCATAGAAAACGTAACAGCTCTGTTAAAACAAAGGCAATACAAGACAATGAACAATGGTAACTAGGGGTATAAATACACAGGTAGATAATCAACTGAAATAAACATAATCAGTAACTAAGGAAACTAACTGATTACTAGAACAAAAGAGACAGGAACTAAACAGAGGAAACAATAACAAAGGAACAGCATAGCTAAATTAAATATAAAATAATAGTCCCACAATAGAACACAAAACATAAGAATGTGACTATTAGTATTAAGGGTCTTAATGGTAAGGCAGTAGTGAAGAGGAGAGCCAGCATTTCATCACGGTTCATCAAAGCTCTTTTACAGGTAAAGATTTACAAGTTAAGATAAGAGTATAACGCACAGGTTTGTACTTTATTTTAATATTCAGCTCTGTTAGTAGCAGTGAACAGCAGGCAAACGGATGGCAACACCTTTCAACAAAACATGTGGAAAAGTTCGACTTGAATTGGATCAGGTTTCAGCGGACAACAAAAACACATATATACATATTACATATAATAACAAAGAATAATTCCGTTTATTTTGAATTCGGAATAAGGTTAACACCTTATTAGTCCAAATAAACATCAATTTATCTTTCCATAAGATAATGTGTACCTGCCAGAGTAACATCCAACTCAGCCACTTTTATTTATCAATCTCATGCACTTTACTCCCTTGTTAGTAGTTGTTATTTACTGTTTATCTTTTTGTTACTTAAATCCCTTGTATTACACTTGTGTCTTGAGATCATACATCATGAGATTCTACAAATTAATATCTCAAATCCTTTGGATTGGTCAAACTCCCTATTATTTATAGAATTATTTTTTATTCAACAATCTTCCATGATTGGCCTTTATTGTTATGGAGACTCATTGGCAGATGCTTCACAATGTAGGATGGAGTCATCTGACACTCTCACATCAGCTTGTGACGTGTGACCAAAACTCACAATATTTTGGTGCCACCTGTGAGACCCACTAAATTATGGTGCCAGCTGAAAAAAACTGAAGAATTATTAGTGTCTAGGCCAAATATTACACCGTTATTTTCTGGAGTCAAACGGACACTTCTATAAATCAGTCATGGAAAAAACATTCACGAGCAAAGTTCTGGCCATCATTTCCACTACAGTAGGTAGAGTAATAGGACCATTTCTAAAAAGTGCATTCTACAGAACATCAAGCCTAATGTTGTACCATTAGCATTATTGATTGCATTATTTAGACGAAATTAAAAATTAATTGTTGCATTCTTAAAACCTTGAATAGGGGCATGTCTTTGATTCAGTATGTCATTAAAATCAAAGTTGGTACCCCTGCCATATGCTGTACACAGGTGTTTCATAAGTGCACTATGATTATGGATAATCAAAGCAAGCGGGAAGGTGGTGCTGTCGCGGTTTATTGTGGTATGCTTGGAGATCACAGAGATCAGGATGCCAGTTTTCAAAAATGTAAATACTTTTTCCTAATTTGACACTCATTGTGTTATGTTGTGTAATGTGTTAATGCAGTGAATGCACACTCTAGTTCAGACGGAGTGCAGGTATTAGGTCCGATATTGTATTAGGTTATTTGGTATTCTGCTTTTACAATGCTTTGCCTGAAGCCTTCACTACTGCAAGCGCTCGCTCCACCAGGCTTCTCGTTGGTTTCGGGGTTCAGAGTGAACAAGCCACTTTGATGCAGCATGTTCATGCAATGTTGTAAGTAGTTGATTGGAAAGGGTTATAAAAATGCATTTTAAAAATACAAATAATTCATGAGTTTATGAATTCATGTTATTTTGAAGTGCCTATGATAACAATACAGTGTATGTTCATTATCGCAATATATTGTATTACCGCATGTCTACACAAGAGTATGCCTAAGTGTATAGACTCTTAGTCTGCACTGTTTGTCACATAGGCTGAGGACTGTTCACATGGTGTGACGGTATATTGCTTCCATTGATATACCATTCCATCACGCAGTAGCGAACCGTGACTTGAACCGTGGCGCTCTCACCAACTTCCCTCATCGCGAAAAAAGTAAACTCAGCCTTAAACTCAGCTTAGCTTACTGTGTCCTCTTAGTACTGCATACGTTACCTTTGACAAGAAATGCAACAAGTAAACAGCACAGAGAGTGAGAGAGTTATCACCAAAATAGAACAAAACGTAATAAAATGCAAATCCTCATTACAAATAATTGCATCATCATACATGTGTGCATTTCAGCAGAATATGGTGACAACATGTATGACACACAAAAACAACAAAATCACTGTTTCCTCAAAAAAAGCTCAATATATACAAAAGTGCCAGCGGCAGCCAGAATAAAATCAGTGGGCGCATGACCGATTTTTATATGAAATAACTCACTCAAAGAGCTAGGAATCCCAGCAGTAAAGCTTTAGCTTCTCGGTTGATGCTGTCATCCCGGGGTATCGCTTGTAATTGCTGTGGTTGAAATGATTTTAAAAGCTTTTGCTTTCTACAGCAAATTAAGTTCTGGTGTAGGTCTTCCTTTTCTAATTAACTGAAAATTTTCATTAAAAGTTAATCTTGAAAACGGCGTGGATAATAATTTAGCAACGATGTCCTCCTCATTAATGCTGCTTGCATCTTCCATACTGAACAGTGCTAGCTATTTCATCAGCGTTCCCGGGACCGTGTTCCCCACAGCGGACAGAACTAGTCTTCCATTTAGAGATGACAAACCCCAGGGACGATGGGATTGGTCAGTTTTCCTGTCACTTGAAATTAGTTTCTCATTGACTTGCAATTGCTTGATCCCCTGTAATAGCTGTAAAACCCCCTGTGATAGCTGGAACACCAATCACAGAGCTGAAAGTCTGAGGCGGGAAAATTCTAGTAGGTTGAAAATGGCCGTCTTCATTTAACCCTTCCCACTAACAACTTCACTCATTTCCCCCTGGGGCCATTCACCGGGAAGGGGATTTTTTTTATTAATTTTTTATTATCATCGAGTCCAGTCAAATAACATGAAGTGAGCGGTCAGGCTGTATGTCTGGTATGTGGTGTGGTGTGGTCCTTGAAGGACTGATCATCCTGGGTGAAGAGCAGAGGAACAGCTGCCAGATCCATATGTCTTCGGTTCATGATTCTGTTATGGCTGGTTAGTCAAGGAAGAGGAGAACTCTAACTACTGCACTTTTATTTTATTTAACAAATCCAAAATGCAAATGTCAGCATGACAACTTCACACATAAAGACAATACCAGATACACAGGATAAGGAGGGACTCAATAAGACACAGGTGAACAATATAATCAGTAACTATGGAAACAAATTAAAGACGGGCACAAAGGAAACACGAACTAAAGCACGTAAAAAACATTAAATACAAACTAAAAGTCCATGCAAATTAAATAAACTAAACCTGGCCATGAAGGTATGTTTGCTTCTATACATTTATATTTAAAAGGCTGTGCTACATTACAAATAATCATTGTCTGTAACTTTGACAGATTAGATTGTACATTTTCCATCAAAGTCTTTTTTACTTATTTTCAAAATATTGCAACTCTCGTTTTAGCCCTACTGAGTATTAGCTTAGGGTTAGTACGTGGCTGTATCCGACAATCGCATTCTTCCCTAATATACAGTAGGCAAAAAACAGTATGTGACGAAAGGATATGTGCAAACTCGCAGTACTAATAAAAGAACAGGCAAAAAGGGACCTACTCATTCTGGAGAGATTCTGAACTGTGCATACCGTGGACTTTACTGTTCCATGAGGATTGTGTTCGGCGTGACACGACGACACTGACGCTGGTCGGTCACATGACAATGACAACATGGCGGATGTGGTACGTCCAGACTACATTCATACTACACACATTCATACTGTATAGAACATACTTTTTTGTTGGTCATGAAGTAAATACTTGTTCAAATCTTGTTCAAAACCTACTCAAGAGAGTACGCTATTTCAGAGGTCAGTATATTAGACCCGTGCATTAGCTCTTAAAGGGACAGCAGCCTGATAAACCTGCTGCCGTCTGTTATTAATGCTCATCAAATAGCACTGAATAACTTTTATAACTTTAATTAGGATTAATCTATATTTTGTTTGTAAAGTAAAGACTATGCAGAGTTATTTTATCTTTGCTATATTTCTGTATCTGAATACTAGACCTATTTGAAAAACTTAAAACATTGTTTTTCATCTGTATCTTGTTCAGTTGTATTGATCTGTGCTATTGTCAATTTATTTTATTTGTTCTTATTTTATTACTGACTGTTTACTTATAGGCAAAATGTCTATTGGTTTTTAGGCTGCTGATTTTGTTCTGTAGGCTCCTTTTGTTCATGGTATTCAGCAGCAGTTAAAGCTGAATTAACTGAATTTATGTACATTTATGCATTTGGCAGATGTTTTTATCTAAAGCAACACTACACTGAAGTCATATAGTTCATACATACCCTGTGAACTGAACCCAGGAATACTGCCTTTTTGGATGGTTACCAAAATTCATAGAAGCATATTAAAAGGACGTCTCAGGTTACAATTGTAACCATAGTTCCCTGAGAAAGGGAACGAGACGATGCGTCAACGACGCTTTGGGAACGCCCCCAGCGTGAATGCGTCTGAGCATCTATGTCAACTAGTCCATTGGAAAGAATGAGCGTCACGGCGGGTGACGTCATGACCAGGAAGGGATAAAAGCACATCCGGCGCAAACCGGCATTAGCTTCAAAAATTGCCGAAGCAAGCCGATCACAGGGATGCAGGAAGTATGGCAGGGTGACGCATCGTCTCGTTCCCTTTCTCAGGGAACTATGGTTACAGTCGTAACCTGAGACGTTCCCTTTCGAGGGAACTCGCGATGCGTCAACAACGCTTTGGGAACAAGAATACCCAAAACGCCAGAATTCCAAGTACCAGAGTGTCAGTCGGTTGTAACTAAGCACTAAGCACCTGAGAACCTGGGGCAGCATCCAGGTCTAAGCTGTAAAACCTAACGAATGTGAGCAGTGAGGACCAGCCTTTCCTGGTCCGCAGATGTAAAAGGAGGAGGACAGAAAGCCTGCAGCACAATAGGCCTCGGAATCAAGGTTGGCACCTTAGGGACGTATCCCTGTTTTGGATATAAAAATGCCTTGACCATCCCCGGTGGAAACTCAAGGCAAGTGGGGGAAACCGAAAGGGCCTGAAGGTCTCTGACTCTTTTGAGGGTCGAAATAGCTAGCAGAAAGATAGTCTTAAGGGTAAGAAATTTTTCTGAAACCGAATCTAAGGGCCCGAATTCAGCCCTAGACAGGCCTTCTAGTACTATAACAAGATCCCAAGCTGGCACCCTAGTGCGAGTTGCAGGCCTCAGCCTCAATGTGCCACAAAGGAAACGTGTAATCAGGGGGTCTCGACCCAACAATGTACCCCCCACCAGGGCGTGGTAAGCCGCAATGGCCGCCACGTAGACCTTGAGCGTGGAAGGACATAGACCTGACGTAAAGCGCTCCTGCAGGAACTCGAGTACTGTGTTCACAGAACAGTTAACCGGATCCCACAGATGTCGGTGACACCATACAGAAAAAACTCTCCATTTAAGCGCATATAATTTCCAAGTAGCTGGAGCTCTGGAGCTTAGAATGGTCTCAACAACCTCAGTTGAGAGACCACTCTCTATGAGTTGGGCCCCCTCAGACGCCAATCCCACAGGTTCCAAATCTCTGGCCGGGGGTGAAATATTGTGCCCCCGGCCTGAGACAGAAGGTCTCTCCTGATCGGGATCTCCAAGGGAGGACCATCTAAGAGATGGATCAGGTCCGCAAACCAGATCCGACTCGGCCAGCGTGGTGCTACCAGCAGTAGGCTTATTCCGTACTGAACTCCTGGGAGCAGAGCAACAGGGGGAAATGCGTGCAGACGTAGCCTCGGCCACGTCCGCACCATAGCATCCAGCCCCAGGGGGGCTGGGTGAGTAAGGGAGAACCAAAGTGGACAGTGCGTCGTATGCTGAGACGCAAACAGATCCACCTCTGCTTGGCCGTAAAACTCCCAAATTTTCTCCACCACCTCGGGGTGGAGTCTCCAGTCCCCTGGCCTCAGCTCCTGCCTCGACAGGATGTCTGCTCCAATATTCTGGTCCCCAAGAATATACACTGCCCTCAGGGAGAGTACCTTCCCCATAGACCACAGGAGGATCTGGTGCGCCAGCTTGCAAAGCGGACGCGAACGCAGACCCCCCTGACGGTTCAGATAAGAGACCACCGATGTGTTGTCTGTACGGACGAGCACATGATGGCCCCTCAGGTCTGGGAGGAATTGCCTCAACGCATTGAAGACAGCCATCATCTCCAGGCAATTTATGTGCCATGAAAGATGATGACTCCTCCACAGACCCTGAACCGAGCGGCCTTCCATTACCGCTCCCCAGCCGGTGAGGGAAGCATCTGTCGAGATCGCAACTCGATGGCAAAGAGCTCCCAACACCGGACCCTGGGTTAAGAACCAGTGTTTCCTCCATATAACCAAGGCACGGAGACACCGCCGCGTGATCTTGATTATACGAAGTGGGTTTCCCCTCGGGGAGAACCCTCTGGTCCTGAGCCACCACTGTAAAGGTCTCATGTACAGCAGGCCAAAAGGTATCACGTTGGACGCTGCTGCCAAAAGACTCAACAGTCTCTCGAACTGTTTTACAGTGCGTGACTGGCCTAGCCTCAGCTCTTTTGTGGCTGTCAGGATAGCAGCTACACGAACGGCGATAGAGTGGCCCGCATCGTCACTGAATCCAATACCACACCAAGGAAATTGGTTCTCTATACTGGAGAAAGCGCACTCTTCTTGGCTTTGAGCCTCAACCCCAACATCTGCATATGAGCGAGAACGACACCTCGGTGCCGAACTGCCAACTGCTCTGATTCCGCTAGAATCAGCCAGTCGTCGATGTAGTTCAGATACGGGGCTAGAGCTGCATCTACGCATTTCGTGAACATGCGGGGTGATAAAGCTAGACCGAAAGGAAGTACCTGATACTGGTATTCTTTGCCACCGAAAGAAAACCTTAGGAACTTCCTTCAGCGTCCTTCAGATCTATCGTGACAAACCAGTCCTCGGATCTAATTTGAGTCATGATCTGTTTGAGTGTCAGCATCTTGAACTTGAGTTTCTGTACTGAACGATTTAACAGACGAAGATGGAGGCAACCCTCCATCCTTTTTCGGAACAATGAAATAACGGCTGTAAAAACCCGACTCTCGGTCGAGTGAATACACCTGTTCTATAGCTTCCTTTGCTAACAGGGCCTTTACCTCTTGCTCCATTACCAGAGCCTGCTCGGAATGCACTACTGTGAGCAACACCCCGTTGTAGCGAGGAGGATGAACCCCGAAGTGGAATGGGCACCATATTCTGAGGTGTACACCGCTCCACTTCGGTCGGGGCTGTCCTCACAGGTCTGACGCCAGTGACATCAGGACCTCTTTTTTTTGAGCCGAAGTCTTCTTCGCCTGAAGAACGGTCCTCAGATCCGGCTTCGACTTAGAAGACTTCGGCTGAGAATGTTGCGCCTGTTTCCAGTGTTTTTGTGGTGGTGCACGAGACGCAACACTCTCTTTTTGTTGAGCACGATATGAGGAGCTCGACAGCTGGGGCTGCTCACGCCCAGAAACCCCAGGGGGTAAGACACGGCGAGGGAGAAATTTTTTAAATGCATCTGACTGCTTTTTTGCCTCCTGAAATCGGTCAACTACGGTGCTAACTGCATCACCGAAGAGACCAGACGGCTCTACTGCAGCGTCAAGGAGGAAAGATCTATCCTTCTCCACCAGAGGTGCCTCTCAGTAGCTACCAGGGCTTTCATAGACTGCCCAATTGCTCTAGCGGTCTCCTTTGTAGCTCTGAGAGACAGATCCGTGGCCCGACAAAGTTCGCAAACCTCATCGGGTCCCACTCCCTCACTCCTGTCTAAATCCCCCAGCAGGTGAGCCTGGTATGCCTGAAGCACAGCCATAGTATGAAGGCATGCACCAGCCTGACCCGCTGCCGTATATGCTTTTCCCACTAAAGTCGATGTTGTCTTTAATGGTTTTGTGGGCAAAGCCGAGGCCTTCAGGGAAGATGCTGGACCGGGTGACAGATAGCTCGCGAGCATCTGTTCAGCCCGGGGCATCGACCCATAACCATACTCATTCAGTCCCCTTATACCCGAATAAATATGAACTTGAGGACTGAATACACGCGCTGAGTAAGGTTTATTCCAAGATCTAAACAGCTCGTTGTGCAGATCCGGGAAAAATGGAAGGCCTCGTGGTGGAAGTGAAACGTTAGAAGGAAGAAAACGCTCGTCTAATTTGCTTTTAGGACGAGCGTCTCTTTTCTCGGCTGGCCAATCAATATTTAATTTATCCACAGCGTGAGTAATCACTTCCACCAGCTCCTCAAATGCTGGAGAAATAGGTGGTGAATCTTTTTCCCCCATGTGTGTGCTTACACTTTCGACGTCCAGCACATCTAACTCCTCAGAGCTAGAGCACTGAAGCATCGGGCTCTCTCCCCGGGCAGAAGGTCAAGTCAAGTCAAGTCATCTTCATTTATATAGCGCTTTTAACAATGGATTGTTTCAAAGCAGCTTTACAGAGATAAACATATAATTTAAGGTAACAGATTGTTTTGGCGTTATAGCGGTTCTTGAATAATGTTATTTCCAGCTAAAGTTAACTTTGATTGATTCACCTCCATTGAAATGATCAGACTTTAAACGCGAACCTGTGATTAACGCTGACGGCGTTCACATGCTCATTCAGAATTGATTCTATAGTTATGTGCTTTTTAAAATATGTGCGCAGGTTTGTAATTCATACAACCCAGCCTAAACAAACTACTTTTCTTGCCTATAAATTTTGATACAGAATTTTGTTTTATTTTATCACTTCGGGGTACGCGAGCCGAAATTCACAACGCTTTATCTGTAGAGTGGGAAAGGGATCCTCCATAGGGAGAGGATAGTGGACACTTCAGCACTGCATTGTCATCGGGTCCAGGCGGATCTCCTTCGTCAGATCTGGACACGGCCTGGATCCGGCAGGCTGCGGGAAAACCTTGGGATAAACAAAGACACTAATATTAGCGTAGATGCCATTCTTCTTATGATGTAGCGAGTACATCAAGATTTAAGGGAAGTGTTCCCAGTTCCGGCTGACCTAATCTATGCAGCCTAACATTGAATTTATAGAAGTCTATAATGTATTATGTGTATGCTAGGTCAAAGAGATGTGTTTTTAGTCTAGCTTTGAACTGACAGAGTGTGTCTGCTTCCCGGACAATGGTAGGAAGACTGTTCCAAAGTTTTGGTGCTAAATAGGAAAAGGATCTACCGCCAGCAGTCGATTTAGATATTCTAGGTATTATCAACTGGCCGGAATTTTGCGATCGCAATAGACGTGAAGGACTATAATGCGTTAAGAGCTCGCTCAAGTACTGCGGAGCTAAACCATTTAGTGCTTTGTAGGTAATCAACAAAATTTTAAAATTTATACGATGTTTAATAGGGAGCCAATGCAGTGTTGACAGAACCGGGCTAATATGGTCATGTTTCCTGGTTCTGGTAAGAACTCGAGCTGCGGCGTTTCGAACTAGCTGTAGTTTATTTATTAAGCGTGCAGGGCAACCACCCAGTAGAGCATTACAATAATCTAGCCTTGAGGTCATGAACGCATGGACTAATTGTTCCGCATTTTCCAATGAGAGCATATGGCGTATTTTGGATATATTTTTAAGATGGAAAAATTCAGTTTTACAGATGCTAGACACGTGGCTTTCAAAAGAAAGGTTGGTATCAAAGAGCACACCCAGGTTCCTAACCGACGACGAAGACTTGACAGAGCAGCCATCAAGTGTTAGACAGTATTCTGGGTTATTGCGTGTGGACGTTTTTTGTCCAATAATTAGAAACTCTGTCTTTTCAGAATTTAGTAGTAGGAAATTACTAGTCATCCAATTTTTTATATCAGCTATGCATTCCGTTAATTTTGTGAATTGGTAAGTTTCATGGGTTTTGAAGAAATATACAGCTGAGTATCATCAGAATAACAGTGAAAGCTAACTCCATGTTTCCTAATGATATCTCCTAATGGTAGCATGTACAGAGTGAACAGCAGCGGTCCTAGTACTGAGCCTTGTGGTACGCCATACTGAACTTGTGATCGATAAGACATCTCTTCATTTACTGCTACAAACTGATAACGGTCAGTTAAGTATGATTTAAACCATGCTAGTGCAATTCCACTAATGCCAACATAGTTTTCTAGTCTATTTAAAATAATCTTGTGGTCAATGGTGTCAAATGCAGCACTAAGATCGAGTAACACTAATAGAGAGATACAACCACGATCCGATGATAAGAGCAAATCATTTGTGACTCTAATGAGAGCGGTCTCAGTACTATGGTACGGTCTAAATCCGGACTGAAAATCCTCGCAGATATCATTTCTTTCTAGAAAGGAACATAGTTGTGAAGATACTGCTTTTTCTAATATCTTTGACAGAAAAGGCACATTCGAGATCGGCCTGTAATTGACTAATTCTGTAGGATCAAGTTGTGTTTTTTTAACAAGTGGTTTTATCATAGCCAGTTTAAAGGTTTTTGGTACGTATCCTAGAGACAAAGATGAATTAATGATATTAAGAAGAGGATATATGACCTCTGGAAACATCTCTTTCAGTAGCTTAGTCGGTATAGGATCTAACATACAAGTTGTCGATTTAGATGAATTAACGAGTTTGCAGAATTCTTCCTCTCCTATAGCAACAAATGAATCAACAAATGAACTCTCTTTCCACGAAATCCGAAATACCTCTAGTTTAGTTTTCTTCCAGTTGCGCTCCATTTTTCTGGCTGCTCTCTTAAGGGCCCGGGTGTGCTCGCTGTACCACGGCGTTGGACTATTTTCTTTAATCTTCTTTAAGCGCAACGGAGCAACTGCGTCTAAAGTGCTGGAAAAGAGAGAGTTAAACGTTTCTGTTGCAATATCAAGTTCTTCTAAGCTATCCGGAAGGAACCGCAGCGCGGGCTTCTGACACCGGAGGGAGAGCACAGGATCCTCCAGATAAGGAAGGAGATAAGGTCCGGGGACCCGTCTCCAACCCCTCTGAAAGATCCTTTTGCGATCCCCAGGAATGCATTCTCCGTGCTGCCTCGGCAGCAGCGGGTCCTGCACCCTGAGGATCGCGAGCCTGGCCACTTTCCTCGAAAAGCGCCAGGCGAGAGCGGAGCATGCGGAGTATGCGGAGCGGAAGCATCTCGCAATGCTGGCAATCAGCCCCCTTGAAGGCTGACACTGCATGCTCCATTCCTAAACAAACTACACAAAGCTTGTGTGTGTCCCCACCCATTAAAAAATGCGGACAGGGAGAAGCACAGAGTTTGTACAATTGTTTTGCCATAACTCTTTCCAAATATATCCCTTCCTGGTCATGACGTCACCCGCCCGTGACGCTCATTCTTTCCATTGGACTAGTTGACATAGATGCTCAGACGCATTCACGCTGGGGGCGTTCCCAAAGCGTCGTTGACGCATCGCGAGTTCCCTCGAAAGGGAATTAATATTTTGTCACTGTTCCTAGCTTTTTTCTCTTACTTTGTTTTTTAATATTGGCTCCAAAATTATTTTAACACAATTTCAATGCCATTTAATGACTAAAATATCAAAGAAAATTGCATACATTTTTAATAAATATAGTACAAGCACACTTTAAAAAAACACAAACGAGGTTTACATGGACACAGGCAAGTTGTCTAAATACTTTTTGGATAATGTATGTTCATGTGCAATATAATAGATAAATAGAATTGGGCCCATTCACAATCTGTATAATTATTTGTAAATCATGCTGTCCACTTGTCTTTTCTGGCTTTCATGAAGATTTTTAGTGGACCTGTATGAGTGAAAAAAAAACAATAACAACTGTAATTGTTTAGTGTGATAAACACATTTGATATAAAAAGTGACTTTTTTCATGAAAGATTACAGCTCTTAGTACAATTCCACTCCAGGGATCCCATTGTAAAACAAATTCCAGCCATTATTATTTTTTTCATACTTTGTTTTTATTGTAATCCCTGCTGTGAAGAAGAGGACACTATTCTATTCATAAATGTATTACAGACAGAAAATAATCAGCTGCTCGATATGGCATTAGGGATGCTATTGACATGACAACACCAGCCCGCACTTGTTCATCTTTCGCTCGCACTCTGAGCTTTGTTCCGGTTTCCAAACATGTTATTACAACATTTGAGACGGATTTCCTGATTTTATGCTGCCCAAGTAAAACAAACAAACAAAAAAGCAAAAATCTCTCACCACTGTAAATCATTACATGTAATATAGTCACTGACATAAGGAAAAGTCTGCTTCAGAAAGGTATGAAAAGTATTTTTAATAATTTTAGAGATAACATGAACACAACTAAACATTAGACATTAAGTGCTGAATTATATGAATTGTGCAATAATTTGTTAATCTACTGTTGTCATCAGCCATGCCATAGTTAGATGGGTTCAGATACAATATTTCTTTTCCACCTATAAAGCTTTCAGTGTATGCAGAGGATGTTATGGTATTAATTAGTAGGCATGAAGATATTTATAGGTTACTTTATATTGTTAATAGTTATAGGAAATCTTCATCTGCAAAAGTAAACTGTGCCAAAAGTTCCAAACAATGGAAGGGAGAAAATGTGTCTTTACCAGATGAAATGGTCTGGTCGAAAGCTGGCCTTAAATGCTTTGGAGTTTTCTGGGCAATGAAACGATAGCTCAGAAAAACTGGGAAAACCAGATTTAGATTAGGAAGGTAGAAATGGTTATTACATAAAATGTCCTATAGGGGGAGAGCATTGGTTATTAATATCCTGGTAGCCTCTTCATACAGTGGTGGCACAGATGACCTGTTTAGAGCTCCTGTTGGAGTCCTGGAAAAACAGAAGGTTAGGGTGATTAATTTGTTTTGAGATAAATTACATTGGAAGATAAAGACACTTCTTGGTATCCAAAGGCAGAAGGTGGGCAGGGGGTTGTAGATCTCACGAGTAGGAAAGCAGCTTTTAGGCCACAATTTGATAAAAAAAAAAACTTTTATACAGATGAAATATATTATGGACTGGACCAGCCAATTGTCTTTTAAGTCAGGAACCTTTTGTTTTTCTTTACAAACGAGCCATTTTTTTTTGTTTGTTTCCTCTTTTTTTCCATTTTCATTTTCCATTTTAATGCATTTTTTTGAAAGAGCCAATGTAAAAACTAATATTTTACTATTATTATTTTACTAAAAACAAGTTTTTTCTAGTAACTTTTCAATAACAATAACAAGGTTACTGTCATAACCCTCATTCCCTGATGGAGGGAACGGAGACGTTGTGTCGAAATACCGACACTAGGGGTCGCTCTTGAGAGCCACAATCACCTCTGACGTATTCAGAAAAGGTCAATGGAATTGGCGAGTGAAATTTACTTGTCAAGCCACTCCCCGACATCCGGGTATAAAAGAGGGCTAGCATGCTTCAGTTATTCAGGTTTGTGCTGAGGAGCCGAGTCAGCGTCTCGAACTAGTCAGCGGCAGATCGGAGCTTTGCCAAGAGCAACACAATGTCTCTGTTCCCTCCATCAGAGAACGAGGGTTACAACAGGGTTACAACCGTGAACGAGGGTTACAACCGTGAACGAGGGTTACAACAGGTTACAACCCTGAACGAGGGTTACAACAGGATAAAACCGAGACATTCCCTTTGTCGGTCCCTTTTGACTCTTTACTAAACGCCACAGCTACTGAGCTGCGTAACAAGCCTAGCATGCCAAGTAACAAATGCACTTCATCTCCTCGCAACCTTCCAGTGCCCAGGAAGAGTGACCTCGAGTCTCTTTATTTTAGGAAACTCACAATTACAATGGAAAAAGGTCACTTCAGCTGTATAGCTGTAGCTCTACCTGGTTGTTAATGCTGGGAAGCGTTCACCTTCTGACAGAGAAACGAACACTACGAAGACCACATCCTACCCGGAGGGGAGGTTAGTATGTGGACAACACATCCTATGGACTGAGCTAATGGCAAGTACTACATAGGGACAAGTTTCTGTGGAGTATGCATACTTGCATAGGCCCCTGGGCCAGCTGTGTGCCAGTGTGTCCATGATGAGCGGGCCTCGGCCAGGGAACACCACAGAGGACAATGAGAGGATTCTTGGGAGGTGAACAGGCATACCTGTGCCTGGCCGAATCAAATCAAAATCAGCTGGACCATCTGCGGATGGAGTCAACTATCTCCTCGGTGCGTAACCAGAGGAGTCTGCTGTGCGATTGAGGTCTGTGAATGTGAGTGGCTCTCTGAGACTTCAGTCTCTGTTGACTCCCTAACCCTATGTGCCGAAGCACTTACCTGGTTCTATGTCCACTGCGGGAGAGGTTGAGGAAGATGGAGCAGAGCTGATGCAGCAGAATGTGAGGATGTGAAGTATTAGCGTCCATCCAGGCTCTTCTGCCAATGTATGATGCCTGGCCTTTGTCATAACGAGAGCTATTATCACTGTGTTTGTGTGTGTGACCCAGGGAAAGAGGAAATTTCTCTTTTGCTGACTGTGTGGTATCCGTGTGTCTGGTGGTGTCTGGTCAAAGGAAATGAATGCTCTTCTCCTGTCCCTCTACCGGGAGTAAGGCATCACGCTTTGACCCCGAGAACCAATTGTCCAGCCACGAGCACTCAGGATGGGGTGGAGTAGTCCACTCGAGCCAGACGCTCACAGCTGCCCGGGTAAACTCAGCATCCGCTTCAGACTAAGCCGCCACACCCGGGGCTGTAGGTCCAGCCGAGTCTTCAGCCGCAGAAAGCTCTAGGCTGCCCTTATATGCAGCGATCCATAACTCTTCCTCCGAGCCCTGATTGAGAAACTAAGCTCACCCTGGGGCGAGCCGCCAAACCCATCCAGGAACTCAACCGGAAGATATGTGAGAGTGGAGGTATTGAAAGCCCACAGGGACTCCCCCGGTGGAAGCTCTCCCATTGCATCTCCCTGCCTACCCTCAGCACAGATCGCTAAGGTCGCTGAAGTGAGTCTCGGCCTTTTGAAAAAAAAAAAAAAAAAACGAGAGCCGTTAGCACAGCGCAACGACCAACAAACAAAGACTGAAAAACATGGTAAAAAGAGACTAACAAGGATCAGGTGTAGGTAATGAATTACGATGGTGAGTAAAAAGGATAACTAACGCTCACATCCAATTCCCCATTTTGCAGCAGGCTGTTATAAATCAAGGTTTGGTTCCCACCAAAGCCTGGTATATACCCACCTTATTACTAGGTTTTTGGCACTGGCCAGCTTGATTGATGGTGGTGGGCGAGGAGGATTGTTGCTGCGAGACCTGGGGAAAGGGCCAAGACGAGATAGTGGGGGAAGAGAAAGAAGGAGGATGAGTGGAGAGAGAGATGGGGGAAGAGGCTCGCTGGACCATGGACACGCCACCAAGTGATCCAGACTGGCTCAACGGCGTCAGGCGGTGGCACTGGACCCACTCCGTGGAAGCTGAGCGAAGAACTGTTCCAGCACCACGAGGTCGATGATCCCCTCAGCGCCATGAGTCATGACCCTCTGCCATCAACCACTGACAGCGTCCCAGAGCGACTGGGCCATGATGAAAGGGCAGCTGCTCATCCCTAGCTCCACGGACCGGGAGAAACACTGATGGTGCTGCTCGGGACGGCCAACCCTCACAAGATGGGCCACTTGAGATGGGCATAGGCCAGGAGGTTCTGGATGGGTAGCTGTTGGACTGCTACCTATTCCTCCCCCGGACAGCAGTGGGACTATTTATATTTATTGATCAAATCTAGTAATTTAAAAGGTAAATAAAATAAAATAAAAATAAAAATCTCCCCCCAAAAAATTAAGTATAATTTTAGGGCTTCGGGTCATTTTGAGCCGCGAGGGAAGGATTTGTTACAAAACGCGAGTGAAGAATGAGGGTTTCATCAAAATAACATGCTCAGCAAAACACACACACTGCCTTCTAGCATACGGTTAGTAGAGTCAACGGCAGAAGCGTCTGTCTCTCTTTTTCGCTCCTGATGTGCTGAGACAATCACAACTTTTATGAAACAGCCATAGACATAGACATAACAAAGGCCCTTCCTGTAACAACATAAAAAAGTCTCTCTTTTTCTACTTCTGCATTTCACTTCTGCTCTAGCTACTTCTGAACTACTGTTCATTTTACTCGCTTCAAAGTTGCTTTGGATAAAGTATCTTTTCCTAATGAATAAATGTAGATGTACACCTGCTTTTCAAGAAGAATATGTCTGGAATCTTTAACTCATCTCAGAATACATCATGTTACATGTATTTTTGTAAAAGTGCACCTAAAAGAAAGAACTCTGATAGTGACTTATTTGAGTAAGGATTATTTGATTATTTGATTAGTCATATAATTAGTGTGTCTAATTGTGGTTGAAATGGTACAGAGATCACATGGGTGTGCTGGCACTGGCAGACAACAAGAAGTAAATGTGAGTGTCTGACCAACAGAAGCTCTTGTTCACTGGCGAATGAACCGTCCACTTCAACAGTTCTTCATCATGAATGTGTGAGAAATGCCATTCAACAGCAATAAACGGCCCTGAGGACTGTGGCTGACCCGTCTTCATCTCTGAGAGATTATAGAGTGCACTGATAGCCAAAACTACCAGTTTAAGTCATTCTGTTCCCATCTGAGTTTTATTTGTCTGTGAGGAGCAGAATCATCATCTACCACTTTTGACAACATGCGACTTTGAACAGCTCTTATATTATCTATAATCACAGAACCAACAAGTAATTTTAGTACTGAGGTAATTTCATACTCTTTTAATATATAGATCATACGCTGTCTCTTCCAAAGACAGCAGCCAATGAGAATACAAGCTGTACAGTAACAAATCCAACATGTCCATGTCATCATAGAACAAAGATTAACACACTCGTTGCTTGCTGGTGACAGTATGTCCCGTCACTGTCGAAAGGGGTGCAATGACATTATACAGGTTTAGTCCAAGACATGGTCAAAACTAATCCAGTATTAAAAGAATAGTTCGATCAAAAAAACAAAAACAAAAACCCTCCAGCATCATTGACTGACCCTTGTGTTGTTCTAAAGCAGTGTGACCTTTCTTTTGAAAAACAAGCATATACTGACTTTATTATTTAACAAAAAAGAATTGAGCCGTTGCTGTCCTGCATGTTTGTTTGGTCATGAGAGCATCAGTAACTACGGTTTCCTCTGCTTGCCTGTGAATACAATTCTCATTTTTGAAAGCCCATATCAGAAAATAACAGCAGATTTTTTTTAGTGTTTTAATTTTCAGAGACGTTTGCACCTTCCCTCAAATGGCCCTGTGGGAGCTGCTCGTGTCTAGCGCTAATGATTAGAAATGTTTCCAAACATCCTAGACGTGGCATGGAGAGCGATTCAGGAATAAAAACATTAGCTGATTTGAGTCGATTGGCATCCTCTTTTGAAGAGACAGAGTGAAGCAAAACTATTGTCATTTTGAGGTCTAAGAGACAATGAGAGGTAAAGTGTGGAAAATGAAATAAAAGCAGAGAGCATTTTTGAGCACTAAAGCACTAGCGATTAAAGGTAAATGCTCACACTGAGATAGTGGCTCTAAATGAATTAGCCAGAGATAACATGTTGTGCAGCGTTTGTGGGGGTAGTCAATTTTAATTAGTGTTTTGGAGACATCTTTTATCAGACTGTTGTAACCTTTCTCTCCTCCCTCTAGTGCTCATCTCCCTCCCCCTCTCCATCTCTCCATCTCCCTGCTATCACATGCTTCCAATCAAAACCATTACAGCACACAACACAATCAAACATCCCTTTAAACGTCCAATTCTCAAGTGCAACTGTAAAGCTGCTTGCTAAATATTTACGTTCTGAAATTGCAACTAGCAGAACGGTGCGTGTTGGTTCGTATTAGAGTGAATTTGTGGTTTTCTAGTTTTCATTTGTTCACTTTTTTATTAAATGTGCAAAATTGCAGTTCACGTTATTGTAAACCTATTTTACTTTTTCATTATAGAATCCCTTTGATATTTGTTGTATATAAATTAAACTGAGATAAAAAAAGTAAGGAATTAATAGGGGTGTAACGATTCCCTCATGTCATGATTCGATGTATATCACAATGCTAAACCCCGATCCGATATTACTGTGATACACCAAGACATGATTAAAGGTTAACAAAAAATGTACTGTTGATTAGAATGTTAAATTTGGTTTTACATTGTGTGTGTAAATGAATAGGATGGAGTTGGTGCTGAAGCCCCACGCAGGACAATAGAGACTCCAGAATAACAATATTCATGATTCTGAAGCTGAAAACACTGAATTATTGTAGATTAATATGCTTGATCTCTGTCACTGACTGGATATATTTAAAATAATGTTGGCCCCTTTTACTGGTAACATCAGACATCTGGCATTATCAGGATCCACAAATATTCCCCCATTCCATTATTATACATTATATTCAACATTATATATAGTAGTTTAATGTAGTTCTGACACTAAAACTCTGAAATTTTTTCCTCACACAGAAATTTTATTTTGGGTGAACTATACACAATACATAGTCACTATCCACGATACATATTGATGCATTTTTGTATTGCGATATATTGTGACACGATTTATTGTTACACGCCTAGAAATGAAACATTAGCAGAGATGCTCTCTCTCTCTCTCTCTCTCTCTCTCTCTCTCTCTCTCTCTCTCTCTCTCTCTCTCTCTCTCTCATCCAGTGTTAGGCAGCTCTTTTACTGGCCTGATCAGCACTGGTTTACTGGACATCAGCTGAAACTACCAGTGACAGGATGCAATAAACTGGAGAATAGCAGCAATCTAAGGAAAGTTCCTCATTCACGGCCTCTCTGTCTTCTATCCTGGGCAGAAAATAAAAAATCAATACAGGCACACAAGACCTTGATAAAAGCACTGGACAGGGAGAGAGCCCATGCTAGATTTACTGAATTAAAGTGATCAAAATTTTCAAGTCAACTCAGACCGCTGCCTACATAAACTAACAACCCTATCTCCCGAACTGCCCGTCATTCACTGCGCTTCGCTCCTCTAACCCTCACTCTGTCTTTCTCTTATCAGGTTTAGTGGGGTTTATTGGCATGACAAATAACATTGCATTTCCACAGCCAAAGCGTTTGTAGGCCGGCTATAGACAATAGCTAAATAAATGGACAGTGCAAAAAAATAAAAAAATAAAAAAATAAATGGGGGAAAAAATCATAAAAATGATTTGACATGTCATGTTGGACTTTATTTTTTTTTTTAGCTAATTCCTTTATAATTATTATGCATAATGCTTTTATGGTCTCATAGTAAATGAGGGACATTATAGAATATTTGTACGTTTAAACATAAATTTGGAATGAGGCACTGCATCGATGACGCTTTGGGAACGCCCCTGCGTGATTGTGTCTGAAGCACATGTGTCAACTAGTCCAATGGCGAGAGTGAGCGTCACAGCGGGTGACGTCACGACCAGGAAAGGATAAAAGCACATCTGGTCTGACCGGCGTTAGCTTCGAATTAGCCAAAGCAAGTCGATCACAGGGATGCAGGAAGTATGGCAGGGCGACGCAGCGTGAGATGTTCCCTTTCGAGGGAACTCGCAATGCGTTGATGACGCTTTGGCAACGAGAAAGCCCCGAACACCATACAAAAAAGAGCCTGTCTGTGTGAATACTGAGAGCACAGCTAAGACAAGAGCACCTGTAAACCTTGGGTAGCGCCCAGGTCGAAGTTGTAAAACCTTATGATTGTGAGCGGAGACGACCACCCTGCCGCGATACCTCCTTATACAATAAGGCTTTCTAAGCCGCCATACTCCTGTCCTGGCCTACAAGCACCACGGAGGAAACATGCACAAATGGGCTTCCCCTGGGGATACACCACCCTTCAGTGTGGAAGGGGATAACCCTGCGGAAAAACAAACCCGCAGTCACTCCAGCACTGTACCAATCGGCAGTAACTGGGCCCCACTGTCCGAGATCCGCACTATGAAGTGAAAACCCATCACTTCAACAAACACAGTTTCCTCGTGGAGGGAGCTCTGGAGAGAAGTATGGTCTCCACAACCTCAGTTGACAGACCAAAGTCTATGAGTTGGGCCCCCTCAGAGGCCTAACCCACAGGTTCCATATCTCTGGGCTGGGGTGAAGGGTCACTCCTTCCACTTGAGACCAAAGGTCCCTCCTGACCAGAATCTCAGAGGGAGAGCCGTCGAGGAGAGACACCAGGTCCGAGAACCAGTCGACTCAGCCAGTATGGCACTCCAAGTAGTAGACTTATTCTGTCCTGGCGGACCTTCTCCAGAACTCCTGAGAGCAGAGTAATTGGGCAAGAACGTACAGATGTAGCCTCGGCCATGTCTATACCACAACATCCGGCCCCAAGGGAGCTGGGTGTGTGAGGGAGAACCAAAGTGGACAGCACAAGAGAGCCACTTCCGCTTGGCCAAAATACCTCCCATATACATTTTACCACCTCGGGGTGAAGTTTCCATTCCCCAGGCCTCAGCCCCTGCCTCGACAGGATGTCCTATTCTGATGCCCTGGGAATGAACTGCTGTCAGGGAGAGCAGCTTCCCTAGGCACCACAAGAGAATCTTAGCATAGTGGACGCGATCGCAGACCCCCTGGTGATTTATTTAAGAGACCACCGATGTACCGTCTGACCGGACAAGCACACGATGGGCCCTTATGTCTGGGAAGAAGTGTCTCAACGCATTGAAGACGGCCATCATCTCCAGGCAGTTTATGTGCCATGAAAGATGATGACTCCTCCACAGACCCTGTGCTGAGCTGCCTTCCATTACCGCTCCCCAGCCTGTGAGAGAAGCATCTGTCGAGAGCGAAACTCGATGGCGAAGAGCTCCTAACACTAGACCTTGGGATAGGAACCAAGGTTTCCTCCAAATAAACAAGGCGCAGAGACACTCCCTAGGGACCACAAGAGAATCTTAGCATAGTGGACGCGGTCGCAGACCCCCTGGTGATTTATTTAAGAGACCACCGATGTACCGTCTGACCGGACAAGCACACGATGGGCCCTTATGTCTGGGAAGAAGTGTCTCAACGCATTGAAGACGGCCATCATCTCCAGGCAGTTTATGTGCCATGAAAGATGATGACTCCTCCACAGACCCTGTGCTGAGCTGCCTTCCATTACCGCTCCCCAGCCTGTGAGAGAAGCATCTGTCGAGAGCGAAACTCGATGGCGAAGAGCTCCTAACACTAGACCTTGGGATAGGAACCAAGGTTTCCTCCAAATAAACAAGGCGCAGAGACACTCCCTAGGGACCACAAGAGAATCTTAGCATAGTGGACGGTTCGCAGACCCCCTGGTGATTTATTTAAGAGACCACCGATATACCGTCTGACCGGACAAGCACACGATGGGCCCTTATGTCTGGGAAGAAGTGTCTCAACGCATTGAAGACGGCCATCATCTCCAGGCAGTTTATGTTCCATGAAAGATGATGACTCCTCCACAGACCCTGTGCTGAGCTGCCTTCCATTACCGCTCCCCAGCCTGTGAGAGAAGCATCTGTCGAGAGCGAAACTCGATGGCGAAGAGCTCCTAACACTAGACCTTGGGATAGGAACCAAGGTTTCCTCCAAATAAACAAGGCGCAGAGACACCGCCGTGTGATCTTGATCATACAAAGTGGATTTCCCCTCGGGGAGAACCCTCTGGGAAACGACACACTTTCCTGCACAAGGAGTTCGTTAACAGCTGGGGTTCCTCCGCCCAACTGCCTCCCCCCCCCCCCATTTACGCCTTGCCCACCAGCGCCAAAGTAGTTCTGACCGGCCTGGAGGGTAATGCCGAGCCTTAAGGGGCGCCTGAAACCGTGAGACCGAGTCTCTTCTGCCTTTGGCATCGGCCCATACCCAAGCTCTTTCAGCCCCCTTTATTAAAATATGTATTTTGAGAACTGAAAACCGATCTGAAAAGGGTTTGATCCGCAATCTCGAATTTTATTAGTGGAGATCGGGAAAGCCTGGAAGGCCCTGACTTGGAAGTTATAAGCTCCAAAAACTCCTCGTACACAGGGGTTTGAGGTGGCGAATCTTCAATTCCCCTTAAAGGGTTAGTTCACCCAAAAATGAAAATTAAGTCATTAATTACTCACCCCCATGCTGTACCAACCCCGTAAGACCTTCGTTCGTCTTCGGAACACAAATGAAGATATTTTTGATTAAATGTGACAGCTGGATCACTCCTCCATAGGCTCCCTAAGGGAATGAATCCTGACGGCCCAGAAAGTCAATGAAGAAAATGTTTAAATATTCCATGTCACAACAGTGGCTCAACTATAAGTTTATCAAGCGACGAGAATACTTTTTGTGCGAAAAAACAAACAAAAATAACGACTTTATTCGACTATTCCTTTTCTTCCTTGTAGGCCTGAAACGAGACTTCAAGAGATTTCCACGACGCGCACGCGCGAGAACTTAACTGAAGTAGTTGAAGGAGATCGCAATTCTCCCGCATGCGTCGTGGAAATCTCTTCATTTCTTCATATCTTCATTTGTGTTCCGAAGACGAACGAAGGTCTTACGGGGTTGGTACAGCATGGGGGTGAGTAATTAATGACTTAATTTTCATTTTTGGGTGAACTAACCCTTTAACTCGATGTCCATCCGTCTCCTTGGAGGCGGACAGCTGCTGCACCGTATTATACCATTTAATTAAATTAAATTAAATGCAGCCAACTTATTTAATTCCTAAAAATGAAACATAGTAAAAGATCAACCAGACAAGTCAACATAGTCTGGATGAAAGGCTGAACTATATTAAAGTAGTTTCAACATACAATAAAAGAATCATAAATTCATAGCTTGCAATATACTATGAACTCTTTAATCTCTGCATTGCCACAGCCACTCGATTCTTGTGCTTACGCTCACATGTGCTTCAGACGCAATCACACACGGACGTTCCCTCGAAAGGGAACTGAACATAACTGAACATAACTCAGACAGGATTATGATCTTAAATCGCTTCTTAAAGCTCATGTATTTGTTGCTGCACATACAGCAGCCATAAGCAGGTGTAGTGATATTATTTTATTGTGCATTGTTTGTGATTGTGTTTTACATTTTGTGTTTTACCATTTATGTTGTTTGTTTTAGTCGTGATGTTGTACAGCATTTTGGCCAACAGCTGTTTTATATATAAATGTGACCAACTGACGGCTGGACTATTGAAATAAACTACTGACAACAAAAAGGACTTAAATCTACTCAACAAATACAGAAACAGAGAGATCTATCTCCGTATAAAGCGTCAGTAGGAAAATATATCATCAAATATAGAATACATTGTAAATGATCTCAATCTCTTTTCTATTCTTCTCAGTATTTCATAATCAGCACAGAACTATTGAATTTCTGAATCGATACGCAGCTGTTAAACATTGATTACCTCTATATAGCTAATTACTTGACTTAAGTGTTATTGTTATTATTACATCATATTTTTAAATCATTATATTTTGAGTTTGATTTTAAATCATATTGCATAAAAGAAAGATGCAAACGTTATTCAAACATCAGTTAACTGATGTCTGCTGTTTCCAGAAGTTCATTCAGAAGTCTGAGTTAAATTTGAAGGTAAAAATATCAATAAACATTTATGAGAGTTTCTCTCTTTCTTCGATTTATAATATTACTATGAAGTGTAATATTAGAGTGTATTGCAGTATTTTAAAGACTAACTTTTTTTCATAAGAAATCGTCTCAGGTTACGTATGTAACCCTGGTTCCCTGATAGGGAACGAGACGCTGCGTTTGAGACGCGGTGGGAACGCTCTGCGTGATTGCGTCATGAAGCACGTGTAAAATCAGTCCAATGGAAGCCCGATACGTCAACGTCATAGACCAGGAAACTATAAAGCACCCTTGCAAACAGACCGCGCCAGCTTCTGAAAAGTCTGAAGCAAGTCGATCAGGGTGTGCAGGAAGTATGGCAGGCAAACGCAGCGTCTCGTTCCCTATCAGGGAACCAGGGTTACATACGTAACCTGAGACGTTCCCTTTCAAGGGAACTCGAGCTGCGTTTGAGACGCGGTGGGAACCCCATACCCACTACGCCATAGTGACAAATGCCCGTTCTGTGTGAAGTCCATTGCGCACACTAAGAAGCAAGCAACCTAGCCCCTGGAGTGGAGAGGTCAAGGTCATAAAACCTGACAAATGTATGCGGAGAGGACCATCCTGCCGCATTACAAACATCAGAAAGGGAAACCCCTGAAATTAAGGCCGTAGAGGCCGCCATACTCCTAGTAGAATGGGCCCGTACAGCCATAGGTGAAGGCTGACCGGCCGCTTCATAAGCTAGTGAAATAGCCTCGACTATCCACTTGCTCATAACCTGTTTAGATGCAGGGCACCCTCTTTTGAGTGACCCAAAACATACAAATAATCGCTCTGACTTACGCCACAGGGCAGCTCTGTGAACGTAGGCATCCAATGCCCGAACTGGACATAACAGGTTCAATTGTTCCTGATCTGGGGTATTAAAAGGTGGAGGATAAAAGGCCTGCAGCACTATTGGGCCCCCAACATTGAATGGGACCTTAGGAATATAACCCGGTCTAGGGTATAGAAATGCTTTCACCATACCAGGTGCAAATTCCAAACATGACGGAGCAACCGACAGGGCGTGTAAATCTCCAATTCTCTTGATAGATGAAATAGCAAGGAGAAATAAAGCTTTCAAAGTGAGGAATTTTTCTGAAACCTCTTCAATGGGCTCGAACGGAGCCAGAGCCAGACCCTCAAGTACAATGGCTAAATCCCAAGCCGGTGCTCTGGAGTGCAGTGCAGGTCTCAACCTCAATGTACCACGGAGAAAACGAGTAATCAGAGGATCTCTCCCAATAGAAGTACCCCCCAGAGGGGTATGGTAGGCCGATATAGCCGCCACATAAACTTTTAAGGTGGAAGGAGATAATCCAGCAGAGAAACGGTCTTGCAGAAAATCGAGAACTGAACCAACAGGGCAGTTAACAGGATCTAACTGACGCTCACCACACCAGGTGGAGAATAATTTCCATTTCAGCGCATACAGTTTTCTCGTGGAAGGGGCTCTGGAATGGAGAATGGTCTCAACGACCTCAGTCGAGAGACCGGATTCTATGAGCCTGGCCCCCTCAGAGGCCAGGCCCACAGTTTCCACAACTCCGGTCGAGGGTGAAATATCGTGCCCTCTACCTGGGACAGCAGGTCCCTCCTGATTGGAATCTCCATAGGAGAGCCGCTCAGAAGAGACACCAAGTCCGAGAACCACACTCGAGTCGGCCAGTAAGGGGCTATTAGTAACAGACGGGCCCCTTCCCGGCGAACCCTCTCCAGAACCCCCGGGAGCAATGGTATCGGGGGAAAAGCATACAGGTAAAGCCTCGGCCAAACCTGCACCATCGCATCCAGTCCGAGAGGAGCTGGGTGCGTGAGAGAGAACCACATGGGACAATGGGTTGTATTTGAGGATGCGAAAAGATCTATCTGAGCACGACCAAATTTCTCCAAGGAGCTCCACCACCTCGGGGTGAAGTCTCCACTCCCCGGGCCTCAGCCCCTGCCTTGACAGTATATCTGCTCCCACATTCTGACGCCCCGGAATGTAAACTGCTCTGAGAGATAGCAACTTTCCTTGGGCCCATAGGAGGATCTGATGGGCCTGCTTGCAAAGGTGACGTGACCTCAGACCCCCCTGATGGTTGATATATGATACCACCGACGTGTTGTCCGTACGGACCAACACATGATGGCCTCTCAGGTCTGGCAGGAAATATTTGAGAGCTCGAAATACCGCCATCATCTCCAAGCGATTTATGTGCCATGACAGATGATGGTCCTGCCAAAGACCTTGCGCCGAGCGGCCACTCATGACCGCCCCCCATCCCGTGAGGGAAGCATCCGTCGAAAGCGTGACGCGTCGACAAGAAGCCCCCAGCACTGGGCCCTGGGCGAGGAACCAAGGTTTCTTCCACATGACCAAGGCACGAAGGCATAGCCGCGTGACCTTGATCTTGCGGAACGGATTTCCCCTCGGAGAAAACCCCTTGGTTCTGAGCCACCACTGCAGGGGTCTCATGTACAGCAGGCCAAAAGTAATCACGTTGGACGCTGCTGCCATGAGCCCCAACAGTCTCTGAAACTGTTTCACAGTGAGTGACTGGCCTAGTTTTACATTTTTTACGGCTGTGAGAATCGCAGAAATCCGAGCAGGAGATAGACGTGCCTGCATTGTGGTCGAATCCCAAATTACACCTAAAAAAGTGGTCCTCTGAGCAGGGAGGAGAACACTCTTCTTGATGTTGAGCCGCAACCCCAACTCCTTTATGTGAGACAGAACGACATCTCGATGCCGAACTGCCAACTGCTCTGACTGAGCTAAAATCAACCAATCGTCGATATAATTTAATACGCGAATGCCCTGGAGTCTCAAAGGAGCCAGAGCTGCATCCACGCATTTTGTAAAGGTGCGGGGTGATAAACCTAGGCCAAACGGTAGAACCCGATACTGGTAAGCTTCGCCCCCGAAAGCGAACCTCAGGAACTTCCTGTGATGAGGATGGATGGATACATGAAAGTAAGCGTCTTTCAGGTCTATTGTGACAAACCAGTCCTCGGACTGAATCTGTGATACAATTTGCTTGAGTGTGAGCATCCTGAACTTGAGTTTCTGAACTCTGCTGTTTAACTGGCGCAGATCTAGAATAGGACGCAACCCTCCATCCTTTTTCGGAACAATGAAGTAACGGCTGTAAAACCCTGACTCTCTGCTGGGAGGAGGCACCCCCTCTATCGCTCCTTTTTGAAGAAGTGTCAGAACTTCCTGCTCCATAACCAGAGCCTGCTGTGGGTCCACCACTGTGGGAAGGACCCCTTGAAATCTGGGCGGACGAGAACCGAACTGAATTCTGTAACCCTTCTCTATTATATGCAGGACCCATAAAGAAATATTTGGCAGAAGTTTCCACGCTGCCAGAAATTCTGATAAGGGAACCGGCCTCTGGATTTGATTGAACAATCATTTCGGCGCCCTGAAGCGGCGAACCGGCAGGGAACAACCGAACTGACCGTTCTACAATCCTCCTCAGAGGATTGCATGGGGACGCTGACACCTCGGTGCCCTGAAACGGCGAACCGGCAGGGAACAACCGATGTGGCAACGCTGCGACTCTCCTCGGAGAACCGCCCCCCGGAGGGCGCCAAAGAGAAACGGTTCCTCGGAATCGTTCCTCCCTGGAGGGGACCACCCTCAGAAGCCTGGCACACTTGGCGTCAGGACTTCTTCTTAGTCCAGGTTCTTTTAGACATGACAGTCCTCAGATCCTGTCTGCCCCCAGCAGGCCTGGACTGCGAACGCCACTCGGGAACCCCAGATTGTGGAGGAGCCCGAGCAGCAACGCTCTGTTTCTGCTGGTATCTGTATGAGGAGCTCGTAGACGGACGAGGCTGCTCAACCTTTATATTGCGTGCAGCCTCGGGGACATTAGACCGGCGAGGAAGAAACCTCTGAAACGCAGCCGCTTGTTTTTTATTTTCTTGAAACCTATCGACAACACAATTTATAGCATCGCCGAACAGACTTGTAGGAGAAACTTTCTTGTTTGGAAACTCCAAACAACAGAAGAACAGATCTATCTTTGTCTTTTATCTCAGAAAGATTCAACCATAAATGACGTTCCGTGGCCACCAGGGCTGCCATAGAACGGCCCACAGATTTGGCCGTCTCCTTGGTGGCCCGGAGAGATAAATCTGTCGTGCGACGTAATTCTCGAATTGCATCAGCACTAACTTCCTCACATTCATCTATGTCCCTCAGCAGGTCAGCTTGATAGGCTTGTAATATCGACATTGTATGAAGGCATGCCGCCGCCTGACCTGCTGCCGAATACGCTTTACCCACCAGCATTGATGTATTTTTTAATGGTCTGGTGGGTAACGTCGGGGCTTTCAGTGATGACGCTGACTCGGGGGAGAGATAGCTCGCAAGCGTCTCTTCCGCACGAGGCATCGTCAAATAACCGTAATCATCAATACCTCTCACTTTACTGTAATTACTAGTTTGAGGATTATGAACTCTGAAAGATGCCGGTTTATTCCATGATCTAGACACCTCAGTGTGAAGATCAGGAAAAAACGGGAGCTCCCGACGAGGAGGTCGTGATCTAGATGGTAAATAACGATCATCTAGAAGACTCTTTTTTGATTCAACATCAATATCATCAGCTGGCCACTCAATATTTAATTTAGTAACAGCACGAGATAAAACCTCCATTAACTCCTCATCATCGGGGATATGAGCTGGCGAAAACTCAAAATCCCCCATATCAACGACATCCGGTTCCTCAGAACTGGATAGCCGCAACATTGGTGCCTCAACCTGGGGAGGAGAAACCGCAGAGAGGGCTCCTTCCTGGGCTGGGACACCGGAACTAGCAGGTAAGGGCTGAGAAAGGGCTGGGCCCGTCTCAAACCCCGCTACTAGATCCATCTGTGAACCCCATGATGCACGCCGCCGCTGTGCCTCAGCAGCAGCGGGACCCGCACCACGGGGAACACGAACCGAACCATCCTCCTCAAAGAATGCCCGGCGGGAGCGGAGAGTTTTCATGGACAAACTCATGCAATGCTCACAATCAGCCCCCTCGAGGACTGACTGGGCATGCTCAACTCCCAAACAAGCAACACACATCTGATGTGTGTCCCCACCCGTAATGAAACGAGGGCAGGGAACAACACAACGTTTGAAATCTTGCTTGCTCGCCATCATGATATATATATATATAGCAATATGATCGGACAGACAACAATAAATAGACAAGGACAGAATCACAGAGAGCGCTTGCTGAAGACAACAGAAGCTGGCGCGGTCTGTTTGCAAGGGTGCTTTATAGTTTCCTGGTCTATGACGTCACCTATGACGTATCGGGCTTCCATTGGACTGATTTTACACGTGCTTCATGACGCAATCACGCAGAGCGTTCCCACCGCGCCTCAAACGCAGCTCGAGTTCCCTTGAAAGGGAACTAGAGCTGACTATTGCTGAAGACACCAGGAAAAATGTCTAATGAGGACGGGATTGAGAAACGGCAGAGGAACTGTTACATGAGTGATCCTCGTATACGGCGTTTCACTGCAGGATCTGATCGACAAACTTTCATGCATTTATTTAATTCTTAAAGAACCTTCTTCAGAAAACTGCAGTTAACATGAAATGCGGGTTCATGAGTTTAGAGCACATTCTTCAGCTATAAAATAGATCATTTCATAATCTATAAACTCATTTTCTGTGATTATATATTTTCTATTTGTGTGTCTCTGTGATGTTTGACATGTTTCTCGATGCTTAAATTAAATCACTTCTGTGAACATGTGAGAACAATAACCATCACAACACAGATGAACACACACACACACACACACACACACACACACATACTCTCTCTCTCACACACACACACACACACACACACAAATACACACACACACTCTCTATCTCACACACAAACGCACACACTCTCTCACACATTTACTACACACTACTACACACATTTATATGCCTGAGAGTTCAATGAAAACCAAAACTTGCTATTTAGTTTGCAGTATCAGTGCTGTAGATGGGAGAACTTTCACTATTATATGTACAGTTGCACATGTTCTACACCCTCAAACTCAGAACGGCCAAACTGATCTGTAGCCAAGAGCTTCATTCATATGTTTGCATAAGTGAGAGTCGAGAGAGAGAGAGAGAGAGAGAGAGAGAGAGAGAGAGAGAGAGAGAGAGACCGACAGAGACAGAGAAAGAGAGAGACAGAGAGAGAGAGAGAGACAGACAGAGAGAAAGAGAGAGACAGAGAGAGAGAGAGAGAGAGACAGACAGAGAGAAAGAGAGAGAGAGAGAGAGAGAGAGAGAGAGAGAGAGGAGAGAGAGAGAGAGAGAGAGAGAGAGAGAGAGAGAGAGAGAGAGACAGACAGAGAGAAAGAGAGAGAGAGAGGGAGGGAGAGAGAGAGAGAGAGAGAGATAGAGAGAGAGAGAGAGAGAGACTTTTGACTTTTAGGGTCTCTTTTATTTTACAAAAAAATATTTTCCTTCATATAAAAATATTACAATCTAAGAATATTTTTTTTTTTTATTATTATTACTATTATTATTTATTTTTTTCCTTTTTTTTTTTTTCCTTTTTTTTTTCTTCATAAAAACAGAAATATTAATATTCCATAGACATAAATAACAATATAGCATAGGCAAAAAAACAACAACAATTTTTCCACCTTAAACATTAACTTGCAGATTACCATCAATGTCAACTTCACACACACATTGATTAATTCCCCATTTACCTTTAAAAGTCTCAAGATTGTCAACTAGCTTGTAATAGGCAAACTCTATTTTAACACGTGTTTTTATCAATCCTTTCAAAATTGATAAAACATCAGTTGACCCTGTGTCATTTAATTTTCCTTTTCGTGACAACCATATTGCCATTTTTACCTGTCCAAATAAAAAATTAATTAAAACAAGTACTTCCTTTTTGCTTCTACTATATCTTGGCCCATAAATAAAGACCATTGGGGTAAAAACGATGCCCAACGTTTGGCACCACCTCTCTAATTCAGCAAAAAGCATCTGCAATCTCCCACAATTAAAAAACAAATGGAAAACGGTTTCCTGTACCCCGCAAAAAGGGCAACCCTCCCCTACCTCTGGATCAAGATGTGCTCTGTGTCTGTTTGTAGCTATTATACCATGCACAGTCCTCCACTGAAGATCTCCAGTCCTCTTCTCAGTAGGAGGCTTGTACAGGGACCTCCAGCTACCTTTAGGGGAAAAGTCCACTCCAAACACCTCCTGCCATTTAGACTCCTTTACACCATCCAACGTTTGAAGGTATAAGACTTTCACACACAGTACATACAGAGCTTTTTTCCCAACATTACTTAAAAATCCAAGTTGGGGTGTCTCAAAAGACAACAGTTCACCCTCCGATTCAGTCCATAATCCAGTCTCTGCGGAAATAGACAACTCTGGGAAGGAAAAAACTTCTTCATCATCATGCATTTCTAGAGACAGTCTGTAATCCACAGGTAGAGCTTTACTTAACTGAGTCAGAATGTTCTGGGCGAGCCGAGTTGATCTTATGCCCAGTTTTCCAGCCAAAACGTCCGCAGATATCCATCCTTCCTCAGATAAAAATTGTCCAACTTTTAAAAAAAGTGCAGTCTTTAGAGTATTTCTTAGAGATATTGACTTTAAAATATTCAAGTCCAATGCAGGATTGAAAAGAATCGGTTCTTCTTTCAGCCACATTTTCTGCACACCATTTTGTTCTCGAGAAACTCTGCAAACTGTCCAAGATGTTAAAATGGACCTGTAGAAAACTGTTAATCCAGACAGGTCTATCTTGTTAATGTCCATGAGGAATAAATGGCGGTCTAGTCCCATGTTACCGGCTTTCCTCAATAGGGTACAGGCGACTTCAGCCCAGCTCACATCTTCCCCATACAGGAGTTTTTTCACGGTCTGGAGTCTGAAGGCTTTGACTCGGGATCTTATGTCTACTAGTCCTTGTCCTCCTTCTTGTATAGGTAGATACAGCACCGATGCCTTCAACCAGTGTTGCCCCGACCAGAAGAAATCTACCAGGCACCTTTGCAATCTTCGTACTAAATCTTCTGGAGGTTCCAGAATCCTCATTCTGTGCCACAAAGATGCTGCAGCCAAATTGTTGCAGACAAGCACTCTTCCCCTGTAGGACAGCTGGGGCAGCACCCATTTCCAGTGAGACAACCTCGCACACACTTTTTCCACTAAACCCTCCCAATTTTTCTTCCTAAATTCTTCTGTCCCTAAAAAGACCCCTAAATATTTAAAACCTGCCCTCCCCCATTTTAATTCACCCGGGAGTAATGGACTTTGAGGTTCTTGACCACACCACAGAGCATCGCTTTTGCCCCAATTGACCTTAGCCGAACATGCTTTATTATAACATACTAATGCCTTTTCTAACAATTTGACATCATTTTGATCTCTAATTAAAACCGTGACATCATCTGCATAAGCAGAAAGTTTGATAGGTTGCTGAAAAAAGGAAGCATTAACATTCAACCCTTTTAACTCTCTTCTCAGTCTGCACAACAGAGGCTCTATTGCTATACTATAAAGAAGACCAGACAGAGGACAACCTTGCCTAATTCCCCTCTGTACTTTTCTCGGAAAACTGAGGCCACCAGCCATTTTTACCATACATGTTGCTTCAGTATATAACATTTTTACTGTAGAAATAAAATTGTCCCCAAAACCAAAAGCTTTTAATGTCTTAAAAAGATAAATGTGATCAACCCTATCAAAGGCCTTTTCCTGATCTAAGGACAAAAAACCAACATTAGTCCCATTTTGGACAGCAAAATCTATAACGTCCCGCACTAAATGTAGATTATCAGATATACATCTATTTTTGATACAATAAGACTGATCTTTGTGGACAATTCCATGCAATACACCATTTAACCTATTTGCTAAAACTTTAGAGAAAATCTTATAATCCGAGCACAAAATTGCCACCGGCCTCCAGTTCTTCAACAGTGTCAAATCTCCTTTTTTGGGGAGCAGCGTTAAAACTGCACGCTGACAACTTGTAGGAAGGATTCCCTTACTTAGACAATTTTGAAGTACTTCAAAAAAATCTTTCCCAATAATGTTCCAAAAAGTCTTATAGAAATCAGCAGGCAATCCATCCAGTCCTGGCGCACGGCCTGAGTTGAGCCCCATGACAGCGGTGGTAACTTCCTCAAAATTAAGTTCAGTTTCTAGAGAAAGTTTGTCTCCTTGAGTTATCTTAGGAAGATCATGCAACAGTTCATTCCTGCATTGTTCATCTGTATTTTCAGCAGCATACAGTTCAGAATAAAAATCAACCGCAATTCCTCTCATATCCACTGGATCTGAAGTGTCATGTCCATTAGTGTCTTTTGAGCAGAACATTCGTTTTTCTTGCCCAGCTTTACGCTCCAAATTAAAGAAGAAAGTTGTAGGACCATCCACATCTCTTATTGCAGTGAACCTGCTCCTCACAAGCGCTCCTTTGACCTTTTCATTAAGAATTGAACTCAGTTCTTTTTTTTTCCCCTCCCACAATTCTTTCAAAATTATTGGTTCACTTTCAATCATGTCTTTTTCAATCTCCATAATTTCTTTTTCTAGCCCATCTATTGTATTCTTTAAAACTAACGAGGAATGAGATGTATATTGCTGACAAAAATTTCTTATATGCACCTTTCCAACTTCCCACCACTGAGTAATATCTTCATAATAATTCTTCTCTCTTTTCCAGGTCTCCCAAAAACCTATAAAATATTCACAGAACTTTGTATCTTCTAATAATTTGACTTGAAAATGCCAGTAGCAGGTTTTACGATTTGTTCTTTCTAATGAGCTTTCAACTGTGATGAGTTTATGATCAGAAATCGTTGTTGGTATTATAGCAGTTTTTAAAATTCTATTTCTCATATTTTGTGATACATAAATCCTATCTAACCGTGCAGCAGAAACTCTATTATTGGTGACTTTTACCCATGTGTACTGCCGAGTTATTGGGTTGTAATCTCTCCACACATCTGAGAAATGCAAACTTTCAATTATACGGTCTAAACAGAAAGATGATTGTGCATGATGTTCTTCCCCATTTCTGTCTAGAGTAAAATTTAAGGTACAATTCCAATCACCACCCATAATAATAAAATCATCATCTTGCTGCTGTTTTAGAAAGTGATCTAATTTTTTAAAAAGCTGTACTCTATCTGCTCCTAGATTTGGTGCATAAATATTGACAAACAGAAAATGGAGATTACTAATTTCAGCCCTTACAATTAAACATCTTCCTGGTTGCAACTCTTTTTTTGAAATTATTTTTGCTTTTATCACAGGAGAAAATAACACTGCCACTCCAGCACTTACACTAGTGCCATGACTAAGAGCTTTCTCTCCTTTCCACCATAAATCCCAGTCAACTTCATTACTTTGGTCACTGTGGGTTTCTTGCAAAAATACAACACTTAAATTTTTTGTAAAAATTAATTCTGATAATACATTATTTTTCCTCCCATCCCTCATTCCATTCACATTTAGGGATCCCACCTGCATGCCCTTCATGAGAAAAATAAAGAGAAAAGGAAAACAGGAAAGGAAGAAGAGAGCATTGTTAAACAACATGATTTCTTATGTGTTTCCCCTCGTTAGTCCTCCCTTTCCTTTCTTTTTGCCTTGTCTTACCGAGGTTAAATGTTTTTTAAGGCGAAACCGCTTTTGCTGTGAGAGCTCCTCATAACTGCTCACTTTCCTGGCCTTCATCACAGAAACAACAAATTTATCAGTGTCAGGGAAAAAATCACCTATTTCTACTCCTGATTTTCCTTTTGTTGCATCAAGAAAAGAATTAATTTGCTCAACAGTATACAAGTCTCTTTCATCCATTCTATCTAACCACTCCTCGCTATCCTTCATTCCATCCTCAGTACACTGAGACAAGTTATCCACCTCCTCATCCATTTTTTCCTCTGAGCCTCCAACCTGCGATTCATCGTTAATCTCACGTACATTTTCAACACTACTCTGTTCCCCATTGTCATCAATAACATCAGTAGTTTCATTCTCAGTTCTATCTGGAGCAGCACTGCATCCAGGTTGCACGTTCTCGTTATTAACATTATTCTCAATCACCTCGTTCTGCTCGTTCACCTCTTCTGTTACCCCTCCATCCTTCTCCTCATTTCCTTGTCTATCACTCCTCTGATGATCAGCTTTTTTTATTTCATCTTGAGCCGCGGGAATTTTCTGTTCGTTTTTTTTAGGGCATACGCCGCGTTTGTGCCCAATTTCTCCGCATTCAAAACATTTCCAGTTCTCTGCGCTTGCATAAACCATGTATGAATTTTCTCCATGGTTTACACGAAAAGACACGTCTAAGTTACGTTCCGGCGAACTCAGAAACATATAAACCTGTCTTCTGAAGGAAAGCACATGTTTTAACGCAGCGTTTTTACAGCCCAGTGAAATAAGTTTCACAGGGCTTGCAATTTTTCCGAATCGCTGCAATTCCTTCATTATCACATCATTAGAGATAAACGTTGGGATGTTTGAGATTATAATTTTCGTCGCCGGGGCAGATAGGGGGGTTACTGTAACAAAAGTTCCTTTTACCCATACTCCGCTCACGGTCAATTTATTGATCAATATTTCCGTTTTTAAAAACACAACCACAGCTTTGTTCATACGTGAAGCCGAGATGATATTCTCAAACCCTACCTGCTCTCCGACGACTAGGAGCAGTTCCTCCACTGTCACCCCAGGTTCTGGTACACACCTGCACCCGTTCCGAAGCGACAGGCCTTGCGTTCCTTGAATAGGAACAGACGCCATACCGGCGTCTTAAAAATGACGAACAAACAACTTTTTTTTTTTTTTTTTTTTTTTTTTTTATCTCTCAACTTTATTATTATTTTCTCTCTTTAACTACCGAGGGGAAAGAAAATTAAGAAACCATTTGTATCACAAAGAGAAACCACTTTTTCCACACTCACTCTGAGCAGCGTGCTCAGCTCTCACACACACACTCCCAACACTCACACCGGAAGCGAGAGAGAGAGAGAGAGAGAGAGAGGGAGAGAGAGAAAGAGACAGACAGACAGAGACAGAGAGAGAGAGACACAGAGAGACAGAGAGAGAGAGAGAGAGAGAGAGAGAGAGACCGACAGAGACAGAGAGAAAGAGAGAGACAGAGAGAGAGAGAGAGACAGACAGAGAGAAAGAGAGAGACAGAGAGAGAGAGAGAGACAGACAGAGAGAAAGAGAGAGAGAGAGAGAGAGGGAGAGAGAGAGAGAGAGAGATAGAGAGAGAGAGAGAGAGAGAGAGAGAGAGAGAGAGAGAGAGGGAGACTTGACTTTAAAGCTTCTTTTAATTTACAAACACTTATTCAAAACTATAAATATTACATTACACAATGAACCATTAAAAAAAAAACTACATATACATAAATAGGATTATTTGCTCACATTAAAAATATAGATCATAACATGATATCATAACCTCTCTCTTCACTCGGTTGACATAAAACACCTTTAGTACCCCACAAATAAAAAAAAGAGTCAGTATCATTTACAAATTCATAAAACTTGTACTCCAAAATTAACCTACTTTTTACCAAAACCTTAAACATATGTAAAGGATCAATTCCTCCATTCAGAAGTGTTTTATTCTTCCTTGTCAGCCAAATTGCCATCTTAGCCTTACCAAACAGGAAATTTAACAAGACTGTTTGTGTCCTGTTTGAGGCGCTATATTTTGGTCCAAAAACAAAAAGTCCATTTGTAAAATGAAAACCAAAACTACGACTCAAATCCCCTAATACACCAAACAGGTCTTTAAGCCTTGAACAACCAATAAAAATATGAACAACAGTTTCTGAAATTCCACAAAAAGAACACTCTGCCTCTTGCAAAGGATTCAACCGTGCCTTATATCGATTTGTTGCGATTATCCAATGTGAAATACGCCATTGCAAATCTCCAGTCCGTTTTTCAATTGGTTTCTTATATACGGACCTCCAACTACCTTTTGGGGAAGTACCAGGCTCAACAAATTCAGTCCACTTAGTCTCTGGAAGATCTTTTAACGCTCTTAAATTGAGATATTTTACACAAGCACAATAAAGAGCTTTCTTAGAAGTACTGTTGAAAAAACCAAGTTCAGGTGTCCTAAAAGAGAGCAGACTTCCCTCAAACTCCTGCCACTCTCCTACATTCACAGCCACACTGACCTTGGGAAAAACATTCTCTGATTCCTCAACTTTTAGTGACAGAACAGGAAAAGAGACTTGAATCTCAGCCAACAATTTTTGCCCAGTTCGAACAGAACGGATACCAGTCTTTAAGGCCAGTTCTTCTGCATTAATCCACTGGTCATTCGACCTAAGATGGCAGATCTTATGGACTCCTGCTCTCACCAAGCTTGTGCGTACAGTCCGTGACTCCAATATCGCACTGGGTATGTGACAATTAAAAATTAAAGGTTCTTCAAGATCCCAAAGACTCCGTGTTTCAGAAATCTCTCTTTTAACCATAAAAATCTGCCATGCATTGAGTACTGAGGCATAAAAAGATGGGAGCCCACTGAGATCCATCTCCTTTAGATTCAATAAAAAGAGATGTCTATCCAAATTCAACTGACCCACTCGATTTAATAAAGCACAAGCCACTGTTATCCAGTTCTGAGACTGATGATAAAGTAGTCTCTGCGCAGTTTGCAGTCTAAAAGCAGCCACTTTAGACTTAATATCCATGAGGCCTTGACCTCCTTCATGTACCTGCAGATACAGAACTGACTCTCGTAGCCAATGTTGTCCAGACCAGAAAAAATTTACAAACAATTTTTGGACCCCTCCAATAAAATCTTCTGGCGGATTCAAAACAATTAATCTATGCCACAGGATAGAGGCGGCAAGATTATTTATGACCAGCACTCTTCCTCTATAAGACAGTTGAGGCAAAATCCAGTTCCATTTGGACAATCTGGCACAAAATTTGTCCTTCACACCTTCCCAGTTTTTTCTTTGGTAGTTTTCAGAACCCATAAAAATTCCTAAAAACTTGAAACCACTTTTTTCCCACTTAACATTTTCAGGGATAACTGGTAAAGGCATTGTTGTTTTATCATTACACCAAAACGCTTCTGTTTTACCCCAATTGAGTTTTGCAGAAGACGCTCTCTCATACAATCCAATACTGTAATTAATAATATCAATATCTTTTTGTTCTTTCACAATTACAGTAATGTCATCCGCATACGCAGTCAGTTTAACAGAAAGCAGATCATCACCAATCCTTAAACCAGACAGTTCTTTTCTAAGCAGACATAAAAGTGGTTCCACTGCTAAAGCATAAAGCTGACCTGACAGTGGACACCCCTGCCTGATACCCTTCTGTATGCTTATTGGTTGACTCAAACCACCACCAATCTTTAAAATAGAAGATACATCCATATACAATAGTTTGATCCAAGAAATAAAAACATTTCCAAACCCAAACGCATGCAGTGTTTCAAACAGAAAACCATGGTCAACTCTATCAAAGGCTTTTTCCTGATCCAGGAACAAAAAACCTATCTCCACTTCATAAAGTTTAGAGTAGTCCAAAAAATCTCTGATCAGAAAAATATTGTCATATATTGTTCTACCTGGAATACAATAAGACTGGTCTTGATGTATTATATCACCCAAGACAAATTTCATTCTATTGGCCAATAACTTTGCTATTAGTTTATAGTCAGATGTCAAAATTGATACAGGCCTCCAATTTTTTAAGAGACTCAAGTCTCCTTTCTTAGGTAACAATGCCAACACTGCCCGTTGACAACTTTTGGGAAGTAGTTTATCATTAAAACATTCTTGAACCACCTCATAAAAGTCTCTTCCGATGATCTTCCAAAAAGCCTTATAGAAGTCCACAGGCAGTCCATCAATTCCAGGTGAACGGCCAGCATTCATCTGTGTTACTGCATCAGTTAACTCCTGAAAAGACACAGCACTGTCCAGGGTCCGACTCTGCTCTTCCGTGATGGTAGGGAGCTGCTGTAATAATTGTGAAGTGCATCCAGTATCCGTGTCCTCCTTTTTATATAGTTCTGAATAGAAATCCACTGCAATCTTTCGCATTTTTCTTGAATCACAAGTGAAGATTCAAAATTTCATCTTTTAATATTATTTTATTATTAAATATTATGTATCTGTATTATTATTCTTTATTAATATTCATAATCAGTTGTATCATCTTATGAAGTTTCAAAAGCATGAGTTTGAATGCATGAGGGAACTATAGATAGCATGGATCCATGGGATGATCATATGTCAGACAGGGGGAAGCTATATTTTGCTATGGGGTGTGTACAATGTAACATGTTCGACTGATGTAAGTGCATCACAGATGTAAACAACAAGGATAGTTCTTAATATGGAAGTGAATTGTGACATGTTAAACATAACGTGTACGTATGACATACGTTCTAATTTTAAGAAGCTCAGAGCAACATGTTTTGTTACCTTACAAGGAAGCTGTAAGACTCTCTGTGATGTATAAAAGCTCAATCTTACTGTACTACCTCAGAGAAACACGGAAACGCATAGACCTGGCATGAATACAACATCTTGAAGTTTCTCTCCTGACATATAAGAATAAATCTTTCTTGGCAAGATAACTGGTGTCTGGTCCCGTAAATCAAATAATAACGGGGAAACAAAAGAGGCTTTAATTCCAAGTCTACATTTGGCGTCACGAAGAACAGGATTGCATCTTCAGGCATTTGTCTCAATCATTCAAGGTAAGACTTTTTCTATTCTAAATAATTCTAAGTCTGCCTGATGATTGGACATTGACTGAAACTGCTTAAAAGAACTGTGTTATTTAAAGTACCAGTTGTTTTGCCAATGAATATATGTGTCAGAAAAATAAAAATAATTTAAATAATTAGAATGTGGCTTATTTGAGTTGCTCTGGTCAGTAGACCTCTGAATATTGAATGATGCTGGGGAAGTCTTTTTCATTTTTGAAAAAACTGTAGAAAGTGGATCTTTTTTAGGAAAAAGACCATCTTAGTCAAATTTTGGAAATAGCTGTAAGGCGATTTAGCAATTAGCTTGTAAGGTGGTTGGAATATGGCGAGATTGCGATAAAGGGCAGATTTATCTCTAAAATATATCCAATACACGAAGAATCGTTTCAGAAGAAGACGAGGATAGTGTGACAAGCAGTGATTTATAGCGGTTTACAGTGGCGGGTCTGTGCTTGAAGTTAGTACAGTGCAGTATAAAAAAAATACAAATAAACCCTAAAACGTAAATACGCAGAGGATTGAACCCTTAGAAGAAGGGTATCAATGGAATAGATGCTAGAATTGCATGCATTCTGATTTTGACAATAAAGCTGTTCAGTGTTTGGAGGAAGAGACTGATCTGAGAGCAACTTTGGTGTGTATATATATATATATGTATATGTGTGTATATGTGTGTATGTATGTATATATATATATATATATATATATATAAATTAATCTGAATTAAGACAAACGAAAAAGAAAAACGGAAAATATTAGAGTTTTTTTTTGTTTTGTTTTTTGTTTCCCAACCCCTTCTTTGTTCTTGAGAAATTAGAACAGGTGGAAAGGGAGAAAAGCAGAGGGAGCTAAGCAGAGTGAGAAAAGCAGAGGGCCTCCCCTGGAATTCACACACACACTCCCTCACAAAAATAGCCCTGCTGTTTGAGCACACAGACACAGAGTGACAAATAATTTGCAATGGCAGAAAGTGGATTTAACAGCAGAACAATATCTGCTTGGTACTTAGAAAGAAAACAGAAAAAGCAAGCTAAGTTTTTGAAAAAAGGACTGGACATTAACACATCTATGGATGTGCAGTTAAGCTGGCTTGAGTCCCAGAAGGACTCTATCAAGTCAAAAGTATTTCCAATCCTCGCCGCACATTGGATTTTGAAACAAGGTGGAATTTGTTGCGGTCTCAATGGGTGCCCAGTCCCACTTGTTGAAGCAATGAAGCCTCAAATTGAAGCATATAACAAATTGAACAAAATTATGTCTATTAAATGTTCAGATGGAGAAAATACAACCAATGATGATTCATTTGATCCAGATTGGACAAATATAATAACTGAAGCTGAAAAGAAATATTCACAAGCACCAGTGAAATCTGCAACAACTGTAACGCCTCCTCCTTACAACCCAATTTATCCAATTTTGCCTGAACAATATACAAATTCATCTAAACCTCTGACACAGCCTCAAGCTTCGAGATCAAATGGAGGTCCAGTTGACAAAATGTATATTGCATCTGCACAAGCAGCTCCGGTAATAACAAGATCTAAAACAGTTCAGCCAAACAGAGACATGCTGCGATGTACACCAGTTCGGAATTATGATTCTGACTGGGGTGATGAGACAAGAGATGACGACATGATCACAATTGACAAGATCGGTCCTGAATTTTCTTCACCTGTAATTAAAAGGGAAGGATCTGAAATGATGACAGAAGAGAGACCATTCACACCAGGAGAACGTCAAGCCATTCTCACAGCCTTGCCTCCTCTGAAGAGACAAGATCCAAACACAGAGTTTTGGCGAGAATTAGACTCATTGATTGAAGCACATCAAATGACATTAAGAGACATACACACCATTGTGAAAGCTAAAATCCCAAGAGACAGATGGGAACGCTTGCCAGCTTCGATAACAACCGCCCAATGGATAGATTTGTGGGTTGATGGCCAGGGACGACCCCTGGGTCTTTGGCAAGCATTAGATGTGTTCCGAAAAGAAATCCAGGAAATCTTGGGCAGTGGTAAAATTCCTTTCACATTAGTGACATTGATTAAGCAAAAGGATGATGAATCTCCAGATGAATATGCTCTACGTAAGTGGAATGCTTATGAGAGATGGGCTCTCTGTGCCAAGAAACAACCTGACAGAGATGATGTACAGTTCACTGACACACTTGTGGATGGACTTAGCACAAAATACCAACAAGCCTTATCACTTGGAGTCAACCCAGGTGAGACATTTGACCAAATTATGCAATGGGCTGGCCGCTTAGAGATGGCTATGAGATCAAATAAAGAAGAAGGAAACAAGCCATATCGAAGAGGAGTGGCAACAGCTCAATACAACAAGGACACAAAGAATAGGGTGATTTCCTGCAGCAACTGTGGAAAGCGTGGACACTCAAAAATAGATTGTTGGGCTAAAGGAGGTGGAGCAGAAGGTCAAGGTCCATCATTTAGACAGGTCAGTGCAAAAAACCATAATGAAACCCCTCAAGGGAAGACGTGGACTGAAGCACAAGTCCGTCAGCTCATTGAGGGAATTATGCGTCCGCAATAGGAATCAGCGGCCCCCTGTATTAGTAAGAAAAGAGACAATCGCCTTTTCGTTAATGCATTAATAGGGGGCCACCCATGTGACATCCTTGTTGACACAGGCGCAGCCATTTCAATAACAGATCTGAATCTACCTACAACAGAGGAAACTATGGATGTTGAAGGAGTTGGAGGAGGTATCACAAAATTCCGCAAAAGTATTCAAGTTCCACTGCAAATACATGAAGATGAAGTCTTATGGACATCTTTCTGGGTTGGGCCGAATTCACAAGGAAGCCTTATTGGCATGGACATTCTTCCATTGTTAAACATGATCATATTCACTGACAGTCGTCAAATCGCTACAACTGCTGGGATAATACCACACGAAGATCGCACATGTAATCTAAGGTCTGTTGGTACAGCAAAACCAATTATCAGAAACTGGAAGAAAGACGGTGTGTGGGGTCTTCTGTGCAGTTTATATCCGGATGTTTGGGCTAAACACAAATTGGATTGTGGTAAAGCCAACATTGATCCCATTGTTATTGAGGGACCGATACATGCCCCTCATAAACAATACCCCATCCGACCTGAAGCAAGACGAGCCGTGGAGGAGATAGTGGCAGACTTGGAAGCTGAAGGAATCATCAGACAAACTTCATCTACCACTAATAGTCCTGTCTGGCCTGTCAAGAAATCTGATAACTCATGGAGACTAACCATTGATTACACAAGACTTAACAGTGTAACACCAAAACCGCATCCTATTGTGGCCAATCCTGCCACCATTCTGAATGACATTCCAGGAAATGCTAAAATGTTTACGGTACTGGATGTACTGTCGGCTTTCTGGTCTATACCTATAGACAAAAGATCTCAAGAGAAATTAGCCTTCACAGTGGGCGCAAAACAGTATGTTTGGAACAGACTCCCACAAGGTCTTAATCTTTCTCCTGTTGTATTTCATAGAGCTTTGGACCAGTTCTTAACGGAGCAAAAAGCTGAAATTGAGAAATCAGGAAGTGTCTGCCTCCAATATGTTGATGACTTGTTAATTGCAAGCCCAGATGAAAACAGCCATGTATTTGCTCTGAATGTTGTCCTACAAGCCCTTAGGAAAGGGGGATTCAAAGTTAACCCCGATAAAGCACAGCTGGCCAAATCCAAGGTTATCTATTTGGGCCAAGAAATATCTGTGGAGGGAAGGAGAATGACAACAGAGCGTGTAGAGGCATTACGACAACTTCCAAAACCTCTAAAAGTTACAGGAATGCGGAAGGTGATGGGACTTTTCAACTATTGTCGTCAGTATATACCTGATTTTGCTAGCATCACCAGCCCCCTCATCGACCTGTACAAGGGAGGAAAGCCTGGAGTGGAACAGATAAACTGGACACCAGAAGCTGAGGAAGCGTTTACTTCTATGAAAGAAAAACTGACTTCAGCCCCAGCATTGGGACTTCCTGACGGACGGTTGCATTTTCATTTGTGGACCAGGGTAGGAGATGAGACCTATTCAGCAGTACTGTGTCAAAAACCAGGTGATCGATACAGACCAGTTGGATACTTTTCCACAAAGATTCCTGTCACTATGATTGGGCAACCACGATGTATACAAGCCCTCGATGGTGCCACATGGGCAGTGGATGCTGTTGAGAATCTGATAGGAGCACAAACTATCATATTGCACACTCCACACAGTATAGTGACGCTGTTGAACAACACGAACATCAAAACCATAACTGATGCAAGAAGAGCAAAATGGGAAGCAACTTTGTTGAACAAAGATTTAAGAGTGGAAATCATCAGGGACACGACTCTTAACCCTGCAACAATGATGCTGGAACCACACGAGGGAATACCACATGAGTGTGAAAAACAAGTAGAAGAAGATAGTCTTGGTCCAGTTAATCCAATCCCTCTTGAAAACCCAGACAAAGAGTTATGGGTTGATGGATCCAGTTATTATGTTGATGGAAAACGACATACTGGATGGGCTGTAGTGAAAGGAGATGGAACTGTTGTAAAGAAAGGAGCCCTTCCTGGGAAATTTTCAGCACAAGTAGCTGAACTTATAGCACTTACAGAAGCCTTTGAACTATCAGAAGGAGATCGAGTCAACATCTATACAGATAGTCGTTATGCTTTTGGCGTGGTCCATGACTACCTTGCTCTGTGGAAAAGACGTGGACTTATCACTAGCAGTGGGAGCGAAATACAACATGCTTCCATAATTCGTCGTTTGATTACGGCATGTTACTTACCCCGAGAAGCAGCCGTGATCAAAGTAAAATCACATCAATCTGACAAGTCCAAAGAAAGTCAAGGAAACACGGCAGCAGATGCAGCAGCTAGAGAAGCAGCTCTACTTCCTTTTACTCCTGTTACCTTGGTAAAGGAAAATAGCAAGGATAATCCTGAGCTCCATCTTCTGTCATATCAATTGGAGACAGATGAAGAGAAAGAACAATGGATGAAAGCGGGAGCGAAAGAGGATGATCAAGGTATCTGGAGAATTCCAACAGGACAAGTGGTGATGCCTATCGGAACAAGAAGAGAACTAATGCAGCTGTATCATGGAAAGGTACATGCTGGAGCAAAAGCAATGAAATCTCAAATCAGTGAGACTTGGTGGTGGCCAAGAATGATGAGAGACATTGATGATTACTGTAGGAGATGCTTGATATGCCTCAAAGCAAATGTAGGAAAATCTGTAAAGGTGCGAATGTCACATGCACCCAGACCAACAGGTCCATGGACACACCTTCAAATTGATTTCACAGGACCTTTATCACCCAGTGGAGGGTATCAATACATACTTGTAATCATGGACAGATTTACTAGATGGGTGGAAGCATACCCTACAAAATCCTGCACTGCTGAAGCGGCAGCACGAGTAATGGTGGAAGAAGTTTTTCCTCGCTGGGGCCTTCCATATGAACTTGATTCTGACAATGGAACTCATTTCACTGGGAAATTGATGAAGGAAGCAATGAAATTGATGGGAATTAAACAGAAATTCCACATTCCTTATAGGCCGGAAAGCTCAGGCCTGGTTGAACGAATGAATAGATCTTTGAAAACCGCTCTTACCAAAGCCATTCTGCAAACTGGCCAAGGCTGGCATAAGTTATTACCTGCTATTCTGTGGAACTTGAGAGCAACTCCAAACCGAGTTACAGGACTAACCCCTTTTGAACTAATGACGGGAAGAGCAATGGTTCTACCTCCTGATGCTCCGCCACCAGCGGGAACAGGAGGAGACTCTACTTTATTCCAAGAAAAGTTACGACGCTATCTCGCAATGCTAGACAAAGCTACTAAAGACAATAATAAGAAAGTGCGAGAAGCTCAAAAGCAATGGGATGGAAAACACACCACTACTGACATTCCACACATTCCCGAGTTAGGTAGTTTTGTTATGATCAAACGAATTGCTAGGAAAGGTTTAGAGCCTAGATGGGAAGGACCATATGAGATACTCCTAACTACTGATACAAGTGTTTGTCTCAAAGGGAAGGGTGTAGGAACAGATAGATGGTATCATTGGTCACAAGTTAAACCTTGCTTAGTGAATGAACAAGATGATAATGATGGCTTATGGCCTGAGATTGAGCAATGTTCATCCATTAGTTTTAAAGATTGGGAACAAAGAAGTGATGTTAATTATTTCTCTGCTTCCATTTCAGGAATCAGTTCCATTGACATTGATTAGAGATGGTTGCAAGTTATTCTCGATACCCAACGACGATGGTATGCTTATTTTTAATTTTACTTGGCATTTATCAAGAAAGCCAAGCCTTATGGACTCCTCGAGTTCAAGAAATCACTCGGAATGCAACTCTGAAATCTGGCCAACATTTTACTCTACCCTTTATTTCCAAATGGGGATTATGGGATTGGGTGCCACGCAATGATAAAGACCTTGCTAAATATCGTAAGGACGTCTTTGGAGGATGTAACTTTTACCACCAATGTTACAAAAGCAGAGTAATTTGGCCGGTAAAAGACGGGGGGTATACTGGTAGTGCTCAAAGACGAGACATTTGTTCAAAAGAACAATGTGAAGTTATAGGGTTAAACCTCATAACGTCTACTAATGTGGAAATTAATTTTGTTCTGAACCGTACCCACATGCTTACAATATGGGATTCATTGACCCAAGGGTGTATTTATCCCATAGTGTTGCCATGTGAAGGGTTTCTGGGGGATGCTTCCTCAAGAACAACAAGATTTAAGGGAAATTATGTACGAGTATGGCATTCAGAAGATGAGAATGAATATTGTGAGACTGAACTAGAAACTGGGGAAATCGGAAGGTGTTTTTATCTTTCTGCGGAAAAGACAAACAAAGCTGAAACATGCCCAAATACAACTATTGCACCAGCTCATGGTATTTTGTTGGCAAAAGAAACCAAAACCTTGATAAATGAAGCCCATATGGTGCGACAACGAATTAATTATAACTTAAACTCTCTTCTTACAGTTTTTGATCAGTCTTATTGTGGTAATTTTACACAAATAAGAAGTTGGTTGGACAAAGAAGTTAAATATTATACCTCTAAAAATCCTCTGAGTAGTAAAAATCGTAAAACTCGAAGTATATGGGGAGACATAGCGGGGGTATTTGGTTCTGTCAATTCAATTAGTAATACTGCTCAAATGAATCAACTAAGCGAGTATACTCAGTGGGTGGGAACAATGACTGGGAAAGGACTCACTGAGGCTCTTCAGGGTTCTCTACATATTATAGCAGCGGGTCAGCATCTTAATGATGCTGCAAAGGAATTGGCAGATGCATTAACAAAATCATCTAATTTTGAGACACATCGTGCGGCGTGTTTATTTTTAGCTCAGAATTTAAAGGATCAAATGGTAGAAGATATTCAAGTTATTCGAATGGGACAAGTTCCTGAGCGAATAGCAGAATCTTTGTTAGTGGTTTTCGGTAATCAACTTAATTTGACTTCTGCTAAACATATTCCATTAGTTAAAATCGCTATTAATGAAAATTCGTTGTCAGGTTCTGGAATGTTACCTTTGATTATGATATGGCCTCAATATGGGAAGCGCAATATTATGACAGTCAGGCAATTCCAATCTATGGGTGTTAGACAAGGAAATTCAGTAATTAGATTAGGAAGGAATGGATATTGGGCTGACGGCAATACACCGATGATTTCTACCACAGACTGTTGTGTTGAGGAACATGAGTGGGTAATTTGCTCATGCTCTACAATGTTTAGTCTATCTCTTAATGGTTCTGCTGTTTGGGAAGTAGTTCCTTTAGATCAAGCCACAGGTGCATGGCAGGTGTCAGAAGCACAGTGGTGTATATTACATGATGGAATAAGTGAAAATATGATATACGGGGGAAAGTTGTGTCCAATTCCTCCTGATCCATTTTGCCTTGAGATTCTCTATCCTCTTCACTTGGGTGGAATTCATGTTCCACATGTGCAACTGTTGCAGTTAGAGCCACAATGGTGGAATAATGATCTAGTAGAAGAACGGAATTATGACCTCTTTGAAATGGTTAGAAGAGTTAAAAAGAGTGTAAAAGCAGCTCAAGAGGAGGGAATTCAAGCAATGGGTCATGTTATTGTAGCAAATGGAGTAGCTAAATTAATGTCTGAAAGGAAACTACCACGAATCCTAGGGAATTTATCATGGTCCGATTGGATAGTTTTGACTATGGTAGGAGTTTTTGTCTTCATGCTAATAATCCAAGTCCTTATATGTGTTACTAGAAGGAAAAGTACCAAACCTGTCAAATTGATTATTTCTAACCAAATGGATAGAACTAAGAATGGGACATACAGCGTGAAATAAGAGATTTTATGCAAAACACTACCTCACAAACAATGAACATCCGCTTACTGATTTTCAACCCCAAGGGATAGGATCCTTTAACGTCAACGTTTATTTTAATTTCTTGTTTTGGTTCGGAACTGAAGGATTTAATTAATTAACAAGTTAATTAATTAATGAGTTCAGGCACGGGCAGAAGACTTATTAGTTTTTCTTTTCTTAGATGATTGGGGTTCATTTTAAAGACATACACATAGATATTAAAATACACATAGTATACGGGGACATAACATGGGTTGGGGTTTTGTTCTTTGTTTTGTTTCTCTGTTTCCATTCTTCTGTTCTTTCTGTCTATTTTCTTGGTCTGCTATTTCTTCTCCTCACTATCACTTCTATAGGTTGGCCACCTGGGAATGATGGTGTGGAACTGACGGCCGTAGTTCCAGTGGAGGGAGATGAAGATTCAAAATTTCATCTTTTAATATTATTTTATTATTAAATATTATGTATCTGTATTATTATTCTTTATTAATATTCATAATCAGTTGTATCATCTTATGAAGTTTCAAAAGCATGAGTTTGAATGCATGAGGGAACTATAGATAGCATGGATCCATGGGATGATCATATGTCAGACAGGGGGAAGCTATATTTTGCTATGGGGTGTGTACAATGTAACATGTTCGACTGATGTAAGTGCATCACAGATGTAAACAACAAGGATAGTTCTTAATATGGAAGTGAATTGTGACATGTTAAACATAACGTGTACGTATGACATACGTTCTAATTTTAAGAAGCTCAGAGCAACATGTTTTGTTACCTTACAAGGAAGCTGTAAGACTCTCTGTGATGTATAAAAGCTCAATCTTACTGTACTACCTCAGAGAAACACGGAAACGCATAGACCTGGCATGAATACAACATCTTGAAGTTTCTCTCCTGACATATAAGAATAAATCTTTCTTGGCAAGATAACTGGTGTCTGGTCCCGTAAATCAAATAATAACGGGGAAACAAAAGAGGCTTTAATTCCAAGTCTACAACAAGTCTTTAGTCCTTCTGGTGTTGTTAAACAGTACATTTCATTTTGTTTCTTGAAGACCTTTTCTAAATTAAAAAAATACGCAGTGGGAGCATCCATGTCATGTATAGACATAAACCGCGACCTTATTAGGGCCCCTTT
>CM060606.1:3317500-3532500 GCA_030578255.1 Tiaroga cobitis
ATCCTAGCGGTGGCTCTGCGCACACACACACACACTCACTCACACACCTCCAGCGCCAGCACCGACCGCTCACTAACTTCTGACGCCCAGCGGAGCGCGTCAGACACCGCGATCACCGCACGCGTCGGAGAGGCTCGGGATCCACAGGCCTGGAGAAGCAGGAGCGATCCTCTCAACTCAACAACTTTACATCATCATTCCAGCACTTTAACTAACTTTCCGAGCGGCTGCGGTGTGTGTGTGTGTGTGTGTGTGCTACAGCTTCTGAAGACCCACACACACACTCCGTCCTCCGGCTCGCCGTCGAACACTTCTGCTGAAACTGGACTCTAGCATCGCCGAGGACATGCTCTCCGTCACTTTACTGACAGAGGCGCAGAGTGTGTTGCGCGCTGGTGGGATGTAGCTAATGGAAGAAAGGAACATTTACAAAGAAGAAAAGTTATTGTGAACAGGATCCGCCCGAATCATCTTACTAACTCTTGGGAATATTCCTGTAGATCCGCTAAAGTGAGGCTGAGGAAGCCCGTGTCGAACAGTGTGTGCTCCTCCTCTGGGCGAGCTGATCTCGGTGGAGGAGTGTGTGTGTGTGAGTGTGAGTGTGTGAGAGGTGAAGGTGAAGTAGTAAAGTGCGGAGTCCGTCCCTCATTTCCATCTCAGTTGTTCTCACTGGAGCTCTGCCAATCCAGAGGATCGTTCCCTATCATAATGATAACTCCGCATAACCGCAGATCAAAGCGCGAGTTTCCCCGCTAGTTTGAGCAGATTCTGCGGATCTTCTGATGAGTGTGAATGAGGAAGAATGTCCCGTCGGAAGCAAGCGAAGCCCCAGCACCTGCGGTCGGACGAGGAGCCCGGGTCGGTCCTGCTGCCGGGTCACGGTGAGCTGATGATGAGGATGATGATGATGATGATGATGGTCTCACTGAACCTGCGGGACTTTACCAGTTAATGCCAGCAACGCGCTTTAGTCAAATAGCCTTTAAAAACAAACACACATTTTTTCGACACTTGTCCACTTGCGACTTCCTTTCCACAGCGGTCGAGTAGGCTATTTGTGTCATTACTCATTAGATTTTAAAGTTAAATTCACAGCCGTGCATGCAGCGATATATATAAATTACTGAAAATGTTTAAACCACTTTTCTTAAATTATGACACTTGTGATTTAGTAACATTAACAGCAAACGGCGATTTATTCGAAACTCAAATCAAATATTAGCTAATAAAGCAAATAGGGCCTACAATATGAGAGTAGTAAATTATTATCTAGTTCAACTAACGGACAGATTCACCTATACACCTTAATCTATAATTTTTATTGGTGTGACTATGCATAAACATATTAAAATTGAGTTTTATTACTCAGACGCTTCAAACATTTAAAGAAGGGAAACAGGAGATTCTCTGCTTAAATAATTAAGATCTTTTTGTCGTTTGAATTTTTACTCTTCTAAATTCTTCTTTTTAACTTAATAATTTGTTTTTTTACTTTAACTAAATCACTGTCAAGAAAGAAAGGTGGCAAATGCATGTTTGAGAAATATATATATACGTCTTAATTTTGTATTTTAGTAGGCTACTAAATGTCGCTGGGTGTTTTACACGCGATTGTGTTTAAAAGCAGTTTAATGCGAGCGCGAACTGCTGTAACCCATGACACTGCAAATATTCTTTACTACAATTCGGTCCCCTTTTCTCGGAAAATATGTTTACTTTTTTTGCAATAGTAATAATAATAATAAAAATAATAATATCACATGCAATGTTTTTAAAAATACACTAAGTAAAATCCTTCCTCATATCTCGGTTATTCAGTCACTCACTACTTTCATATTGCAACATTTCTTGTAGTTTATACACCTGCTACTTTATTCAATTTAATTAATTACTATATTACTGACATTTTACCAGCAAATCGTGTGAAAATCATTGTTTTTTAAACAGTCATGAGGCTGTTAAGGAATGTTATAATGTCGTTCTTATTATCGTTCTTAAATCTTTTTAGGTGCTTATTATGCCATTACTTCTGTCACATGTTCTTCAGAAGTCTCACTATCTTATGGCTCTAATCTATGAAACTCTAATCAAAATGCATGTCCAAATTAAAGCACCTCTTGACTGAGTTTGAAGAAGAAATCAAGCAGCAAGCATTATGTCTGATAGAAAGGCTACAGCAGAAATACACGTACACATGCATATTTAAACAATAATTCAAGAATATAGTAAATATGTAGGCCTATGTAATCCATATAAAACTCATTCATCTATTAATGTATATTTAAGCACATATTTGGCAGTTTTGCAACATACACATAATACACTACAATAATCACAGTAATTTAACAATACCAATCCTATGTGTATATATATATATGCTATATATATATATATATATATATATATATGCTATATATATATATATATATATATATATATATATATATATATATATATATATATATATATATTTAGAGAGAGAGAGAGAGAGAGAGAGAGAGAGAGAGAGAGAGGAGAGATAACCAGAAATGAAAATGTTAAATATAATGACAAATTAAAGTGTAACATATTGGAGTCCTGAGCGTTTAATATTGGCTTATATTTCAGCTCTGGCAGCGCTGTTGATGTATGATCCGACTTCGACTGCATTTGAATAGCAACAGAAGTATTGATTGTTTCCGCATTACAGTAATCTAAAGACGGGGATAAGCGCGCGACTTCAGCTGTCTGACTTCATCTTAGAGAGGTTTCAGTCCTGCTCTTTAATGAGCGCAGTGTGTCTTCAGTCAGGTCCTCTGTTTCTCTCCGCTCAAGTCTTTAAATGCTCGTTTTCATTCTCTTTTGTTTGCTTGGCTTTTGAACGCGCTCTTGTGTGCGGGCCTCAGTGGTGTGTGTGTGTGTGTGTGTGTCCCCGAGGAGCTGTGTGATCCCGCATGCGCTTAACCTTCGCCGGCTGGACCAGCATGGGTGGCCCATACATCTCCAGCTTTACATGCAGTTCGTGCAGATGTGTGCTTGACCCGAGAGAAGTGGCTTACATATGTCCTATGGTGTATTAATTATGATAATCTCTCTGTCGTCTTTCATCTCCATACAGCAGATGAGCTCTGATACTCTGTCCTGTTGTGTGTATCTAACACGCTTTAGGACTTTTTTTAAACAAAATATAAAACTTTTTTTTCTGCTGAGATTTACAATTTAGTATTCTTTTTTTATTTCGATATTTATACATCTTATGGAAAGTTTAAGAATTAATCATGCTGGGATTCTCTGTGTGTTTTTGAACAATACTTTCCTTCCATGTTCCCAAGGCCGCTGACTCCATTTTTTTTGACAGCTTTTATATCAATGTTTTTGTCTTACCTAAAATTACTGGTGTAATGTACAGTGATGTAGTCCGGTTTGTTCAGTCGTACTAAATTATATTTTTGACCAGTTAATTTAGACAGTAATCATGAAACATTTTTACAGTGTTGGGATTTTATTGATCTTTTCAGTGTAGATAATGTAACTGTCTCACATTTTTTGTATTTTTCAGTGTTCAAATTGTACATGAGGTCTACAGATAATGCGTATTGATGCGCCAAAGATGTTTAGCAAATATGCGGTTTAACCTTTTAATTATCCGGGTCCAGTTCCCAGCATGGTGTGGTTACATCTGTGTCAGAGCACATGCTAATACAGAATATGAATATGTGTGCTGCACATCTGCAAGCACTGACACCAGCTCAGGTGTTGAGGAGGATATAGAGTCATTACTGAGCTAGAGTCGTGTGCTCGTTCATGTGTTCCTCTGGCACTGCGAGCCGACATGGCACGGTGAACACTGAACAAGATTAATATTACAAATTCATACATTTCATTTGAAGTAATAGTAAGCAAATGCTGTAGGTTTGCACAAGTGCATCCTATACAGTAGTTTATGTGTGTGTGTGTGTGTGTGTGTGTGCTACTGTATGAAAAATACTTTCAGCCATTTTGGATTATCACAAAAAAGGTTGTAATTTATTTATTATCATTTTAATTAAATGTGGTCAATTAGTTGCATTTAACACGTTTGTAAATTTAGGCATTTTACTTGTGTGTATGATATATCATATTTTTATGAGAACATTTATTTGGAAATGGTGAAGAATGAGAAGTGTATTTACTCTTTTTAACACTTATCATAACACGTATAATAACATAAAAATATTATAGTGTAGAATATAACAGATTATAATATAACATCTGGTAGAATATAACAGATATTAAATCTAAGTGTTTTCAGTTTGCATATCAACAATTGCTCATTGTACAGGAAATTCTATTTAATTTCAGTATATAATCTATATCAGTCTGTTTTACTCATATAGAAAATGATAGGAAAAATTATACTTTTAGTTTGTCTGAAATAGACAGTATGTGAATGTGTCATAGTTAACTATTATTCTCTCTTAAATACAATAAGCATTTCTAATTAATTTTATTCCAGTCACTGCCGACATGAGGAAATACATCGCCTCCTCCTTCTTCCTCACTTCTTCCTCTTCTTCTTCTTCTTAAGATTATTAGTAGGTTTACAGTATATTATCATTATTTCTTTGTTGTCAAATACATTTAAAAAAACATTTGTTGTTAGATGTATTCTTTAATTCTATTTTCTGTTTTGAAATATAAGAAATAATGAATATTTTTCTTGATTTTCTGAAAATATTCATCCATATTGCAGTAGAACATACACTATAATTTATCTGCTAAACATTATCAACCGCCAGTTGGTTAAAAAAATTTAAATAAAAAAATAAATGTTTTACTCCGCAAGGTCTGATCACAATTTAGACATGTTTAATTCAGCTTGTAAAGTTAATTCTTCACAGTTGTCTGCATAACATAATTAACAAAATATCAGACCCAACCCAATCTCTGCAGTCAAGCATTATTACCAGATAATTACCATAAAGCATAGACACATACAAACACACAAGATATTCTGCCATCGGAATAATTTGAACAGATAATATATCAATATCTCAAAGAAATGTATGATTTAAACAGTTGAGACATGATGAGATGTGATTTAGGGCTGCTATGATGCACGTCAGCTGTACAGAACATGCAGTCTCTTCAACAACTGTAGTTTATCAAGAGACGCGTTGTGCCAGTGTTTGCAAACCCATAGATGACGCATCTGACAGAACCGGTGAAGAGACCGATATTTGAGGCTTCATGTTAGCAGTACGGCATGCGAGTAAACGCTGAATTGAATGAAAACATTGGAAATCAATGACTTGTGTTGAATCCGTTTTTAAATGGAAATATCCAGTACTGATCAGACTGATTGCACAAAGAGATTTATTATCTGGCTATACAGGGAACAGTGCAATTATCAAAAATGGTTGCTAAGATGGGAGACGAAAATCCAGAAAAAAAGGGCAAAACTGATTTGATTTGTGCAAATTAATAAAAAGTTGAATTTATTCATTAATTTTTGCACTTTAATTCCCTGTTCTCCTCAGTCTCAGGTGAAGGAGTGGAGGATTCAGACAGTGGAAATGAGAGTCGCAGTGGGAGCGAAGAGACCCATGTGTGTGAAAAGTGTTGTGCTGAGTTCTTTAAATGGTCGGATTTCTGTGAACATCTGAATACCTGTACCAAGAACCCGCTTGTGTTGATTATCAGTGATAATGAGGTGACTTCAGACCCAGCCCAGGAATACGTGCCTGAGCCATCCCCGGTGCCCAGCAGCGAGCCGGCCGAGAGCGAGGACGATCCCGGGGGAAGCCTCATCCCACACGCTGAAGCCGATGAAGGAGCAGACATGATGCTGGATCCAGGGGCTGTCCTGGAGAAAGAAGACGAGCCCATGGAAGTGGAACTGTCTCCTGAGAAACCCACAGATTCTGAATATCAAGTTACACTGGCAGAGCCAGACATAAGCCTACCTCAGCTTGAGGACCACACGCAGTCCTCCGGGGTGGGGTACTCTATTCCCAGCACTAACGTCACGCTGGAAACCCTGCATGGGACCCGTGTGGCGGTGGCCCAGTTCTCTCAGGGTGCCCGAGGAGCTCTAGCTGGTGAAGTGTCCACTATGGCCATCCCCATGATCCTGGACCAGCTCATGGCCTTGCAGCAGCAACAGCTCCATCAGCTTCAACTCATAGAGCAGATTCGGAGCCAGGTGGCGCTAATAAACAAACAAGCCCCCACACAGACCACTGTCAACCATCAAGTCGACCACAGTATGAATGCTGCCTTACAAGTAACCTCATCCTCCAGCATACCCACTATGTCTGGGCAGCTTCATCTACGTGGCTTCATTACACCCCCTGTGCATCAGCTTCCTCTCAAGGGACCCTCCACTTTAAACGGACAGGTCTCAGCCTCATTATCTTCAGTTCTGGAGGGAGCCTGTTCCAATGTCCCTCAGACAGGTGGCCAACTGGCGAGTTCTGGGATGAAAAGCAATATCACAATGAATTCCTTGTATCCAACAACCAGTAATGTGGTTCCCTCTCAAATGCCACCATGCTCAGTGTCGATTAGCAGCAGTGGCTGCACTAGTAGTAGCACAGGAACTGGGGGTGAAGTCAGTTGTTGTATTTCACTACCAAGGAACACACCTAGTCCTTTAACGCTGACTCATGGGAGATTGCTAACATCCCCCTCCAGCCTTCCCCTTGTACCTCACAGCTCGCCCAACAGTGTTATCTTCCCTAATCCTCTAGCCAGTATTGCAGCAACAACAAATGCTCTTGATCCTCTTTCCGCCCTAATGAAGCACCGTAAAGGAAAGCCCCCAAATGTCTCTGTGTTTGACACCAAACCCAGTTCAGAAGATCCCTTCTTCAAACACAAGTGCAGATTTTGTGCTAAGGTGTTTGGAAGTGACAGTGCCCTGCAAATCCACCTTCGTTCCCATACTGGTGAAAGGCCTTTCAAATGCAACATTTGTGGTAATCGCTTCTCTACAAAGGGTAACTTAAAGGTTCATTTTCAGAGACACAAAGAAAAGTATCCTCACATCCAAATGAACCCCTATCCTGTTCCTGAGTATTTGGACAATGTTCCAACTAGCTCAGGTATACCTTATGGGATGTCCTTTCCCCCAGAAAAACCTGTTACCACATGGCTGGACAGCAAACCTGTTTTGTCTACAATCCCATCATCGGTAGCACTGCAACTCCCTCCAACTATACCCAGTATTCTAGGAAACTATGGGGATTCAACTTGTTTCACCCCTTTAAGTCGGTCACCTCAAAGGCCATCACCGCCATCAAGTGAGTGCACATCTTTGTCTCCTAATCACCTCATTGCTGAGGCCAGTATTGCACAAATCTCCAGTTCACCACAACCTAATGTGGCGAGTGACACACCTCCAGTTCTCAAACCTGAAGCCTTTCGTCTACCACCCAACTCCCCCACCAGGCCTGGAGAAACCAGCATATCGATTACTTCCATGCCCCAAGTGATTTCTACGACCACAGTTACAACCACAACCAGGACACAGATCACAGACTCAACGAATACTCCGTCTGCTGTCTCTCATCCCTCCCTACAAATGATGTCCAGTCAGTTTAAGCCCAAGTTTCCTTTTGGTGGCCTCCTGGACTCTATGCAAACATCAGAGACCTCAAAACTACAGCAACTGGTGGAAAATATTGATAAGAAGATGACAGACCCCAACCAATGTGTTATCTGTCATCGTGTGCTCAGTTGTCAGAGTGCCCTGAAGATGCACTATCGCATCCATACAGGAGAAAGACCCTTTAAATGTAAAATATGTGGTCGTGCTTTCACAACCAAGGGTAATTTGAAAACACACTTTGGGGTTCACAGGTCAAAGCCCCCTCTCCGGGTACAGCACTCTTGCCCCATTTGCCAGAAAAAGTTTACTAATGCCGTAGTTTTGCAGCAACACATCCGCATGCATATGGGTGGACAGATTCCCAACACACCCCTGCCTGAGAGTTTTCAGGACATGGACACAGATCTCTCCTTTGATGAAAAGAGCTTAGACACCATGAGCAACTATGATGATGAGCTACTTGACGAGATGGACCAAGTAACGGAAGATGAAACATGTCTCAAAGAAGGGAATGTGAACTCACCAAAACAACTCAATTTATACTCAGATATGTCTCCAAGCACCTCTCCCCCAACCTCTCTTATCTCTAGCATTGTTGCTTTGGAGAATGAAATGAAGCTGAGTGACCCAACAGTTAACGTAACCCATTCCTTCAGCCTAAAGCCTCCAGAAAATGGGAGTGATATTGATGGGGAAAATGGAGACATGTTTAAGAATGACTCAGCTTCCACTATGGGAGACTTGGAGAACCACAGTGTTGGGAGTCCAGCACAGTCTGAATCCTCTGGCTCTATGCAGGCTCTGTCTCCTACCTACAGCCAGCCAGAGAGCCATCGCTTTGAGCCATCGAGAGTCGAGTCCCCTCCTCAGGCAAATAGCAGCAAGGACGAGGCTCTGCATTCTGCTTCAGTGAGTGCAACGGTGAAGTCTGAGCAGTCAGACACCCCTTCTCCTGGAGCAGAGAACACAGGCGCATTAGATCTCACTGCCACACAGCCCAACAGGCCATTTGTCAAAGATGAGAATCACTTCAGTCTGCTGTTCCTGGGAAGAGACAGAGGTAGTCATGTTTTTTTTTTTTTTTAGAAAGAGATAGTCATATATATACAAAATTAAAAATGGCTGACAATTTAACTACTCTTCTTCATGTTATTAATACTAATATATACATTAAAATCAAATAAAAGTAAATAACTGAACCATTTTCCAGTAATTTATGTTTTTTTTTTTAGGTTTAAACACTCCCAGTATTATGAGCTCAGAATCAAGCACAGTGAAATATGAGAATGGACACAGCAAACCACCGGCCTTGTGTGAGGGACCCCACCTACCAGTTGGCCCCCAGGTTCCTACCGCAACCCCTCACACAACAATAAGCCCCAACCTGGCTCCAATGCTGGCTCTGCCCCCACCCCGCCGGACCCCCAAACAACACAACTGCCACTCCTGTGGGAAGAACTTCTCGTCCGCCAGCGCTCTTCAGATCCACGAGCGCACTCACACTGGAGAAAAGCCCTTCGGCTGCTCCATCTGTGGCAGAGCCTTCACCACAAAGGGAAATCTGAAGGTATGGTTCAAAGATATTTGGCCTATTTGTGTATTTTAGTTTATATTTATGCTAATTAAATGCGAATGAAACCAGGATCAATTTACGAATACAGTATTTAACAAATGCATTGGCATATTGGTACATAAAAGTTTGGTGTTAGCACCACCTAGAGGTTAAAAAATAAACAAACAAAATGAAAAAATATTACCTTCATATTTATCCTGTTCATGATCTGGTCTCCTTTGTTTCACTGGGTCATGCAGATTACGGTGATACCCATTTTGCCATGCTCGGCCATATTGCCTGTGCGCCTTTTGAAATTGAATTGAAAATATATTTTCTGAACTCCTCCCACAGTGCTCATCAGATCTTCACCTAAAAAAAAAATCAAAGCAACAGTTTGGCATATTTACATGACAGTTTGCATGTGCCCTGACAATAGCATATTAATTTGATGGTGTTACTGTGCCTATTGATGAAAAGTCATGAACAACTGTATTACATTACAAGCAGTTTTACTAAAGGCTTTGAAATCACGTTTCATAAAATCTTCACCGGGGATGCTATTTTTATCTTTACCTGTAACAGATCTACCTCTAATGTGCTTGTCCTTGTAATTGCTGCCTGCAGCTTTTACCAGTTAATATCTTCAAATGAGGTTAAGCTTACTAAAGCACATTTTTTAAAAGTGAAATGTCTGTGATATAAGTATTCATTATTTCAATGAGCTTAAATTATTACATTGTTTAAATTAATAAATTTTTAGCTAACTGTGATTTGTACATTTCTGAAATACATAACCTCTAATTACAGATCACTCTAAATTGTAATGCGTAATGACTCATGCATTTTCTGTAAAGCTGCTTTGAAACGGTGTGTATTGCGAAAAGCGCTATACAAATAAATGTAAATTGAATTGAATTCAACATATTTGTAATATAGACCTAAATGACAAAAACATACTCATAACCACATCAGAAAAGCATATAAATAAAGGGCATGATGTCTTTTTTTGCGATTCATATAAACTGAAGCAGCGTTCTCACTTCAGGTCCACATGGGAACCCACATGTGGAACAACGCCCCGGCCCGGCGGGGGAGACGCCTCTCCGTGGAGAACCCAATGGCTCTTCTAGGGGGAGATGCCATAAAGTTCAGCGAGATGTTTCAGAAGGACCTCACCGCTCGAGCAATCAACGTAGACCCAGGCTTCTGGAATCAGTATGCTGTAGCCATCACCAATGGCCTGGCAATGAAAAACAATGAGATCTCTGTCATTCAGAATGGAGGCATTCCTCCGATTCCCATTAGTCTGAGTGGCGGAGGCATTCCTGCTGTGGGAGGACTGTCCGCCGGGATGGAGAGGTCTCACACTGGGAGCAGTTCTCCCGGGAACACACTCGACAAGACCAGCCTGGAAGTGGGAGCCGGACACCCCTTCTCCAGATTCAGGGAAAAGGACAAAGAAATTGGGATTAATTGATGATGCACATTTAGAAAAGGATACTGACAAAAAGACTTAACCCAGTTTGAGTTATGTATTATATTGTACAAATGACGTCTGATATGCTGTTTAGATATTTAGTGTTCTTCAGTCCTACTGTACATTGATTCATGCAAAGAAAACATGTGTCTCGTTTGAAAAACGTTTGTCTTGAAAGGTTTGCATGGTACTTACTGGTTTCTGTCAGTATGTTTCTTAATAGTATGACGCTCTGACACAGTGCAACGCTATCTCACGACCAGTTCGTACAAATTCATGCGAGTAAAAGGTGGCTAATTCGTATGAATTCGTGCGACTTGTCTAAACCCCAATGAATGGGGGGTGAGGGGGGGGGGGGCATTGGGCAACTCGTAAAATATGAACAATTTAGCAAAAATCTTACGAATTCGTTCGAGTGAGGTCATATGAACTAGCCACCTTCCTACGAATGGCCGTGAGAGTTAGCTGACACGGGCAAAGAGAAGACAAGAGTGATTTTATATGGTTGCTTTGTGGTACATGGGAGGATGGAAACATGGAATTGGATATATTAGTCAGCTTTTTCAATCATGGACACTAGACACTTGTCCAGACGAAAAAGTCGTTGAAATTTTTACATAAATTTTTCAGCCATGTTCTTATATTAATGTTCTGTGTCTTAATATTTATGGTATAAATTAACTGTAGGTATTAAAATATATTTAATTGCCCTGAGTTTTTATTAATCTATTTTAATTTAATTTAATTTTTCTAAATTGTAATTCTAAATATATATTGAAATAAAGACGTAAAAAAAATCTTTGTTCTATCAATGCAATCATATCGAGGTGTTGTTGTTGTGGATGTGTCCGGCTGTGTGACGGGACACGGCGAGACCGCGCGAGATCTGAAGCTGCTACGCTCACAAGCCTCTTTTTATCCTTTGTAAAGAAATAAAACAGAGTTCTACAAAAACAGTTTGTGTTGAATAACTGCAAATCTACTGAGTACAGACAGAACTGTTATGCACATTTTGTAACACAACACAAAAAATATGTTGATTTGTCATGTTTGTGAATGCACTTTTTGGAGGAACGGTCTTGTTTGTGAGATTGCATTACAGTGGGACCGAGCGATCTATAACTTCTTCTCTCTCCTGTTTGGGGTTTGTAACTGTGAGTTCTGGAACATGAGCTTCTGTCCCCGAACCTCTCACATTCTGTCCAGTCAAGCTCGAATAAAAGGAGAACAGATTCTGTCTGTTTAATGCTGTCTCTCTTTCATCACTTTTCCCTCACATATATATCAACTGCGGAAACAAATCAGTTGTAAATGTATTATTTCAAAATATGTTTGAAACCTAAATTAGAGCAACTCTCACTTAAATGTGCAGTGTAAGAACTGGACACTCAGACATTCCTGTTCTTCATTGCATTAGATGCCAGATCTCAAACAACTGAGGCTATTCTCACAGTAACGGAGCTCTTGCAAATCACTTTCGTATTATTTTCTGTGGATGCATGAAGTCAGGTTTGTGTGTGAGAGACGAATGTGTTATTGGTGCGATATTACAGCCATGGCATATGCACTGACACACACATTTACTGACACTGCTGGCTTTTTAAATAAGACTAATTGTAATGATCACAGACTAAGCCTAACCTAAAGCTTAACCCAAGCTCTGCATCAATAGAATAAAACATTCTTTGCTTATTTTTGAACTGTTTTTCATGTAGAGGAGATATCAAGTTCCTGCTTTAGATCTCATGATGAGCTTAAATAATGGAAATAAACGGATAAAACACAGTGCATTCTTGCCCATGGTGAGTAAATATATGGTAACATTATATTTCAAAGTGATGTGTTACATGTACGTACTATTGTAATAAAAGGTAGTTATGGATAAATGCAATTAATTAACTCTAAACCAAACCGTAACCTTAACCCTATAGTAAGTACATGTAGTTAATTACAATTATTCAGTAGTTATTTGTGTGATTACACTGTATCAAAATAAAATAAAATAAAGTGTAACCAAAAGTATTTACTGGGTATACGGTGTTAAATAATACCAGCTCCAAACTAAATGTAAAAAACTGAATGAGATGATATTCATGACCGACACGATCAGGCACTGACAGGGTTATGCAGACCGGATCATAATGCAACAAATATTATATAATGAGTTGAAACACTCAACACAACTACTGGATTGATCTTACTGTAAGAAAAGTGAATGGCAGCGAGATCTGCACAAGGACTCTTCTGGGTCGTGCTGTTTAACTGAGGCCTAAACAGATGTATTGTGTCAAGAGTGTTAATTAAATGAATTGTAATAATTCACGTCTGTTTCCCAGCCAATGATCTCTCTCTCTCAGGTTGTCTTTGGGAAACAGATTCCAGTTCTCTCGGTCAGCAAACACACTCTCGCATTTTTGCCCTGTTTTTATGAATATTGCATTCCAGACATTCCTGTGTTTATCACTTACAATTATCGAATAAAAAAATTTCAATCTTAATTTTTCAGGGTTGGCCAAAAATATAAAGACTTTTGTTTTAGTCTGGGAGTGGAGTAATTTTATGAAATTCAATCATGTAATTTAATATGCTGAAGTTTTAAAAGCCCTCTGTTAGAGGACGCTTTTTTAACGGGGATGATTTAAATAGCAGATTCACATTTAGCAGCAGTGGATATACTGTCTCTCTGTGTGTGTGTGTGTGTGTGTGTGTGTGTGTGTGTGTGTGTGTGTGTATTATGAGAATGATTATTCACCACAAAACACACTGTCGTTCATATATATCACCAGCTGAAGTTAAAACATGTTTCGAGAGCCCAAACACACACATATACACGAGCACTTCACTGTGCGTCAGTTCTGTTACAGAAGACTCACTTCTATAGAGAGTAAAGAGAGAAGAGTCCGCTCTCACACACTGCTCTCAGTAATATGTGTTGTGAGTGTGTGTGTCCTGCATTCGCTGTGCGACAGATATGAGTGTGTGTGTCCTGCATTCGCTGTGTGATTCTCATACCAGGATAGATTCTAGTTTTGTCATCTTTCTATTGCCTTTCAGGAATTTCCATAATTGTTCTGAACCATATTTGCCAGACTGTAACGCACCACAGATAAACTCATAATCCTACTTACATTATTAATGACGTGGAAGAAAGTTATGACTATTCAGGGTATTTGGAATGGACAACCCATAAGGGAATGTACAAATATTATATTTCTTAGGAAGAAGTTGTTTATTAACAGTAGTGCGTTCCATGAGATTATTGATCATAATCATGTTATAGAAGCAAATGAAAACAATGTGTCTCACGTCAGTATCATGTAACACCATTTATTATAATTAAAAAATAGCATTTCAGAACTACTGTATTCAGAATTTCTTCATGAAATCACTGTATACTGGATCAAAATCTTTATTTTATTTACATCAAATTACCACAGAGATGTACAAATATGTTAACAGAATAATACAGGTTTTTTATGTTGAAATTTTACATTTTAATGTGATGTTACTGCAGTTATTCGTGTTCCTGTTGGCCGGGACTTGTGACCCATATTATGTAATAGCACAAATATATTACAGTTTATCAAGGAAAAGGGAAGGATGATTTGCAGAAGCGTTGCCCGCCGATGTCTTCAGTGTTCAGGAACTACAAGTGTGAAACGGATCATATACACACGTTCAATAAGAATTCAAACTTGAGCATTACGTTTATCACTGTAATATTTACACATTGTATTTATTCTAATGCTATATATTTTGGAGAAGCCTGTTTATTTGCTGGTATTAAACATGTCTTTCCTGACACCCTTACAGTCAGAGACTTCACAACGGTCCATGCTGAGAGTGTGACTACTTACATCACTGAATTTATGTGAATCTAAAATATTTATTGATATATTAAATTAATTCCTTAATGTTTTAAAAATGATTTCATCATAAAAAAAATAATCTGTGACTGTCGATGGAACATGTGACTTTCTTCAGGAGACCAATGATGATGTCATGGGTGAATGTCTCAATAACAGCAGAAAACGCCACACTTTAGAAAGGAAAATGCAATATTGTTCAGCGCATTGAAGCCGTGTGAGTGAGGAGCTGCTCTCTGCAAGCGTAGCCACATTAGAGATGGTGTTTTTAAAGATCTCCAATTAGGACGAGCAAAATGAGGTTTTCTGAGAGATGCGTTTGTTCCATCAGTAACGCAGGTCATTCATCACCAGGAGTTATTATCAGCAGAACACACACTTGACCATAGCAAAAGAAGATTAAGAGCGTGATATGATTGCCGACAGCTGTATGATGTTATGATGTCCTCCGCTCGGCTGTTTGCCAGCTGTGTGCTCCATCTACAGGCCGAGCGGCGGAAAAACAAGAACTAAAAGTTGAAAGCTTTTCACAGTTATTCATTCAAATTATTAATGATACATTTACAGCTGTTTGTTTGGTTGTATTATTATTCAGTGTTTCAAATCAGACCCACGTGACAGACAGTTAGTTCAGGCTAATTGGTGTCATTTTTGAATTATGTATCAGTCATCCACTTTAATTTATTTCAACTCTCACATATTAAGTTAATTATAAATGATTGTGTCTGGAGAACTGAAGAACAATCCTCATTAGCAGAACACATTTTGAAGTAATGGCATGTTTTACAGGTTACTATAATTATTTGCAATAGCAATAACAATGTGTCGTTGCAAGTAGCTCCACAAAAAAAATTAAACATTAATAATGTGTAGTGTTACACAGCCCATAAAAAATGGTAATACTTTACATTGTGAATGTGTGTTTACTGCTTCATTTATACAATATTGGATATTAATCTTTGAAGATAATGCTATTGTAACAGTGAATTTATGGCAATGCAGCCTATTACCATACGCATACATACATGAAATGTGCATTTTTTCATATTAATGAAACTTCTTCATGTTGTGTAAATCATAAGCAAAAACTGGATAAAATCTGCACACCAATCCTTCATCACATCTAAAGCCTCACACAGGAACTTTTTTTTTTTTTTGTAATGAAACAATTGTTTTCACGGTCATCCAGTTTCTGTCACGATGCTGTCGGCTGGTTCTGGTGTTTAATGTGAGCCCTTGGCTTCTGTTTGGTCTGTCAGTCTTGTGTTTTCTGGCTTTGCCCCAGGAGGTTGTTGGTCCAGTTTAACACCATCATCTACACAGTCCCTGGCCCTGGCCTGTGTGTCGGTGCTAAGGGTAACTGTCCTGTTGGAAGGAGAACCTTCGGCCTATTCTGAGGACCTGAATGTTCTGGACCAGGTTTTCATGAAGTATATTCTTTAGTATGTTGTTGTGTTCAGGTTTACTCTTACGCTGACCAATCCCTTACTCCCTGTCACAGACGCACATCCAGAGCATGATGCTGCCACCACTATAATATTAAAAGTTGAGGTTCATCAGACACAACACAAAGCACTGTATATTAAAAAAAATAATAGTGATTGGCAAGATACATTTGCTCACATGTAACACAATTAAGGGTATAATACTTTGTGTATCTCTTACCCAGATAAATAGGGCTCTGAAAAAGACATCTAATGGCGCTTTTCCATTACCAGTACCAGCTCGGCTCGCCTCGACTCGGCTCGCTTTTCGCTCCGTTTTCCATTGCAGATAGTACCGCCACAAATAGTACCCGGTCGTCATAGCAACGTCGCAGGAAACTGCTGTGACGTAATCTTATACGCGACACACATCCGCTACCCACACACACAGGACAATGGAGGAAATCGAGTGTATGCTGTTTTTGATCCTCGGGATGTGGCTGTTTCTCACAGCAAGAAGACAAACTTTGTTTCATGACAGGCTGAGGGCAGCAAAACGAAACTTATTTAAAAATGACAGGGTTATTCTCTGGTTATTCAGGATACTCCGTCTGCCGCGTGCAATGATGACGCAGTGAATAGTGACGATTCTCTCTGACCAATCAGCAGTCGGCATTGTATTACGTCACATTTTAGTATCGCCTCAGCTCGCTCAGAACCTCGCCGGAGGTGGTACGAAAAAAAGTACCCAAAAGCAGGTACAGGTACAACTTTTACACAGTGGAAAACCAAACAAAGGCGAGTCGAGTCGAGTCGAGCCGAGCCGAGTCGAGCTGGTACTGTGTAGTGGAAAAGCTCCATAACTGTCATGTAAAGCTACTAGTCACCGTTTGTTTTGTTCAGCGTCATGTTTAGGGCAGGTAAATTTAAAGTCAAATAGAGTTATTTATTTTTACTATTATTTACTTTTCGTAGACCTGTTGTCTTGTTTGTTTCATTATCTTGTAACGACTCAAATCAAATCAGACACAATTATTTTTTATATTTAACAAATATTCTTTAAAACTCACTCTGGGATATATGGTCCCATCCCCCCAACAAGGGCAAGAAGGGTCTTGGTTACCATGACTACGATCAGATAATTTGGTTTTATTGCGGTTAAAAATGTGGTCATGTGGAAAAAGCAGAGGCCAAAGGAAAGACGCACAGCCCTTAAAACAGACTTTCCTGCATTAATTTATGGACGAACTGGTCTGTAAATGAACATGCACCCCAGGACACTGTGTGAATGATTTACTGTCTTGTGTAGTGTCTTTTGATACTATGTATTTTATGATAGAACCAACAGTCAATGTAACCCCACCTGTATCGTGTCTCCTATCTAATTAATACTCAATTAATGACTCACACTTTAGTGTACATCACCTTCTCATAGAATTCAGTGTGTGCTTGTTATATCTCTCTGAGTATAAATGAACCCAAACAGCAAGGCCTATGTCTAACCAGAACCACACTTGAGATAGCGCCATAAATCCTCCCAACAGAGGAATTTCCCGCTTGGAAATTCCCGCTTTCTTATTGGTCGAGCCAAACCTGAGAGGTGGGACCTTTCTCAGACTTTAAATGGCTTCTACACAAGCTCTCCCCTCTCATGGCCTTATCGGTACGTTCGCATAGCTGTCCTGCGTGGCCACACTAGACCCCAGGCCAGCAGGCCTTGGCCCACAACCAGCCATGTGCTCACTCAGGAGAGACAGGACTCTCTCAACCAGAACAGAATCAAAGGACAACATCAGGAGTGTGGCATAATGTACAAGAAGTCCATCGCAACTCCAACCATCAACTCTTCTGACTTCCTCCCTTCTCCTGGTGGCTCTGCGTGTCCTCTCCGGTCCAGGCCACAATCTGCACTCCAGCCAGGGGAACAGAGTCAAACCAACCACGCAAGTTCATCACCAATTCTTCAATCAACGCCGAAGAAATCGATTGAGACTAATGGGACCATCAAAATCCTTCTTCAGGAACTTCACGAAATGTTTCACTGCAAAGGCCATGCAAGTATACATTTAATCTCTTAGGTCCGGGGGCCAGAACTCAAACGCAGACCAGACTCTCAGTTCAATTAAAGAACTGTCAATTTATTTACAACACGTGCAAACAGAGATGTGAACTGAGCGGTAAATGTTCTGGATGGACAGATGGCTTGTGGTCCGGGTTCCAGTGCTCTGTGTTCCGTGGTGCTGGTGAATGATCTGAGTCCGAGGTTCAGGCTGGAACTCTGCAGTCAAGACAGGGAAAAACGAGTTAGCTCTCAATTCCTCAAAAACAGACAAAATACAGATAGTTCAGCACAAAGGTAGGCTGGCAAGTACTTGTACTGAGTGCTACAATGATCCGGCGGGGACTGGAAAGATTATCTGGCTTTAATAAGAGAGCAGATTGCATGATGTGGAACAGGTGTGCTTGATTGACGTGATGAGCCTCAGGTGAGTCGACAGGAGCATTGGAGACCACGCCCACCAGCAATCTCAGAGCAGCAAGAAAGCCAGGATCACGACCGGGGGTTCGTGACATAACGAGGTGCTCTGAAAAGTATAAGCTGATGGTTCTTTTCATAGTTAAATGGAACTTTTCCATAGTTCCATTTCCTGCTTACGGTTTCATTTTGTCACTCACCATTTTACCTACGCATGTGTGTATGTGTGTTTAGTTTAGTTATGTTTGTGATTTAGTTAATAAACCTTGTGCACAATACGAATTTGGTTCTGATTCTCTGCTTGCAACAAAGTTTATTTTAAGATTTAGATTTTGACTACAGGCTCTGAGTAGTACTGTTCAATAAGAAAGACATTTCCCTCCCCCGGAAATGAACATTTCTTAGAATTAATAAATAATTAACACTGAGTGTTCACGGGAGGAACAGGTGGATTCAATGTAATATTAATTTTACTACATTAAGTTAATTCTATTAACTGATCCAAATATTCATAATCAATTATAACAAGTTATGATTGATTATTAATATTTCTTTAGAGCTAATTTGCTACAGATTGTTCTAGTTAGTTTCATTGTCACTGTTTTTGCCTGAGTTTTTGTATGTTTGATTTCTAATTAGTTTTGCACCTGTTTCCTGTTCTGTTGATTATCATCCTTGAGTAGTTAAGCCCTCTGTTTCTTCAATTCTTCTACGTCAACGTTAAAGGGACAGTTCACCCAAAAATTTAAATTAGCCCATGATTTACTCACCCTGAAGCCATCCTAGGTGTATATGACATTCTTTTTACAGACAAATACAATCAGTTAAAAAGAATTCCTGGCTCTTCCAAGCTTTATAATGGGAGTCAATGGATATATTTTTTTTTTGGAAGTACATCAAAGCGCATCCATCCGTGATAAAATTGCTTGAAACGGCTCTGGGGGGGGTCAATAAAGTCCTTCTGAAGTGAAGCGATGCGTTCGTGTAAGAAAAATATCCATTTTAAAACTTTATCGACTAAAATAACTAGCTTCCGGCAGACGGCCATACGCAAGTTGACTTACGCCAAAACGCACAACGCAATGACGAACGTGGTTGCCCAGCCCTGTTTGTTTGAACCGCGAGAGGCCTCAAAGCTTACGCTACTCCTACGTCATACATCGTCAAATGTTACTCTTTTGGCGTAGGTTGACTTGTGTACGTCCGCCAGTCTGCCTGTTAAGAGTGACTCGCCCTTCACCGTCTGTCTCTTGGATGAAGACAACACCAGCCCCCCTCCTGACCCAAAGCCCAGCCAGCCTTCTGCCACTCCCAACACTGAGGTGCATACAATAAGCTGGGTCTCCACTGAATTATTACTTGAGCTGGATGACGAAATGTTTCCCAGTTCGAAGTCGTCTTTGACTCTGCTGGTTTAGCACAGCTATAAGATTTTGTCACCACTGGTTCTGCCCAGCCCCAAGTCTTCTTCGTCGTCACTGGTTCCGTCCAGCACCAAGTCTCCTTTGTTGTCCAGAATCAAGTCTCATTCATCTGTATTGGCTTTGCCCAGCTCCAAGTCTCCTTCATTGTGGATGGTTCCATCCAGCAACTGCTGCTTGGATCCACCTTGGGCTTCCTGGTCGTCAGCTCCGCCTTGGTCTGTAGATCCCTCAGCTCCACCTCGAGCCTCCGAGCCCCGGACTCCACATCGGCCCTCTGCCAATTGGCTCCACCTTGGTTCAACAATGCCTTGGCTCCACCATGATCTGTCCCTGATCCCCCAGGCTCCGCCAGCCTCCCTTGTCCCTCTTGATATGCCTTGGACTTCCAGCTAGGCCTGGTTATTAGTTCTGGTTATTAGGCCTTAGTTATTAACTCTCCAGGCCTTCAGTGTCACAGTGGGTCTACGTCTCCTTGGCTCCATCTGGGTCTCCTCTGTTCACATCTGCACCTCTGTCACCTGCACCTTGGTCTGCTGGATCTTGGCTTCTCCCTCCATCACCTCCGCCTTGGTGTTTCTCTCTGTCAGCCCCTCAGTCAAGTCTGTTCATTTGTTATGGGAGTTGTTATGTCATGATCATGTCTTGTTCACGTTTGGTACATTATCCAGTTTAAGTTTCTTATTTATTAACTAACTTCATTAGTTTTTAACTTAGGGGCTGCTTACACGACACCGCTTTCAACTGAAAACAGAAAAAAACTAATGTGTTCTGGCCATTCATTTACACGACAACAGCGTTTTGGTGGCCTGAGAATACAGACTTTGAAATAGGTTTCAAAGTGCAAGTTTTTGAAAACGAGTTTTGAAAACGATATCATTATCATCTTCATGTAAACTTCAAAAACGTGAATCTGTAAACAGTATTATGTGTTTAGTCTATAGGCATGCACGTTTGAATGCGTATGTGCGCAGGCACATAGTCTTTCTTTACAAAATTACATTGCCAAATTGTTGTTTGACATGCATAATACAGTGTTTTTAATCCTTTCCATGGATCCCTGTGAATGGGAATAATTTTGAATAACAATGTCTGTATCTGTACAGAGGAATTTTTTTTCTCCCATTTTTAGTATATTGTTGTCGTGTAAATGTACTCTTAGTTAATTTGTCTATACAGCCACTCTGGAGAAAACAGTGATGTCATCGTCCAGCTCAGTTCAGTTGTCAAACAATTTTGTCAAAGCAGGCAGATCAATAATATTAAGAATAATAAGTGTCCCCAACTAAGCAAGCCAGAGGTGACGGTGGCAAGAACCAAAACTCCATCAGGTGACAGAATGGAGAAAAAACCTTGAGAAAAAACCAGGCTCAGTCGGGGGGCCTGTTCTCCTCTGGCCAACGAACGAACAGGTCCTCCATTTGATATGGATACGGCCCGGATCCGGCTGACTACATCATGCGCTGTGGTCGTGTCTAGGCGCAGGTCCTCCATCTGATCTGGATACGCCCCGGATCCGGCTGACTACATCATGCGTTGTGGTCCTGTCTAGGCGAAGGTCCTCCATCTGATCTGGATCCGGCCCGGATCCGGCTGACTACATCATGTGTTGTGGTCGTGTCTAGGCGCAGGTCCTCCATCTGATCTGGATACGGCCCGGATATGGCTGACTACATCATACGCTGTGGTCGTGTCTAGGCGCAGGTCCTCAATCTGATCTGGATACGGGCCGGATCCGGCTGACTACATCATACGCTGTGGTCGTGTCTAGGCGCAGGTCCTTCATCTGATCTGGATACGGCCCTGATCCGGCTGACTACATCATGTGTTGTGGTCGTGTCTAGGCGCAGGTCCTCCATCTGATCTGAATACGGCCCGGATCCGGCTGACTACATCATGCGTTGTGGTCCTGTCTAGGCGAAGGTCCTCCATCTGATCTGGATCCGGCCCGGATCCGGCTGACTACATCAGACGCTGTGGTCGTCTTTAGGCGCAGGTCCTCCATCTGATCTGGATACAGTCAAGATCCGGCTGACTACATCATGTGTTGTGGTCGTGTCTAGGTGCAGGTCCTCCATCTGATCTGAATACGGCCCGGATATGGCTGACTACATGTGTTGTGGTCGTGTCTAGGCGCAGGTCCTCCATCTGATCTGAATACGGCAGGGATCCGGCATCAGGCGGCTTCAAGCCGGCTTCAGGCGCCCAGGGCGGAGACGACCCTTCAGGCGGCCAGGGCGGAGAAGACCCTTCAGGTGGCCAGGGCGGAGAAGACCTTTCAGGTGGCCAGGGCGGAGACGACCCTTCAGGCGGCCAGAGCGGAGACAACCCTTCACCGGCTTGGGAACAGGAACAGACACCGGCTCGGGAACAGACACCGGCTCGGGAACAGGAACAGACAGCGTGGCGGCGGCCATTTGTCCGGAGACACTGGCTCGGCGGGGCCATCTTGTCCGGAGACACTGGCTCGGCGGCGGCCATCTTGTCCGGAGACACAGGCTCGGCAGAAGTGACGTGAACAGTCTCTGGCTCGGCAGACGTGACGTGAACAGTCTCTGGAGAGACAGACGTGACGTGAACAGTCTCTGGAGAGGCAGACGTGACGTGAACAGTCTCTGGAGATGCAGACGTGACGTGAACAGTCTCTGGAGAGGCAGACATGACGTGAACAGTCTCTGGAGAGGCAGACGTGACGTGAACAGTCTCTGGAGAGGCAGACGTGACGTGAACAGTCTTCTGGATCGGCAGACGTGGCGTGAACAGTCTCTGGATCAGCAGACGTGACGTGAACAGTCTCTGGAGAGGCAGGCGTGACGTGAACAGTCTCTGGAGAGGCAGATGTGACGTGAACAGCCTCTAGATCGGGAGACGTGACGTGAACAGTGTTCTGGATCGGCAGACGTGGCGTAAACAGTCTCTGGATCGGCAGATGTGACGTGAACAGTCTCTGGAGAGGCAGAAGTGACGTGAACAGTCTCTGGAGAGGCAGACGTGACGTGAACAGTCTCTGGAGAGGCAGACGTGACGCGAACAGTCTCTGGATAGGCAGACGTGACGCGAACAGTCTCTGGAGAGGCAGACGTGACGCGAACAGTCTCTGGAGAGGCAGACGTGACGCGAACAGTCTCTGGAGAGGCAGACGTGACGCGAACAGTCTCTGGAGAGGCAGACGTGACGCGAACGGTCTCTGGAGAGGCAGACGTGACGCGAACGGTCTCTGGAGAGGCAGACGTGACGTGAACGGTCTGTGGATCGGCAGACGTGACGTGAACGGTCTCTGGATCGGCAGACGTGGCGTGAACGGTCTCTGGATCGGCAGACGTGACGTGAACAGTCTCTGGATCGGCAGACGTGATGTGAACAGTCTCTGGAGAGGCAGACGTGACGTGAACAGTCTCTGGATCGGCAGACGTGATGTGAACAGTCTTTGGAGAGGCAGACGTGACGAAGAACAGTCTCTGGGGAGGCAGATGTGACGTGAACGGTCTCTGGATCGGCAGACGTGACGTGAACAGTCTCTGGATCGGCAGACGTGATGTGAACAGTCTCTGGAGAGGCAGACGTGACGTGAACAGTCTCTGGATCGGCAGACGTGATGTGAACAGTCTCTGGAGAGGCAGACGTGACGAAGAACAGTCTCTGGAGAGGCAGACGTGACGCGAACACTCTCTGGATCGGCAGACGTGGCGTGAACAGTCTCTGGATCGGCAGACGTGACGTGAACAGTCTTCTGTTCGGCAGACGTGACGTGAACAGTCTCTGGATCGGCAGACGTGACGTGAACAGTCTTTGGATCGGCAAACGTGACGTGAAGATCTGGCTCGGCAGGGCTGATGTGAAGAAACTCTGGCTTGGCAGGTACTGTGGGGTTGCAGGGCTCCTTGTCCGCCAAACCCACAGTAAAGTTTGAACCGCACAGTAACAGGGCCAAATCAATATAAAATTCTAAAGTTTATTGAGGATTGTGCAGTGGCATGGCTGACCTGAGTGGCTCAGATAGTCCCCCTCTAAAAAATACCATGAGGCACAAAGAATCCATTGAAGTTAAATTTGCACATACTCCTCTATGGACCGGTCTCCCTGACGGAGACACAGAATCTGTGCTGCTGGATTCATCGTTGGTCAGTCGTTCTGTAACGGTGAGGTAGGAACGAAGCGGAGAGAGAATCCACATGCAAGCACTACTTTAATAAGTCAAGTCAAGTCAAGTCAAATATATTTATATAGCGCTTTTCACAATACAGATTGTATCAAAGCTGCTTCACAGCATCAATCAAAACAACTTAACAATGTTTGTTTATTACTGGAAAAAAAAGACATCCAAGTTTGGTAGAGCTGATCAATGGTATGATTGGTTAATTAATTTGAATATCCCCAACTGAGCAAGCCAAAGGCAACAGTGGCAAGGAACCGAAAAACTCCATCCAGTGACCTAAAGGTGTCCTAACACACCATCAGATGACCCAATGGAGAAAAAAAAACCTTGGGAGAACCCAGGCTCAGTCGGGGCCAGTTCTCCTCTGGCGTTTATGAACTAGAGGCCGAATTTACAGTAACTGTAAGATAAAAAATTTATATGAATGCCTGGCTAAATAGATGCGTCTTCAGTCTAGTTTTAAACTGTGAGAGCGAGTCTGAGCAACGAACAATATCAGGAAGGCTATTCCAGAGCTTCGGAGCTAAATGTGAAAATGCTCTGCCTCCTTTGGTGGATCTGGATATCCTAGGAATGACCAGAAGCCTCGAATTTAGTGATCTTAAAGAGCGCGATGGATTGTAGGGCGATAGAAGATCCGTTAAATAGACTGGAGCTAAACCATTTAGAGCTTTATAAGTCAAAAGCAATACCTTGTAATTAATACGGAACTTTATAGGTAACCAATGAAGTGATGATAAAATCGGTGTTATATGATCATATTTTCTTGATCTAGTAAGAACTCTAGCGGCTGCATTTTGGACTAACTGTAGCTTGTTTATTGAAGATGCAGGACAACCAGCTAATAATGCATTACAGTAATCTAGTCTCGAGGTCATGAATGCATGAACTAACTTTTCTGCATCAGAGACTGATAGCATGTTACGTAGCTTAGCAATGTTTCTAAGGTGGAAAAAGGCTGTTTTTGTAACATATGAAATATGCTTTTCAAAAGACAAGTTGCAGTCTAATGTAACACCCAGGTCTTTTACTGTAGCGGATAAAGTAACAGGGCATCCTACTATGTTAAAGTCGTGCTGTGAAAGGTTTTGTGGACGGTTTTTACAACCGATAAGTATTACCTCTGTCTTGTCTGGATTTAATAAAAGAAAATTACGCGTCATCCAATCTTTTATATCTTTAACACAATCTGTCAATTTGGATAATTTAGCGTATTCATCTGGCCGTGATGAAATATATATTTGAGTGTCATCAGCATAACAATGGAAACTAATTCCATGTTTCCTTAGAATATTACCAAGTGGCAGCATATATATTGAGAATAATAAAGGGCCTAACACAGATCCCTGCGGCACTCCATAGTTTGCCGATGTTATGATCGATTTTTCTCCATTTAAGTAGACGAAATGGTAGCGGTCAGATAAGTATGACCTGAACCAGCTTAATGCTTGTCCTTGAACACCAGTGTAATTTTGTAGTCGATCTAAGAGTATTGTGTGATCTATAGTGTCGAACGCAGCACTAAGATCAAGTAAAACTAGTACTGAGATACAGCCTTGGTCCGAAGCTAAAAGTAAATCATTTGTGATTCTAACAAGCGCAGTTTCAGTGCTATGATGTGGCCTGAATCCAGACTGAAACTTTTCATAGATGTCGTTTTCTTGCAAGAAAGAGCCGAGTTGACTGGACAACTTTTTCTAATATTTTTTACATAAATGGAAGATTCGAAATGGGTCTGTAATTTGCTAGGTTATTTGGATCTAAATGTGGTTTCTTAATAAGAGGTTTTATAACAGCCAACTTGAACGTTCTTGGAACATGACCTAAAGATAAAGATGACTTAATAATATTGAGAAGAGGCTCTTCCACTATAGGTAACACTTCTTTCAGTAGTTCAGTTGGTATAGGATCTAATAAACACGTTGTTGTTTTAGATGAAGTGATAAGTTTATTTAACTCTTTTTGTTCTATGGTTGTAAAGCATTGTAATTGTTCTTGCGGGGTGATAATTGCGGCTGAATTATAAGGCGCGAGTAAAGATTGAACGCTTACGATTTTGATTCTGATGCTTTCAATTTTCTCGCTGAAGAAGTTCATGAAATCATTACTACTAAACTGTAACAAGGTATTTTGTTCAGACGACGTCTGTTTATTTGTTAGTCTAGCCACGGTATTAAATAAAAACCTTGGATTATTTCGGTTGTTTTCTATTAATTTGCTGAGGTGCTCAGCCCTGGCCGTTTTAAGGGCCTTTTTATAACGTGACATACTGTCTTTCCACGCGATTCTAAAGACCTCTAAATTAGTTTTTTTCCCCCATTTACGCTCTAAATTACGGGTTTCTCTCTTTAAAACATACGTAGTATTATTGTACCATGGTGCTATACTTTTTTCTCTGACCTTTTTTTAATTTAATGGGTGCAACAATATCCAATGTTCTAGAGAGAATGGTGCTCATAGTGCTAGTTAGTTCATCTAGTTCATCTGTTTGTTTGGGTTCAGGCAGCAGCTGAGACAGATCAGATAAGCTATTTGAGAAATGATCTATGGTGGATGGAAGAATTGTTCTACCTGGTCGATAACGTGGCGCAGCATGACATATTACAGCAGTACTTAATATGCAAGTTACCATGTAATGGTCAGTGACATCATCACTTTGTGGAATGATATCTATATCGGTTGGATCGGTTCCATATGATATAATTAAATCGAGTGTATGATTAAGACGATGAGTTGGTCCGGTGACGTTTTGCTTGACCCCGAAGGAGTTTAATAAATCTGTAAACGCAGCCCCTAACGCATCATTTAAATTATCTACGTGTATGTTAAAATCTCCAACAATTAATGCTTTATCGACGTTGACCAAAAGATCTGATAGAAAGTCAGCAAACTCTTTTAGGAAATCGGCGTAAGGCCCTGGAGGTCTATATACGGTAGCCAATGCTAGAGATAATAGGGATTTTTTTCTTACATCTAAGAGCGTAACATTTAGCACAAGTACTTCAAACGAATTAAACCTATGATGAGTTTTCTGAGTAACATTAAGGATATCTCTATAGATTGTTGCAACACCGCCGCCACGACCGATCAGACGGGGCTCATGCTTATAACAGTATCCTGGCGGAGTAGACTCATTTAGACCGAAATAATCATTTGGTTTAAGCCAGGTTTCAGTAAGGCACAGAACATCGAAATTATTATCTGTGACCATTTCATTTACAATAACCGCCTTAGGTGTGAGCGATCTAATGTTTAGAAGACCTAGCTTTAGAAATTGTTTTTGTTCACTAATAGCGAGATTTTTTGTTTGAATAACAATTCGATTTTTTCTAGATCCCGCAGTAGATTTTTTATTTGATCTTAGTAAACGAGGAATAGACACAGTTTCTATGCAATGTTCTACACTAGTATTAATATCAATTAAATTGGTGCAGTAGAGACTGTGATTTGGATTTTTGGATACTAGTCAAACGGTATTTAACATCTTGGAGATGTTATCCGACAGAAGATCTGCCCCGATTCTACTTGGGTGTAAGCCGTCAGCGCGGAAGAGCCTTGGTCGCTCCCAAAACAGATTCCAATTATTTACAAAGAGCAGTTTCTGCTCATTGCACCATGACAATAACCATTCATTTAGCGCGAATAATCTACTGAACTTTTCATGCCCTCGTCGGTACGTAGGAAGCGGTCCAGACACAATAATCGATGTTTCAGGCGCTGTACTGCGTACCGTATCGATAAGGCTCCTGAAGTCTTTCTTCAGAACCTCCGTCTGTCGCAGCCTAGTGTCGTTAGCTCCCGCGTGCAGCACAACAGCTCCGACGCGCTCGTCACCGTTCAAGATCTCAGTTACCCGCGCAGTGATATTGAGAACACGAGCACCAGGAAAGCAGTGACTGTGCACCTTACTTTTACCTAACGTAGCGTGGACGTGTCGGACGGTGGAATCGCCGATGATCACAGCATCGCGTTCCATTTCACGAAGAGGGGAGAAGCGGTTCTGAGTGGAGATCTCGAACACCGGGAGGGGCGAAAAGATTCTTGTCCTGGCTCGCAGCTTCCGCGGAACCACCCAGGCTTCGTGGTGGTGTGTTGGAGCCGGAGTGAATGAAACCATGGCTGATCGTGACCTGGACGCTCGGGACCAATGCTGAGAAACGCACGGAGTAGACGAGGTCGGCGTCAGCGGGTTACTAACGTTAATCACTGATCCGTGTGCATCAGCGCGTGATGTTTCAAGAGCTAAACGCCGGTCTCTCAGCTCAGCTTGTCTCTCTAGAAGGTCACGGATCTGCTTTTCTACAGCTTCTAATTCAGACTGCACCGCGAGCAAATCAGATTTGTTCTCATCTGCACCAAAAGGTAGATAACATACACCTGATATATTCACCATTTTAACAAAACAGAATAAACAGAATAAAATAAAGAAATACGGAGAAACAAAGAAATACGACCTAATACGAGGCTTAGACAGCCACGACGCAAACAAACAAACTCACAGCAGGCAACGAGGCTGACAAAAGCAGTCGATCGCAGGGCGAGCAGCAGTGAAGCGATGTCTCGCTCTACGACCAACAAACGAGGCTGACAAAAGCAGTCGATCGCAGGGCGAGCAGCAGTGAAGCAGTGTCTCGCTCTACGACCAGCAAACAATGTTCCAACCGTATTTGCGGTTCCAGCTGTATAATGGCTTGAGACGCGTCCGGCCAACAGTCCGAGTAGTAATTATGAGTTAAATGATGGTTCAGAACATAATAAAAGAGAGAAATACGGAAAAACAGAAGGAAATACGAAGCTAATACGAGGCTTAGACAGCCACGACGCAAACAAACTCGCAGCTCACACAGCAGGCAGCGAGGCGGACAAAAGCAATCGAGCAGGTCGAGCAATCGAAAACAAACAGGTAATCCAGGGCAAACAACGGAACTCAGGGTAGGAACATAGGAAACAGCAACAAGCTACAAGCAAACAACGACTGACAAACAACAACTGAAGCACAGAGGTTTAAATACACAGGCAAACAAGCTAAACAAGATAACAAGGGGGCGGGGCTAATTAGAAACACCTGGAGAGACTAATAAACAAGAAAAACTACAAAGGACTACAAAACATGGCACAGAACAGGAAATAAGAAAAGTCCACACAAGACAAGGAGAACACAAGACAGGAATCTTGACAAATGGACAATCAGCCTTCTTGAGACTGAAAAACCAGAGTTTGCACAACCTAAAATAACACTCACCTGGAAAGTCATTTAAACTGGCTTTTTGAGATAACCCTTAGGTCATTTTCTTTCATAAAACATCAACCATATCCATTAAGTTGATTAGTGTTGTCTTTGGATAGGAAATTTTCTGCACCATCTAGAGTTTCCTGACTGAACTATATGTTTGTTATCTTGTGTTGTAAACCTGACATGCACAGATATCAATCCAAACCAAACGCAAGAACAGGGACAATCAACATGATTTTAGATTAAAAATAAAGTCTTATCACTACAAAACAAGTAATTAAAACAATAACTGCAACAAAACCATTTACATTACAATCCATGAATGCATTGACGCATGAAGTTGACACAATAAAGAATTTAAATCAGAAGATGATTAGAGCGCAAAAAGCCCAAAATTTACCAGTAGTCTCCTAGAATTAAATTGAACAAATGCTAACATGTGCAACACAAACACCTCCGTTTAAATCTCAGAGAATGTATTTAGTGTTTCATGGCCATTTAAAGAAAACGCCTCTGCCATCAAAAGAAAATATGCTTACTAAAGAAATTAGTAGTTTGATGAAGGAATGAGTCTCCTATATTTGTGTGTAGATGATGGACGAGCCACCAGTTTTAATATTTTAAATCTATTATAGGTGGAATAAACTTTACCTAAGGGGGGAAAAAGAATTTCCCCCAGTTTACAGTTAAGAACCAACAGCGTAGCTTTGCACATCTGAGACAGAATGTGGTCTATGGTGTCGAAAGCAGCACTAAGATCAAATGGCGCTAGAAGAGTGAGGCATTCGTGGTCAAATGACAACAGCAGGTCATCTGTAATTCTAATAATTGCCTCTTCTCCATGGTGGATTAAGAACTGTGAAATTCTTTACTAATATTTTTCTCAGAAAAAAAATAATTGGAAACTAATTGGAACTTCAAATATTTTAGATAAATGGCAGATTTTAGATGCTTTTTTTGCTAAAGGATTTGATCAATTCTAGTGTGAAAGTTTTTCTAGGATGTGTCCTAAAGAAAGCAAAGAGGTAATAATATTGAGAAGACATTTTACAATTATAGAAAACATCTCGGTTACGTATGTAACCCTAGTTCCCTGATAGGGAACGAGACGCTGCGTCAAACGCTGTGGGAACGCCCATGTGTTGTGCGTCATGAAGCACGTATGGAATCAGCCAAATGGAGAGATGAAACGTCATAGGCGGGTGACGTCATCGACCAGGAAACTATAAAGCACCCCAAAAACACAAGCGCATCAGCTTCTGATAGGCCTGAAGGAAGCGCTAACGGGAGTCCTGGGAGTATGGCAGATAGTTCATCGCGTTTTGAGAATGGCACGCTACTCCTTCAGATGATTCTGAACAGCGAGATTCACCTTTTCCTCAGAGGAATTTGAAACTCGGACGACCAACGGCTGCATTTTGAAGAACGAATTGACCCCGCCGAGGATACAAGTTCGGAGTAAGTTGTTTAGTGTTATATAATTCCTTTTCTGATTATAGAGCTCAAATTAATTTTCAGACTATATTTTGCCTAGTTTTGGCTAGCTTTTGACATAGGAGAGATTACCTCACAGTCACAATATCCCTATACGTAGGCCTATACGCTCGTGTAAACTTTTTAAATGTGATATTAACCTACTACATTTATTTCACTCAGTTTTGAGATTAGTTTATGACACTGATTATCATGCTAAAATACTGCCTTATGCGTAATTTATTTTGTTTGCGAATAACTGCTTAGGTTATAATGACTTAGTGAAATATATTTCAGCCTCCGGTAAAATATGTGATACTGTCTAAATACAATATATTATTTATGTATAAATGTTCAGTTAGGCTAACTGAAATAAAACCATGTCTATATTGTGAAGGGTAGTCAACTTTAGCATGGGTGTGTTCACTTATTCTAAGCACTATGTGTGTGTGTGTATATATATATATATATATATATATATATATAAAAGTCTTATATATATATATATATATATATATATATATATATATATATATATATATATATATATTAGGGCCGGGACTTTAACGCGTTAATTAAGATTAATTAACTACAGACTTTAACGCGTTAATTAATTACACAAAAAATTATTTTTAATCGCACTTATTTTTGCACCGCAGAACGTTTCTCACTGGATGAGTTTCGGCGGACCGATTATACTGGCGCACCAACTAGCGTTCATGACGAAGAAGCTGACGAGATCGCCTTGGTTGGCCGGTGGATGGGAAATTTTGTTACAAAAACGGATGGAAGCGTCGATAAGAGCATGGTTGTGTGCAAGCTATGCAACAAGGAATTCGCTATTGCTATTAGTGTAGTGTAGCAATATGCTATTGCTACACTTAATGGCAAAAAACACTAGTCTGCTGGACTTGGTTGAACAAAAATAAACAATATTTTGTTGCTTAAGCTTATGTATTCAGTCATTATTCAATGGTATAGGCCTACTAAAAATCCATGTGAAAAAATTACTTCTCATTGTTCTCAGTTCAAATATTTATGCAATTAAATGCGATTAACTTCGATTAATTAATTACAAAGCCTCTAATTAATTAGATTAATTTTTTTAATCGAGTCCCGGCCCTAATATATATATATATATATATATATATATATATATATATATATATATATATATAATTAAATCACAATTTTTTCTACAATGCATGCCCAAAGTCATGCAGCCATATAGTTTCTCTTGATATCAGCATGTTCAAAGGTGTTTTTTATTTTATTTTTTACAGGGAGAGATGCCACTGATGAGTCCTGCTGACTTCAACATTGTCAAATGAAAAATCAAACACCTTGGAAATGACAGGTATGTGTTTCAATGGCACAAAGTTGTATGACTGTTCAAGCCTCTGTCTTTAGATCAGTGTGTTTACTAATGTGCTTTTTTTGTCCTTTGTTGTGTATCTTTGGATTATGTTGTGTTATAAATAAATCCAAACAATCTAAAAGCCATTCTTTTTTAAATCTCCTCATTCTTTGTGCAAGGCTCCTCATAATTATATGGCCTGATAGCACCTAATAGGGCCATTATGGGAGGGTCTTTGTCTTTCTCAGGTGTGAAATGCATACATATTAATGAGAGATCACGCCTCCTCGCATAAAGCTTTCTGACACAAAACACGTCATTAAAAATGTAAAAATACTTTATTGTCTTATCTGAATGAGTAGTCAGTATGATTCTCACATAGTTTTGGAGCAAATATTCTAGGCTATGTGATACAATTTTCAAAAGTCTTGTGAAGAAATAATCAATATGTGTTTTGTGGCCTTATTTCAGAAACTTTTTTCAATAACCATGCATAAACAATATTCTCTCAAAAATACAAATATGTACATACATATTTGCTCACATATTATGGTAGCCCTGTTTGTGCTAAATAGAGTGTAATTACACCTGTCCCATTAATATGTTTATAAGCAACTGAAAAAAGTACAAATGTCAAAACTTTTCAAGGACCCCAAAAACACCTTAGACCCCAGAGGGTTAACCATGCCAGGCGAAAATTCCAGGCACAAGGGTGAAACCGACAGAGCCTGCAAATCTCCGATTCTTTTTAGAGAGGAGATAGCAAGTAGAAAGATAGTTTTAACCCTCTGGGGTCGGCAATCACGCCGGCGTGATTTGCTCGATTTTTTTCACATAGCAGCAACATAGACTTAAAATACTCCGTCATTTATGGTCATACAGAAAAAAGAAACATGAAAAAAGAATCTGTGAGATGTCTATTTTTGTATGTGTCCACTTACAATAAAAACAAACCATTGTGCTTTTGTAAAATAAAGAAAATAAACGGGGTATGCGTTCTGTCTCTCCGTCTCTGTGAACTTTTTTTATCTATAAACTGAAACAACTCAGCGAATACACGTCTCACATTTATGAGCCATGTATCTTTATAAACATGTAAGTGTGTACTTTTAAATTATCTGATTCAAAACAAAAAAAAATTCTCTGTTTAAGTAATTTGTATAAAACCAACAAGATTTCCAGTTTCTCAAACGCTTGCTCATTATTTTTAATTCGACCACGCCCACGCGCGCAAAAGAGATTGATATGCAAATATCCACGTGAAGGAACGCGAACGCCCTCATTACCTCAAAAACAACGCACCAAACTTCATCAGTCCAATGCTTTTCGCCGAGGTTGGAAAACGCTGTGATTTTACATTGGATTTAACTTACCTCAGAAGAAGAAGAAGATCGCGATTTGAAGACAAGAAAGATGTAAGGTAAGAAATGTATTATGAATAAAATTAGTTAGTGTTATTGTTGAATTGCAGTTAAGCTGTTGCTAGACTAAAATGTATGATATCAACAGAAACATGTTGAAATATGAACTATAGACAGGAAGGCATACCTTTCAATGCGAAATTTATATTCATGTACGACACAAGGTTGTTCTTATGTTTGATAATAAAACACAGCATGATATAGTAGGCTAGTAGCCTAGTGTTTACTCTACTATGGTGAATATTATAATGTTTAGATCCGGGTTTACTGTTAAATACAGTGTTTGTGGATATCTGCTCAAACGTAACGTTAGATATGTATAATATGTTAACAATAATGTTTCATAGTTGCTCGATCCAGTAAATTTTCTCTGCGCGCGCTCTGAGTTTGAAAAGCAAAACGCACCAAACATTAGGTTTCATGGTTTACGTCAGAACGTCATAACGATTGTAAACATTTGAAGTAACATATCAATAAATTTTTCTCTAGTGTAGTGTTACCAGGCCGCCTGCTATAGACTATTGTTATTATTTTATGCAGCCATACACGTTGGCTATATGCATTGCACAACACACCTGGTGTTCATTATATGTTCATTATATGTGTGTGTGTATTTTATAAATTGTAAAAAGATATTTTAACCAGAAAAATCTCAAACGTATTCCCAAAATTGTGCAGCTTTTCTCTTGATATCAGCATTCACAGTTGTTTTTTTTGTTTGCTGTTGTTTTTGTTTTTTTACAGGGACCACTGAGCCACTGAGTCCTGCTGACATTCACATGAGTCTCTGTAGTCTGTACATGAACATGGTAAATGGAACATGGACAGGTATGTACTATGTTTCAGGAATGTCACAAAGGTCTCTGTTGAACAGAGTGTGTGTGATCTAAAGATCAGTGTGTTCAATAATGTGCTTTAAATGTGCTTTTTTGTCATTTGTTGTGTATCTTTGGATTATGTTGTGTTGTAAATAAATCTAAACAATCAAAAAGCCATTCTTTTTTAAGGCTCTCCTCATTCTTTGTGCAAGGCTCCTAATGATAGGGCCTGATAGCACCTAATAGGGCCATTATGGGAGGGGTCTTTGTCTTCCTCAGGTGTGAAAAGCATACATAATAATGAGAGATTCACAGTGGTTTACGCCTTCTCGCATAAAGCTTTCTTACCCAAAACACGTCATACACATTCTAAAATACTTTATTGTCTTATCTGAATGAGTAGTCAGGATGATTTTCACATAGTTTTGAAGCAAATATTCTAGGCTATGTGATACAATTTTCAAAAGTCTTGTGAAGAAATAATTAGTAAGGGTTTTATGATCTTATTTCAGTGATATTTGTTTTTTGTTTTTTCACAAACCACGCATAAACGTCATTATCTCAAAACTAAAAACTTTTACATACATGCTGCTGACATATTACTGTAGCAGAGTTTGTGCTGAATACAGTGTAATCAGACTTTAGCCATGAAAATGTCACAAGTATCAGAAATAAACACAAATGTCAGAGCATGTAAGAACACCTCCAGGACCCAGAAAACACATCAGACCCCAGAGGGTTAAAAGTGAGAAACTTCTCAGGAACTTCTTCGATAGGTTCAAAAGGAGCTAGGGAAAGACCTTCTAATACAATGGCCAGATCCCAGGTCGGCACCCTCGTACGAACTGCTGGCCTCAGCCTCAAAGTGCCACGGAGGAAACAAGTTATAAGCGGGTGTCTCCCAAGAGAAACTCCACTGAAAGGGATGTGGTAAGCAGCTAGTGCCGCCACATACACCTTTAGTGTGGAGGGGGATAACCCTGTGGAGAAGCGCTCCTGCAGGAATTCCAGCACTGCACCCACTGGGCAGTTAACTGGGTCCTGCAGGTGTTCTCCACACCAAGAAGTGAAAAGTTTCACCTTCAAGGCATAAAGCTCGTGGATGGAGCTCTGGAGTGAAGAATGGTCTCAACAACCTCGGTTGAGAGACCGGAGTCTATGAGCTGGGCCCCCTCAGAGGCCAAGCCCACAGTTTCCACAATTCTGGGCGGGGGTGAAATATCGTGCCGCCCACTTGAGAGAGTAGATCCCTCCTGACCGAGAGCTCCAAAGGAGAGCCGTCCAGGAGAGAAATCAGGTCCGCAAACCATACTCGGGCCGGCCAGAACGGGGCTACTAGTAGTAGGCTGACCCCGTCCCGGCGGACCCTCTCCAGAACTCCTGGTAACAGAGCAATCGGGGGAAAGGCGTACAGACGTGACCTCGGCCACGGCTGCACCATAGCGTCCAACCCCAAGGGGGCTGGATGCTTTGGGGTGGAGTCTCCATTCCCCTGGCCTCGGTCCCTGCCTCGACAGGGAGTCTGCTACCACATTCAAATACCCAGGAAGATACATTGCTCTCAGAGATAGTAGCTTCCCTTGGGACCACAGGAGGATCTGACGGGCCAACTTGTAAAGCCGGCGAGACCGCAGGCCCCCCTGATGATTTATATAAGAGACCACCGACGTGTTGTCTGATTGAACTAACACATGATGACCTCTCAGGTCTGCTAGAAAGTGTTTCAGAGCCTGAAACACAGCCAACATCTCTAGACAATTTATTTGCCACGATAGATGATGGTCCTGCCACAGACCTTGGGCTGGATGACCACTCATGACCGCCCCCCACCCTGTGAGGGAAGCATCCGTCGTTAGCGTTATGCGACGACAAAGAGCCCCCAGTACAGGACCTTTGGATAGGAACCAAGTTTCTCTCCACATGACCAGAGCACGAAGGCAGCGCCGCGTGACTTTGATTGTGCGGAGCGGATTGCCCCTCGGGGAGAATCCCTTGGCCCTGAGCCACCACTGTAGCGGTCTCATGTACAACAGGCCGCAAGGTATAACGTTGGACGCTGCTGCCATCAGACCCAAAAGTCTCTGAAACTGCTTCACAGTGAGTAGCTGGCCTAGCTTTACTTGTTTCACAGCTGAGAGAATCGAAGCGATTCGGGTCGGAGAGAGTCGCGCCCGCATCGAGACCGAATCCCAAACGACACCCAGAAAAGCGGTCTTCTGGGAAGGAGATAATACACTTTTCTTTGCGTTCAGCCTCAACCCCAACTTTCTGATATGAGCAAGGACGACATCTCGATGCCGAACCGCCATCTGCTCCGTCTGAGCTAAAATCAACCAATCGTCGATATAATTGAGAATACGAATGCCCTGAAGCCTCAGAGGCACTAGTGCTGCATCCATGCATTTCGTGAAAGTGCGGGGACATAAGGCTAGGCCAAACGGAAGAACCCTGTACTGGTACACCTCAGGAACTTACTGTGTTGCGGAAGGATGGAAATGTGGAAGTATGCGTCCTTTAGATCTATCGTGACAAACCAGTCCTCGGATCTGATTTGAGACACGATCTGCTTGATAGTGAGCATCTTGAATTTTAGCTTCCCTACCGAGCCATTCAATAGGCGCAGGTCTGAAATTGGACGCAACCCCCCATCCTTCTTTGGAACGATGAAATATCGGCTGTAATAACCTGACTCCAAACTGGGAGGAGGAACCCGTTCTATAGCCTCCTTTTGAAGGAGCGTTTTCACCTCTTGTTCCATTACCAGAGTCTGCTCGGGGCCCACCCCTGTGTGCAGAACCCCTCTGAATTTTGGTGGACGACACCTGAACTGGACTTTGGAACAGCCTCCCTGTCCCTATTAGAACTGCTTCTTCACTGCTCGAGTTTAAAGCAAAACTTAAAACGTTTTTTTTTTCTTTGGCTTATAACTGTAGTTGATGTGTGCTGTGTTTGGACTGTGTTTATTTTGTGTGTAATCTATGTTGTACTCGGTGCGGAATGTTGATGTTGTTTGATGTACAGCACCTTGGTCAACAAATGTTGTTTTTAGTGGTGCTATATAAATAAATCTGAGTTGAGTTGAGTTGAGAGTGGATAGCATAACCCTTTTCTACTGTCTGCAGGACCCAATGAGATATTTTTGGAAGGCTTTTCCACTCTGCCAGAAAATCTACTAACTAACAGAGCCGCATGTTACCGCAGTCTCTCGAGACTGGCCTCTGGTGTAACTTGAGCAGCAAACGCAGCGCCCTGTAATGGCGCACCGGCAGGGAACAACTGGTCTGACTGCTCTGAGACCCTCCTCAGAGGGAGCGAGCGTCCCTCAGGAAAGCGCTCGCTGGGACCGTCTGCGCCCCGGCATGAAGGCGGGGTTGGCAGAACGAGCCCCTGAGGGCACCGAGGAGGAATGGGCACCGTAAAAAGAGGTGAACACCTTTCCGCCTCGGTGGGGACCACCCTCAGTATCCTGAACGCCTTGGCGTCAGGACTTCTTAGCCGAAGCCTTCTTAGCCAATATAACTGTCCTCAGATCAGTTATATTGCTAGAAGGCTTCGTCTGAGGGTGTCGCGGCTGAGCCCACTGTTCAGCAGGGGGAGCACGAGACGCGACACTCTGCCTCTGCTGCGCTCTATGTGATGAGCTCGTAGACGGCCGGGGCTGCTCCCGCCCAGCAGCCCCAGAGACGTGAACTTTTAGGGGAAGAATTTTTTTAAAAGCTGCCGTTTGTTTCTTCTCTTCCTGGAATTTGTCGATAACCGAATTCACTGCATCACCAAACAAACCCAGGGGAGAGAGAGGAGCGTCTAAAAGAAAAGCATTTTCTTTCTCTTTTATATTCGTTTGATTTAGCCATAAATGTCTTTCTGCGGCCACCAGAGCTGCTATAGAACGACCCACTAGCTTGGCCGATTCTCTGGTGGCACGCAGGGATAAATCAGCAGCCTGACGTAGTTCGCGAACTACGTCAGTACTGACCTCCTCACTCTCACTCACGTCCCTTAGCAGATCAGCCTGGTATGCCTGCAAGATTGACATAGTATGCAGGCATGACGCAGCCTGACCTGCTGCCGAATACGCTTTACCCACCAAAGCCGAGGTGTTTCTTAAAGGCTTGGTGGGTAATGCCGGTGCCTTAAAGGATGATGCTGCTTCGGGGGAGAGATGGCTCGCAAGCATCTCTTCCACACGAGGCAAAGCACAATAACCATAAGCCCTAGCCCCCATAATATTTGAATTGAAGTCTGGGGACTAAACACTCTATATGATACCGGTTTTCACCACGATTTCGACACCTCGGTGTGGAGATCGTGGAAAAACGTCAGGCACCGGCGTGGAGGCTGCACACGTGACGGCAAAAATCTCTCATCTAATTTTGATTTAGAAACAGACTCCTGTCTAGTCACTGGCCACTCGATACTGAGTTTTTCAACAGCTCTTGTCAAAACCTCCATTAGCTCATCAATTTCGGGAGTGTGGAGTGGCGAATCCTCTACATCTCCCTCAACACTAACAACATCCAGATCCTCAGAACTGGATAGTTGCAGTGTTGGTGCCTCAGCCCGAGCGGAAGAAACCGCAGCACGTGCTTCCGAACCTGGGCCTGAGGCACTGGATCTCACAGGTGAAGGGAGAGATGAGGCAGAGCCCGTCTCAACCCCCGCTGAGAGATCCATCTGCGATCCCCACGATAAGCGCCGCCGCTCTGCCTCGGCAGAAGCGGGACCCGAACCGCGGGGAGCACGCACCGAACCGCTCTCGTCAAAGAGCGCCCGGTGGGAGCGGAGCGTCCTTAACGGCAGACGCTCGCAATGCTCACAGTCAGCCCGCTCGAGAGCTGACTGGGCATGCTGCACTCCCAAACAAACAACGCAAAGATCGTGTGTATCCCCGCCCGGTAGATAGCGCGAGCATTGAGGAACACACTTCTTAAACTGTTGTTCGTCCGCCATTCTCTCAATACATATATAATATAAATTGTTTGTGTGGTGCAGAGTATGTAAAGACAGACAATATCACACAGGGACAGATTCACATGTAGCGCGACTGAAGGCACAGAAGCTAATGCACTTGTGTTTTTGGGGTGCTTTATAGTTTCCTGGTCGATGACGTCACCCGCCTATGACGTTTCATCTTTCCATTGGGCTGATTCCATACGTGCTTCATGACGCACAACGCAGGGGTGTTCCCACAGCGTTTGACGCAGCTCGAAGTTCCCTTGAAAGGGAACATCTATTTTAATATCTTAGTGGTTATAGGATCTAGAGTAGCATACAGGTTGCTGATTTCAATGCTCTAATAAGTTTGGTTAGCTCTTCTTGTCCAACAACATTGAAGGACCGAAGTTGCTTGTATGAAATAGTCATGGCAATGGCTCTGTTCCATTATGAAGGGCTCATATGCCCTAATCCCTTCAAAGAGTTTACCCTCCAAAGTGATAGCTTCAGAGACTAGAAGAGTGTAGGGTACCAAAAACCGCACTTTGGAACGAACCTCTGAGATGTTTGTAAGCCAGTGGAGACCCTGCTATTGTTGCAGCATTGTTGACAATAATTTGACAACATGGGTAAAAAAACATGTGTGAAATGTATTGATATACACACTTAATAAAAAAAAATATTTTTGTGTGTGTGTGTCTTTGTCAGCCCTATTGCATGCCATTTTAATTTGTTGCCATTGTTTTTGTCTTCAATAAAACCAGAGCAAGCATGTGTCACTCCATAAAGTTTATGCAAGTGGCAAGAAAACTGATTTCAACAAAATGGGATTAAATCCGCTAAATGTTACAGTGAAGAAAGTCTGAGAGCCAAAACTTTTCCGTCTTTATTGTCGTGTGATTTAAAGGGATACTTCACCGCAGGCAAAATGGGCTTTTAAGAAAACTTGACTGTAGAAAGTAGAAAGGTAAAAAAAATTGAAATCTGTGCTAAAAGCTGTCCAACTCGCTTTTGCCAAATAGTTCGGAAAACTTCAACACTGTTTTGTGCAAATGAGCGGCCGGAACGCATTAAGGGTTTTCTGTTAGAACGGTGTCGTGTTAGCGGCCCCTAAGTTAATATCTAATGATCGTTGCGACGAAAGTGAATCAATCAAAACTAACATTAGCTGGACAATAACTTTATTCTAGAGCTGCTGTAAAGCCAAAACAATCTCTGTTACTTTAATTTCCTATTAACAAGGAAAGGTGACTTGACTTGACCCATAATGCACTGGGCATGTTGCCGTCCAAGGCCACGCCCACCAGTCCGCTATGGAGTCAAATACTGCCTTGTTTTAGTAGGAAATACATTCTTAGCAAACTTTTAGCCATAATGGTGTCAACTTTTATTGTTCTCGGGTGCAAGAATTCAAACTTTTAAGGGGAGTGAGTTACTTTTGGTTTCCAGTGAAGGATCCAGCGGCTAAAGGCTGCAAAGAATCGTATATAAGGAGAGAATACCGCAAAAGCAAAAAAAAAGAAAAACATCTGTGTTTGTAGTCAACATTTCAAACTGAATGTCCACGAACACAGTGTTTTAGGCCAAACAGAGGGGAAATCTCCATCAGTTCCAATCAACTGCCTGAAGCAAAAAGCCGTCGCCTACAGATAAGAAAGCTGTTGCCATAGTGTTCGGCTTTTACCATAATGCTGTTTAACGAGTTGACAAAGTGTGAAACAATTTTCAGTGATAAAGTCGATAGGACTGTCCGTGGGTGGGATACAAAAATGTAGAAGCATAATCTGTAGTTTTCACGGAAGCCCTGGAGCTGTCAAAAGCACTTTTGCTGACAAATAATTCTGAATTTCTCGGTCCAGGTCATACAGAAAATGAGCAAATATTGTCCATTAACATATACTACCAACATCATAACAAAACAAAGCGGACTGAAAATCTATGATTTTACACTTTAATAAAAGCAGCAAGTAAAATCTTGAGTTGAACCCCTCCACATCCCCAGCTCCACCTGCCTAGACCGCCTACAGAATTTATGTATCTATGAGCAGCATCAGCAGATCTCACATACTCACAGCAGCGTATCTGTGTATCTATGAGCAGCAGCAGCAGATCTCACATACTCACAGCAGCGTATCTGTGTATCTATGAGCAGCAGCAGCAGATCTCACGTACTCACAGCAGCGTATCTGTGTATCTATGAGCAGCAGCAGCAGATCTCACATACTCACAGCAGCATATCTGTGTATCCATGAGCAGCAGCAGCAGATCTCATATACTCACAGCAGCGTATCTGTGTATCTATGAGCAGCAGCAGCAGATCTCACATACTCACAGCAGCGTATCTGTGTATCTATGAGCAGCAGCAGCAGATCTCACATACTCACAGCAGCGTATCTGTGTATCTATGAGCAGCAGCAGCAGATCTCAGATATTCGCAGCGGTGTATCTGTGTATCTATGAGCAGCAGCAGCAGATCTCACATACTCGAAGCAGCGTATCTGTGTATCTATGAGCAGCAGCAGCAGATCTCACATACTCACAGCAGCGTATCTGTGTATCTATGAGCAGCAGCAGTAGATACACCGATACATAGATACAGATACACCGCTGCGAATATCTGAGATCTGCTGCTGCTGCTCATAGATACACAGATACGCTGCTGTGAGTATGTGAGATCTGCTGCTGCTGCTCATAGATACACAGATACGCTGCTGTGAGTATGTGAGAGTATGTGAGTGGCAGCAGATCTCACATACTCACAGCAGCGTATCTATGTATCTATGAGCAGCAGCAGCAGATCTCACATACTCACAGCAGCGTACCTGTGTATCTATGAGCAGCAGCAGCAGATCTCACATACTCACAGCAGCGTATCTGTGTATCTATGAGCAGCAGATCTAACATACTCGCAGCAGCGTATCGGTGTATCTATGAGCAGCAGCAGCAGATCTCACATACTCGCAGCAGCGTATCTGTGTATCTATGAGCAGCAGCAGCAGATCTCATATACTCACAGCAGCGTATCTGTGTATCTATGAGCAGCAGCAGCAGATCTCACATACTCACAGCAGCGTATCTGTGTATCTATGAGCAGCAGCAGCAGATCTCACATACTCACAGCAGCGTATCTGTGCATCTATGAGCAGCAGCAGTAGATCTCAGATACTCGCAGTGGCGTATCTGTGTATCTATGAGCAGCAGCAGCAGATCTCACATACTCGCAGCAGCGTATCTGTGTATCTATGAGCAGCAGCAGCAGATCTCACATACTCACAGCAGCGTATCTGTGTATCTATGAGCAGCAGCAGCAGATCTCACATACTCACAGCAGCGTATCTGTGTATCTATGATCAGCAGCAGCAGATCTCACATACTCACAGCAGTGTATCTGTGTATCTATGAGCAGCAGCAGCAGATCCCACATACTCGCAGCAGCGTATCTGTGTATCTATGAGCAGCAGCAGCAGATCTCACATACTCGCAGCAGCGTATCTGTGTATCTATGAGCAGCAGCAGCAGATCTCACATACTCACAGCAGCGTACCTGTGTATCTATGAGCAGCAGCAGCAGATCTCACATACTCACAGCAGCGTACCTGTGTATCTATGAGCAGCAGCAGCAGATCTCACATACTCACAGCAGCGTATCTGTGTATCTATGAGCAGCAGCAGCAGCAGATCTCACATACTCACAGCAGCGTATCTGTTTATCTATGAGCAGCAGTAGCAGATCTCACATACTCGCAGCGGCGTATCTGTGTATCTATGAGCAGCAGCAGCAGATCTCACATACTCGCAGCAGCGTATCTGTGTATCTATGAGCAGCAGCAGCAGATCTCACATACTCGCAGCAGCGTATCTGTGTTGTGTTCTTTTACCATAATGCTGTTTAACGAGTTGACAAAGTGTGAAACAATTTTCAGTGATAAAGTCGATAGGACTGTCCGTGGGTGGGATACAAAAATGTAGAAGCATAATCTGTAGTTTTCACGGAAGCCCTGGAGCTGTCAAAAGCACTTTTGCTGACAAATAATTCTGAATTTCTCGGTCCAGGTCATACAGAAAATGAGCAAATATTGTCCATTAACATATACTACCAACATCATAACAAAACAAAGCGGACTGAAAATCTATGATTTTACACTTTAATAAAAGCAGCAAGTAAAATCTTGAGTTGAACCCCTCCACATCCCCAGCTCCACCTGCCTAGACCGCCTACAGAATTGATGTATCTATGAGCAGCATCAGCAGATAATCTGTAGTTTTCACGGAAGCCCTGGAGCTGTCAAAAGCACTTTTGCTGACAAATAATTCTGAATTTCTCGGTCCAGGTCATACAGAAAATGAGCAAATATTGTCCATTAACATATACTACCAACATCATAACAAAACTAAGCGGACTGAAAATCTATGATTTTACACTTTAATAAAAGCAGCAAGTAAAATCTTGAGTTGAACCCCTCCACATCCCCAGCTCCACCTGCCTAGACCGCCTACAGAATTTATGTATCTATGAGCAGCATCAGCAGATCTCACATACTCACAGCAGCGTATCTGTGTATCTATGAGCAGCAGCAGCAGATCTCACATACTCACAGCAGCGTATCTGTGTATCTATGAGCAGCAGATCTAACATACTCGCAGCAGCGTATCGGTGTATCTATGAGCAGCAGCAGCAGATCTCACATACTCGCAGCAGCGTATCTGTGTAACTATGAGCAGCAGCAGCAGATCTCATATACTCACAGCAGCGTATCTGTGTATCTATGAGCAGCAGCAGCAGATCTCACATACTCGCAGCAGCGTATCTGTGTATCTATGAGCAGCAGCAGCAGATCTCACATACTCGCAGCAGCGTATCTGTGTATCTATGAGCAGCAGCAGCAGATCTCACATACTCACAGCAGCGTATCTGTGTATCTATGAGCAGCAGCAGCAGATCTCACATACTCGCAGCAGCGTATCTGTGTATCTATGAGCAGCAGCAGCAGATCTCATATACTCACAGCAGCGTATCTGTGTATCTATGAGCAGCAGCAGCAGATCTCACATACTCACAGCAGCGTATCTGTGTATCTATGAGCAGCAGCAGCAGCAGATCTCACATACTCACAGCAGCGTATCTGTTTATCTATGAGCAGCAGTAATAGATCTCACATACTCGCAGCGGCGTATCTGTGTATCTATGAGCAGCAGCAGCAGATCTCACATACTTGCAGCAGCGTATCGGTGTATCTATGATCAGCAGCAGCAGATCTTACATACTCACAGAAGCGTATCTGTGTATCTATGATCAGCAGCAGCAGATCACACATACTCACAGCAGCGTATCTGTGTATCTATGAGCAGCAGCAGCAGATCTCACATACTCACAGCAGCGTATCTGTGTATCTATGAGCAGCAGCAGCAGATCTCACATACTCGCAGCAGCGTATCTGTGTATCTATGAGCAGCAGCAGCAGATCTCACATACTCGCAGCAGCGTATCTGTGTATCTATGAGCAGCAGCAGCAGATCTCACATACTCACAGCAGCGTATCTGTGTATCTATGAGCAGCAGCAGCAGATCTCACATACTCGCAGCAGCGTATCTGTGTATCTATGAGCAGCAGCAGCAGATCTCATATACTCACAGCAGCGTATCTGTGTATCTATGAGCAGCAGCAGCAGATCTCACATACTCACAGCAGCGTATCTGTGTATCTATGAGCAGCAGCAGCAGCAGATCTCACATACTCACAGCAGCGTATCTGTTTATCTATGAGCAGCAGTAGCAGATCTCACATACTCGCAGCGGCGTATCTGTGTATCTATGAGCAGCAGCAGCAGATCTCACATACTCGCAGCAGCGTATCTGTGTATCTATGAGCAGCAGCAGCAGATCTCACATACTCGCAGCAGCGTATCTGTGTATCTATGAGCAGTGGCAGCAGATCTCACATACTCACAGCAGCGTATCTATGTATCTATGAGCAGCAGCAGCAGATCTCACATACTCACAGCAGCGTACCTGTGTATCTATGAGCAGCAGCAGCAGATCTCACATACTCACAGCAGCGTATCTGTGTATCTATGAGCAGCAGATCTAACATACTCGCAGCAGCGTATCGGTGTATCTATGAGCAGCAGCAGCAGATCTCACATACTCACAGCAGCGTATCTGTGTATCTATGAGCAGCAGCAGCAGATCTCACATATTCACAGCAGCGTATCTGTGTATCTATGAGCAGCAGCAGCAGATCTCACATACTCACAGCAGCGTATCTGTGTATCTATGAGCAGCAGCAGCAGATCTCACATATTCGCAGCAGCGTATCTGTGTATCTATGAGCAGCAGCAGCAGATCTCACATACTTGCAGCAGCGTATCGGTGTATCTATGATCAGCAGCAGCAGATCTTACATACTCACAGAAGCGTATCTGTGTATCTATGATCAGCAGCAGCAGATCTCACATACTCACAGCAGCGTATCTGTGTATCTATGAGCAGCAGCAGCAGATCTCACATACTCACAGCAGCGTATCTGTGTATCTATGAGCAGCAGCAGCAGATCTCACATACTCACAGCAGCGTATCTGTGTATCTATGATCAGCAGCAGCAGATCTCACATACTCACAGCAGCGTATCTGTGTATCTATGAGCAGCAGCAGCAGATCTCACATACTCACAGCAGCGTATCTGTGTATCTATGAGCAGCAGCAGCAGATCTCACATACTCACAGCAGCGTATCTGTATATCTATAATCAGCAGCAGCAGATCTCACATACTCACAGCAGCGTATCTGTGTATCTATGAGCAGCAGCAGCAGATCTCACATACTCGCAGCAGCGTATCTGTGTATCTATGAGCAGCAGCAGCAGATCTCACATACTCACAGCAGCGTATCTGTGTATCTATGAGCAGCAGATCTAACATACTCGCAGCAGCGTATCGGTGCATCTATGAGCAGCAGCAGCAGATCTCACATACTCACAGCAGCGTATCTGTGTATCTATGAGCAGCAGCAGCAGATCTCACATACTCACAGCAGCGTATCTGTATATCTATAATCAGCAGCAGCAGATCTCACATACTCACAGCAGCGTATCTGTGTATCTATGAGCAGCAGCAGCAGATCTCACATACTCACAGCAGCTATCTGTGTATCTATGAGCAGCAGCAGCAGATCTCACATACTCACAGCAGCGTATCTGTGTATCTATGAGCAGCACCAGCAGATCTAACATACTCGCAGCAGCGTATCGGTGTATCTATGAGCAGCAGCAGCGGATCTCACATACTCACAGCAGCGTATCTGTGTATCTATGAGCAGCAGCAGCAGATATCACATACTCACAGCAGCGTATCTGTGTATCTATGAGCAGCAGCAGCAGATCTCAAATACTCACAGCAGCGTATCTGTGTATCTATGAGCAGCAGCAGCAGATCTCACATACTCGCAGCAGCGTATCTGTGTATCTATGAGCAGCAGCAGCAGATCTCACATACTTGCAGCAGCGTATCAGTGTATCTATGATCAGCAGCAGCAGATCTCACATACTCACAGCAGCGTATCTGTGCATCTATGAGCAGCAGCAGTAGATCTCAGATACTCGCAGTGGCGTATCTGTGTATCTATGAGCAGCAGCAGCAGATCTCACATACTCGCAGCAGCGTATCTGTGTATCTATGAGCAGTGGCAGCAGATCTCACATACTCACAGCAGCGTATCTATGTATCTATGAGCAGCAGCAGCAGATCTCACATACTCACAGCAGCGTACCTGTGTATCTATGAGCAGCAGCAGCAGATCTCACATACTCACAGCAGCGTATCTGTGTATCTATGAGCAGCAGATCTAACATACTCGCAGCAGCGTATCAGTGTATCTATGAGCAGCAGCAGCAGATCTCACATACTCACAGCAGCGTATCTGTGTATCTATGAGCAGCAGCAGCAGATCTCACATATTCACAGCAGCGTATCTGTGTATCTATGAGCAGCAGCAGCAGATCTCACATACTCACAGCAGCGTATCTGTGTATCTATGAGCAGCAGCAGCAGATCTCACATATTCGCAGCAGCGTATCTGTGTATCTATGAGCAGCAGCAGCAGATCTCACATACTTGCAGCAGCGTATCGGTGTATCTATGATCAGCAGCAGCAGATCTTACATACTCACAGAAGCGTATCTGTGTATCTATGATCAGCAGCAGCAGATCTCACATACTCACAGCAGCGTATCTGTGTATCTATGAGCAGCAGCAGCAGATCTCACATACTCACAGCAGCGTATCTGTGTATCTATGAGCAGCAGCAGCAGATCTCACATACTCACAGCAGCGTATCTGTGTATCTATGATCAGCAGCAGCAGATCTCACATACTCACAGCAGCGTATCTGTGTATCTATGAGCAGCAGCAGCAGATCTCACATACTCACAGCAGCGTATCTGTGTATCTATGAGCAGCAGCAGCAGATCTCACATACTCACAGCAGCGTATCTGTATATCTATAATCAGCAGCAGCAGATCTCACATACTCACAGCAGCGTATCTGTGTATCTATGAGCAGCAGCAGCAGATCTCACATACTCGCAGCAGCGTATCTGTGTATCTATGAGCAGCAGCAGCAGATCTCACATACTCACAGCAGCGTATCTGTGTATCTATGAGCAGCAGATCTAACATACTCGCAGCAGCGTATCGGTGCATCTATGAGCAGCAGCAGCAGATCTCACATACTCACAGCAGCGTATCTGTGTATCTATGAGCAGCAGCAGCAGATCTCACATACTCACAGCAGCGTATCTGTATATCTATAATCAGCAGCAGCAGATCTCACATACTCACAGCAGCGTATCTGTGTATCTATGAGCAGCAGCAGCAGATCTCACATACTCACAGCAGCTATCTGTGTATCTATGAGCAGCAGCAGCAGATCTCACATACTCACAGCAGCGTATCTGTGTATCTATGAGCAGCACCAGCAGATCTAACATACTCGCAGCAGCGTATCGGTGTATCTATGAGCAGCAGCAGCGGATCTCACATACTCACAGCAGCGTATCTGTGTATCTATGAGCAGCAGCAGCAGATATCACATACTCACAGCAGCGTATCTGTGTATCTATGAGCAGCAGCAGCAGATCTCAAATACTCACAGCAGCGTATCTGTGTATCTATGAGCAGCAGCAGCAGATCTCACATACTCGCAGCAGCGTATCTGTGTATCTATGAGCAGCAGCAGCAGATCTCACATACTTGCAGCAGCGTATCAGTGTATCTATGATCAGCAGCAGCAGATCTCACATACTCACAGCAGCGTATCTGTGCATCTATGAGCACCAGCAGTAGATCTCAGATACTCGCAGTGGCGTATCTGTGTATCTATGAGCAGCAGCAGCAGATCTCACATACTCGCAGCAGCGTATCTGTGTATCTATGAGCAGCAGCAGCAGATCTCACATACTCGCAGCAGCGTATCTGTGTATCTATGAGCAGTGGCAGCAGATCTCACATACTCACAGCAGCGTATCTATGTATTTATGAGCAGCAGCAGCAGCAGATCTCACATACTCACAGCAGCGTACCTGTGTATCTATGAGCAGCAGCAGCAGATCTCACATACTCACAGCAGCGTATCTGTGTATCTATGAGCAGCAGATCTAACATACTCGCAGCAGCGTATCGGTGTATCTATGAGCAGCAGCAGCAGATCTCACATACTCGCAGCAGCGTATCTGTGTATCTATGAGCAGCAGCAGCAGATCTCATATACTCACAGCAGCGTATCTGTGTATCTATGAGCAGCAGCAGCAGATCTCACATACTCACAGCAGCGTATCTGTGTATCTATGAGCAGCAGCAGCAGATCTCACATACTCACAGCAGCGTATCTGTGCATCTATGAGCAGCAGCAGTAGATCTCAGATACTCGCAGTGGCGTATCTGTGTATCTATGAGCAGCAGCAGCAGATCTCACATACTCGCAGCAGCGTATCTGTGTATCTATGAGCAGCAGCAGCAGATCTCACATACTCACAGCAGCGTATCTGTGTATCTATGAGCAGCAGCAGCAGATCTCACATACTCACAGCAGCGTATCTGTGTATCTATGATCAGCAGCAGCAGATCTCACATACTCACAGCAGCGTATCTGTGTATCTATGAGCAGCAGCAGCAGATCTCACATACTCGCAGCAGCGTATCTGTGTATCTATGAGCAGCAGCAGCAGATCTCACATACTCGCAGCAGCGTATCTGTGTATCTATGAGCAGCAGCAGCAGATCTCACATACTCGCAGCAGCGTATCTGTGTATCTATGAGCAGCAGCAGCAGATCTCACATACTCGCAGCAGCGTATCTGTGTATCTATGAGCAGCAGCAGCAGATCTCATATACTCACAGCAGCGTATCTGTGTATCTATGAGCAGCAGCAGCAGATCTCACATACTCACAGCAGCGTATCTGTGTATCTATGAGCAGCAGCAGCAGCAGATCTCACATACTCACAGCAGCGTATCTGTTTATCTATAAGCAGCAGTAGCAGATCTCACATACTCGCAGCGGCGTATCTGTGTATCTATGAGCAGCAGCAGCAGATCTCACATACTCGCAGCAGCGTATCTGTGTATCTATGAGCAGCAGCAGCAGATCTCACATACTCGCAGCAGCGTATCTGTGTATCTATGAGCAGTGGCAGCAGATCTCACATACTCACAGCAGCGTATCTATGTATCTATGAGCAGCAGCAGCAGATCTCACATACTCACAGCAGCGTACCTGTGTATCTATGAGCAGCAGCAGCAGATCTCACATACTCACAGCAGCGTATCTGTGTATCTATGAGCAGCAGATCTAACATACTCGCAGCAGCGTATCGGTGTATCTATGAGCAGCAGCAGCAGATCTCACATACTCACAGCAGCGTATCTGTGTATCTATGAGCAGCAGCAGCAGATCTCACATATTCACAGCAGCGTATCTGTGTATCTATGAGCAGCAGCAGCAGATCTCACATACTCACAGCAGCGTATCTGTGTATCTATGAGCAGCAGCAGCAGATCTCACATATTCGTAGCAGCGTATCTGTGTATCTATGAGCAGCAGCAGCAGATCTCACATACTTGCACCAGCGTATCGGTGTATCTATGATCAGCAGCAGCAGATCTTACATACTCACAGAAGCGTATCTGTGTATCTATGATCAGCAGCAGCAGATCTCACATACTCACAGCAGCGTATCTGTGTATCTATGAGCAGCAGCAGCAGATCTCACATACTCACAGCAGCGTATCTGTGTATCTATGAGCAGCAGCAGCAGATCTCACATACTCACAGCAGCGTATCTGTGTATCTATGATCAGCAGCAGCAGATCTCACATACTCGCAGCAGCGTATCTGTGTATCTGTGTATCTATGAGCAGCAGCAGCAGATCTCACATACTCGCAGCAGCGTATCTGTGTATCTATGAGCAGCAGCAGCAGATCTCACATACTCACAGCAGCGTATCTTTGTATCTATGAGCAGCAGCAGCAGATCTCACATACTCACAGCAGCGTATCTGTGTATCTATGAGCAGCAGCAGCAGATCTCACATACTCACAGCAGCGTATCTGTGTATCTATGAGCAGCAGCAGCAGATCTCACATACTCACAGCAGCGTATCTGTATATCTATAATCAGCAGCAGCAGATCTCACATACTCACAGCAGCGTATCTGTGTATCTATGAGCAGCAGCAGCAGATCTCACATACTCGCAGCAGCGTATCTGTGTATCTATGAGCAGCAGCAGCAGATCTCACATACTCACAGCAGCGTATCTGTGTATCTATGAGCAGCAGATCTAACATACTCGCAGCAGCGTATCGGTGCATCTATGAGCAGCAGCAGCAGATCTCACATACTCACAGCAGCGTATCTGTGTATCTATGAGCAGCAGCAGCAGATCTCACATATTCACAGCAGCGTATCTGTGTATCTATGAGCAGCAGCAGCAGATCTCACATACTCACAGCAGCGTATCTGTGTATCTATGAGCAGCAGCAGCAGATCTCACATACTCGCAGCAGCGTATCTGTGTATCTATGAGCAGCAGCAGCAGATCTCACATACTTGCAGCAGCGTATCGGTGTATCTATGATCAGCAGCAGCAGATCTTACATACTCACAGAAGCGTATCTGTGTATCTATGATCAGCAGCAGCAGATCTCACATACTCACAGCAGCGTATCTGTGTATCTATGAGCAGCAGCAGCAGATCTCACATACTCACAGCAGCGTATCTGTGTATCTATGAGCAGCAGCAGCAGATATCACATACTCACAGCAGCTATCTGTGTATCTATGAGCAGCAGCAGCAGATCTCACATACTCAGAGCAGCGTATCTGTGTATCTATGAGCAGCAGCAGCAGATCTAACATACTCACAGCAGCGTATCGGTGTATCTATGAGCAGCAGCAGCGGATCTCACATACTCACAGCAGCGTATCTGTGTATCTATGAGCAGCAGCAGCAGATATCACATACTCACAGCAGCGTATCTGTGTATCTATGAGCAGCAGCAGCAGATCTCAAATACTCACAGCAGCGTATCTGTGTATCTATGAGCAGCAGCAGCAGATCTCACATACTCGCAGCAGCGTATCTTTGTATCTATGAGCAGCAGCAGCAGATCTCACATACTTGCAGCAGCGTATCGGTGTATCTATGATCAGCAGCAGCAGATCTTACATACTCACAGCAGCGTATCTGTGTATCTATGAGCAGCAGCAGCAGATCTCACATACTCACAGCAGCGTATCTGTGTATCTATGAGCAGCAGCAGCAGCAGCAGATCTCACATACTCACAGCAGCGTATCTGTGCATCTATGAGCAGCAGCAGTAGATCTCAGATACTCGCAGTGGCGTATCTGTGTATCTATGAGCAGCAGCAGCAGATCTCACATACTGGCAGCAGCGTATCTGTGTATCTATGAGCAGCAGCAGCAGATCTCACATACTCACAGCAGCTTATCTGTGTATCTATGAGCAGCAGCAGCAGATCTCACATACTCGCAGCAGCGTATCTGTGTATCTATGAGTAGCAGCAGCAGATCTCACATACTCACAGCAGCGTATCTGTGTATCTATGATCAGCAGCAGCAGATCTCACATACTCGCAGCAGCGTATCTGTGTATCTATGAGCAGCAGCAGCAGATCTCACATACTCGCAGCAGCGTATCTGTGTATCTATGAGCAGCAGCAGCAGATCTCACATACTCACAGCAGCGTATCTTTGTATCTATGAGCAGCAGCAGCAGATCTCACATACTCACAGCAGCGTATCTGTGTATCTATGAGCAGCAGCAGCAGATCTCACATACTCACAGCAGCGTATCTGTGTATCTATGAGCAGCAGCAGCAGATCTCACATACTCGCAGCAGCGTATCTTTGTATCTATGAGCAGCAGCAGCAGATCTCACATACTCACAGCAGCGTATCGGTGTATCTATGAGCAGCAGTAGCAGATCTCATATACTCACAGCAGCGTATCTGTGTATCTATGAGCAGCAGCAGCAGATCTCACATACTCACAGCAGCGTATCTGTGTATCTATGAGCAGCAGCAGCAGCAGCAGCAGATCTCACATACTCACAGCAGCGTATCTGTGTATCTATGAGCAGCAGTAGCAGATCTCACATACTCGCAGCGGCGTATCTGTGTATCTATGAGCAGCAGCAGCAGATCTCACATACTCACAGCAGCGTATCTGTGTATCTATGAGCAGCAGCAGCAGATATCACATACTCGCAGCAGCGTATCTATGTATCTATGAGCAGCAGCAGCAGATCTCACATACTCACAGCAGCGTATCTGTGTATCTATGATCAGAAGCAGCAGATCTCACATACTCACAGCAGCGTATCTGTGTATCTATGAGCAGCAGCAGCAGATCTCACATACTCGCAGCAGCGTATCTGTGTATCTATGAGCAGTGGCAGCAGATCTCACATACTCACAGCAGCGTATCTGTGTATCTATGAGCAGCAGTAGCAGATCTCACATACTCGCAGCGGCGTATCTGTGTATCTATGAGCAGCAGCAGCAGATCTCACATACTCGCAGCAGCGTATCTGTGTATCTATGAGCAGCAGCAGCAGATCTCACATACTCACAGCAGCGTATCTGTGTATCTATGAGCAGCAGCAGCAGATCTCACATACTCGCAGCAGCGTATCTGTGTATCTATGAGCAGTGGCAGCAGATCTCACATACTCACAGCAGCGTATCTGTGTATCTATGAGCAGCAGCAGCAGATCTCACATACTCACAGCAGCGTACCTGTGTATCTATGAGCAGCAGCAGCAGATCTCACATACTCACAGCAGCGTATCTGTGTATCTATGAGCAGCAGCAGCAGATCTAACATACTCGCAGCAGCGTATCGGTGTATCTATGAGCAGCAGCAGCAGATCTCACATACTCACAGCAGCGTATCTGTGTATCTATGAGCAGCAGCAGCAGATCTCACATATTCACAGCAGCGTATCTGTGTATCTATGAGCAGCAGCAGCAGATCTCACATACTCACAGCAGCGTATCTGTGTATCTATGAGCAGCAGCAGCAGCAGATCTCACATACTCGCAGCAGCGTATCTGTGTATCTATGAGCAGCAGCAGCAGATCTCACATACTTGCAGCAGCGTATCGGTGTATCTATGATCAGCAGCAGCAGATCTTACATACTCACAGAAGCGTATCTGTGTATCTATGATCAGCAGCAGCAGATCTCACATACTCACAGCAGCGTATCTGTGTATCTATGAGCAGCAGCAGCAGATCTCACATACTCGCAGCAGCGTATCGGTGTATCTATGAGCAGCAGCAGCGGATCTCACATACTCACAGCAGCGTATCTGTGTATCTATGAGCAGCAGCAGCAGCAGATCTCAGATACTCACAGCAGCGTATCTGTGTATCTATGATCAGCAGCAGCAGATCTCACATACTCACAGCAGCATATCTGTGTATCTATGAGCAGCAGCAGCAGATCTCACATACTCGCAGCAGCGTATCTGTGTATCTATGAGCAGCAGCAGCAGATCTCACATACTCACAGCAGCGTATCTGTGTATCTATGAGCAGCAGCAGCAGATCTCACATACTCACAGCAGCGTATCTGTGTATCTATGAGCAGCAGCAGCAGATCTCACATACTCACAGCAGCGTATCTGTGTATCTATGAGCAGCAGCAGCATATCTAACATACTCGCAGCAGCGTATCGGTGTATCTATGAGCAGCAGCAGCGGATCTCACATACTCACAGCAGCGTATCTGTGTATCTATGAGCAGCAGCAGCAGATCTCACATACTCACAGCAGCGTATCTGTGTATCTATGAGCAGCAGCAGCAGGTCTCACATACTCACAGCAGCGTATCTGTGTATCTATGAGCAGCAGCAGCAGATCTCACATACTCGCAGCAGCGTATCTGTGTATCTATGAGCAGCAGCAGCAGATCTCACATACTTGCAGCAGCGTATCGGTGTATCTATGATCAGCAGCAGCAGATCTTACATACTCACAGAAGCGTATCTGTGTATCTATGATCAGCAGCAGCAGATCTCACATACTCACAGCAGCGTATCTGTGTATCTATGAGCAGCAGCAGCAGATCTCACATACTCACAGCAGCGTATCTGTGTATCTATGAGTAGCAGCAGCAGATCTCACATACTCACAGCAGCGTATCGGTGTATCTATGAGCAGCAGCAGCAGATCTCACATACTCACAGCAGCGTATCTGTGTATCTATGAGCAGCAGCAGCAGATCTCACATACTCACAGCAGCGTATCTGTGTATCTATGAGCAGCAGCAGCAGCAGCAGATCTCAGATACTCGCAGCAGCGTATCTGTGTATCTATGAGCAGCAGCAGCAGATCTCACATACTCACAGCAGCATATCTGTGTATCTATGAGCAGCAGCAGATCTCACATACTCGCAGCGGCGTATCTGTGTATCTATTATCAGCAGCAGCAGATCTCACATACTCGCAGCAGCGTATCGGTGTATCTATGAGCAGCAGCAGCAGATCTCACATACTCACAGCAGCGTATCTGTGTATCTATGAGCAGCAGCAGCAGATCTCACATACTCACAGCAACGTATCTGTGTATCTATTATCAGCAGCAGCAGATCTCACATACTAGCAGCAGAGTATCTGTGTATCTATGAGCAGCAGCAGCAGATCTCACATACTCACAGCGGCGTATCTGTGTATCTATGAGCAGCAGCAGCAGATCTCACATACTCACAGCAGCGTATCTGTGTATCTATTATCAGCAGCAGCAGATCTCACATACTCGCAGCAGCGTATCGGTGTATCTATGAGCAGCAGCAGCAGATCTCACATACTAGCAGCAGAGTATCTGTGTATCTATGAGCAGCAGCAAGTCCATGTTTGCTTAGCAGCGGCTTAGCATGGCTAGTCAGCCAAGACCAAATACAATAACATTGCCAGATTCAATAACATGCTAAAACTATGTTGAGAGTTGTCATGATTGAAATGGATTTACACACCATTATAGTACAATTGCACAAGATGAGAGAGTGCGGTATAAAAACATCAGCTAATATCATAGATAAAGCTTATTAGTTGGGACATTGCTGGGAATGCCAACTAAAGAAAGACCAAACTCTCTGAGGCTGTGGGTGGTATAATAAAAGTAAAAAAGAGGCATTAGTGACTCACCTTTAAAGCTCTCCTGGGTGAAGAACAGACTCTGGTCAACAATGGCACAAGACTAAAGCCAATCATCTGGTGCACATACTGAAAGGGACATACTGAGGCAGCTGGACTTTTCTGACATCATATGGGACTTTTCCTCACAAAACTATATCTATATATCTATACTATATAAATGCTTTCTCTCGCTTTTTCCTAAATGGTTATACAATTCATAAGTCATTTGTAGACTGCTGGGAATGCTTGACACACATGACATTTTGAACGCCCTGTGTTCAGTAAACAGTCATTATCCTGACATTTTCAATTAAACTCCCTGCATTATATATATATGTTTGGTTACTGAATAATTAGAAATTCATGCTATTAAAAATAACATTTCGCATCTCAAAAGTAACAGGCCGTTTAGAGCATGTGGGTTGCGGAACAAGGACAATCTTTTTAAAAGTAAAATTTGTGCTACATTGTGTTTCCTGTATATATTTCAGATCATATGGTTCTATAAAAGTATAGATAAACAGAAATCGGCCCTATAATAAACCATATGCTACAGTGAAAACTGTTAACATAATTGCTTTAAAATATAGCAACTGGCTATACTGACTTAACGTAGCAATATAAGGTAAATATTCACATCTGACACAAATTTGAGACATAATAAGTAAACAGTTTTGTACATGGGATTCCCTTTTGATGTAGTGATTTTGCTACTAAAATGAATAATATCAGTTTTTTTTTCCTGATGATTGAGTCCATTAGTGTTTTTGTTTCATAATCTTCCATCCCGTGCCTTGTTTCGATCTGGCTTTGAGTTTCAGGCCAGTGCAACACAATCCAAGCCTGATACACGGATCTTAAATGTCAATGCATCATTTTATATCGTGCATAGAGGAATTAATTATGACCTTTATTATCAACTAAATTGCAAAAATTCAACTTTTTTTCCCCCCAAAATCTTTTTTTTTTTTATCTAGAAATTAAGCAGGTCACTTTTTTTCTGGACAACTGTTAGATGAATTTTTCTGATATTGCCCTTTAAATGATAGAAATATTGAAGTTCATGCTCTTGGACTGATCATACGCACAGATGGAAACAGATCTGAGAAAAAGCCTTCCTTTTGTTAAATACCTCATAACATATTGCATTTTAGCATTTTAGTTTAGCTGGTAAATATATGAGGGATATAAAACAGACGTTTAGAGAGTGAGTGCAGTCAGAAGTGAGCTTTAGGAGAGCATGACCATCAGTGGGCAGATCTCTTTTGAGAGACATCAAAACATATATGACAATTGATTTTAAGGATGACATTATGCACATCATTTTATCTGTAAAAGGCTGGAGACTATACGTTAAAAAAACTGAAAAAAGTGAATGTAAACTTGGCTTGTGCGAGGTGTCAGCGCACACACATAAACATAACAGGGAGGGACATTATGAAAGCCTTTTTGATTACATGGTTCAAACAGGATTCATTTATCGATTGATTTATTTATTACAAAATTATTATAAAATAAATAAAATAGTATTTATTTATTTACGTGGTAGCCCCTCGATTCTTTTGAAGTTGTTTTGAAAGTTCAGAAGTAACCTTTTAAAATGATATTCAATGAATTCCCAGGCACACATGTGAGCTATTCCGAAGAGTGGGCCGTCTGATGTCCAGCTCGCCTCACTTCAGTGGCTGATCACACATCTAGGCTTAGACAGAAATCTTACCTGGCTTCTAAAGTACAATGTTGCTTCATGTTTTTGATTAACAATTGATTATTCAGAGTAATGGTTTCATAGCAGTTCAGGGGCTAGTTGCATAAACATAGCCATTATATTAAGACAGTGTCTTAAGACCCTAACAGTTAGTCAAGGGGCAACCAGTGTGTGTGTGTGTGTGTGTGTGTGTGTGTGTGTGTGCGTGTGTGTGTGTGTGTGTGTGTGTGTGTGTGTGTGCGTGTGTGTGTGTGTGTGTGTGTAAGTGAGTGTGTGTCAGAATCGTGTGTTCAGGAGTGAAGCGTCTCTGTGTGTGTGTGTGTGTGTGTGTGTGTGTGTGTGTCTGTCTGTGTCCGTGTGTGTGTGTGTGTGTGTGTCTGTGTCTGTGTGTGTGTCAGAATCGAGTGTTCAGGAGTGAAGTGTCTCTGTGTGTGTGTGTGTGTGTGTGTGTGTGTGTGTGTGTGTGTGTCAGAATCGAGTGTTCAGGAGTGAAGTGTCTCTGTGTGTGTGTGTGTGTGTGTGTGTGTGTGTGTGTGTCAGAATCGAGTGTTCAGGAGTGAAGCGGCTCTGTGTTGGCATGAAGAAGGTAATCTGAGCTCTGGAGAATCAATGCCAGTCTCTTCGCTGGGAAGCAGCTGATCTAGATCAGAGCAGTGAGAGGTTTACTGGGGCCACTGCAGTGTTCAATACACACACTTATACTTGCCATCTTTAAATATGTGATTGTGCTAATGTCTTTCATATATATATATATATATATATATATATATATATATATATATATATATATATATATATATATATATATATATATATAAATAGTTACCAGGATGGAATGTAATCAGTGATTGCATTTTTAACCTATGTACTTTTAGTCTGGTCAAGATCACACAAAATGTGTGGGGGAAAAACATTGGTTCTGCACACATGTAGTGATCAGCCGACCTCTCTGGGGTGTTTAGCTGGCTGTTTGGAGAAGCTGACACTCACTGACATATTGCTTTGGAGGGTGACAAATGGCAGTGCTAAAGTCCTCCATAGGGTCTGAGCCGCTGCCAACATCCACAGCGAAGAGCCTCAATCTCGCTTCAGAAGCTCAACATCTCTATCAGGCCTCTGACTGCACTCACGCTGACAGCGGGTTAGCATGTGTTGCTAGCGATGGATCACACAGTGTACGGAGGATGCTTCGATGTGGTGTAATTCAGGGTAATAAGCACTCGTGAATGAGCTCGGCTAGGCGCCTTTATTGAGAATAATCCATCAGAGGGATCTGATGAGTACTGATAAATGATTAACCTAGGGCTACATGATAAGCAGCCTATTAAATGTCTCAGATATGTGATCCGTGAAGGGCGATATTACATACTGTCGCCTAGATCAACCCTCATACGTCAAGACAAACTTCATTACAGTGATGGAGCGCCATTGGAGAAAAGAGTGGAGGAGTTTAGAGGTAAAAGAGCACTGATGTAGTGAACAGACCTCATTAAAACACTCTCATGCTGAAGACCAACAGATATAGAGTGCGAGAACAGATTGGCTTCTGTTAGAGAGAGCTTTTGTGTTAAATTGATCAGCGTTTGCATCTTATTTGAACTCCGTTTGAAATTGAAAATACTAAATTTGGGTTGCGGCGCATTTTCAGAAAGTGTGTTGAAATTAGAGATGCATCAACTTATTGTTACACATCTAGCATATTAGCTTCTTTCTTCATCATTAATAATAGTTGATTTGGTCTCTTGCTGATTTGCATGTAAAATGATATCTGTATGTTCATTCATCATTCATCAGAGCTACATACTCTGACACAAGCAACCTGTGCAATATCAGCCACAACTCCAGCAAATCACAGTGGAAATGTATGGCCTACATCAACCCCGGCTCCCCCCGCTCTCTCAGATGAAAAATTCCAAAGACGTCCGAATCTTGTGGAAATCCTAAAATATATGCAATTTGATCAAGGCAGGATTAAAAAAGCCATTGTGCTTGTCAATAAGGTACGTGACAGCTCTGCGGTATCATATTGACTGTTGCGTATTAATACCCCGTGTGCTATTGGTCCATCAGCTGATTGTTTGGAATGTAAATGATGTGGCTGATGCTTTGGTGACTGATGGATTAAATTCCAATTAATCAGTTGCTCCATCAGTTTCCCTCATTCCGATCAAATATCTCCCGAGCGCTAACTCTTCTTTCAGGGGTATTAGGAGAAATAAACACTTTGGAAGTCATTTTCATCAATCTATAGCAAATGCCAGTGACTAGATCTCTCTGTGTGTGTGAAAGATGAGGTATGATTTATAATGTGCTATGGGTTTAAAATCACCATGCAAGTGGACGTATTTTTCTACTACCTTTTGTACACTTCATTTTGAAAGGTAATTTAAATTCTTGCATGAAAGAAAACATGACACCTTTGTTACATTCAATATTAGATTCTGATTCTACAATTATCAATAGGTTTAATGTTTATTTACATTCCAAGCAGTGAAATATACTTATATACATGCAGTATATACATTAATATTAATACTAATTTTTATTATTTGTTCTTTGGAGTGAAACATTCCACAAAAGGCTGTTAGATTTCTTATGAAGCTTAATATGCATAGCTAAAAAAAGAAATGAAAAAGGCCTGGACACCGATTTCATACATCCACAAAAAATACTGAAAGACAGATCAAACCCTGTCTGACAAACAAGCCTGGTCAATTATACAAAATAAAATCAAGTATTCATAAGTAGAATGTAATGGGATATTCACTGACAGATTGAATAATTCAGTTTGCTTAGGTGTCTCTGGCATTAGTTTGTAGCTAATGGTTGCCTTGCTAAAAGATTCATGTGAAACAATGCTTGAGTGGAAGATAGGCATAATTATGCCTACTTAATTTACCTCGCTCTGGTGCAAATTAAATGCTCACTTCTAAAGAATGCTTGTTCCATTTAAGCAGGTGTAATGTAAATGTATTGTCATTTGATTTATGAATTTGATCTGCGGCCCACTCGACGCCTCTTCACAATTTCATTCATAAATCTTTCATTGAGAACAATTACGCATTCAGCTTCTCTTCATAGCTGCATTATCTGACCTGAATACCCTTGTCACGGGTATGTAATGGACACTAAATATTCTGAAATGACCTAGTTAAAGTTATTCATCTAGTCAGACTGGAACATTTGTTTGTTTTTTCGATGCCATTGCGCTACAACTGAAGATTGCGCTCGTTCAGGCAGGATATCTGTATTTTACAGACGGCTAAAAGATGCCTCTGTGTACTAAACATATTCACATCGTGATGGACATCATTTCATTTAATTATGTAATTTTCATTATCGGGATAACAAATAATCAAAAACTGGAATTACACCTATAATTATCAAGTATTGTCTTTATTATGCATTATGTAATGCAAATCATATGCTTGAGTACGAACATACTGCAGTGTCATGTATAATTAGATGTAAATCAGCTGCGATGAGTGTGTGACAGCTTAACACACACACACACACACACAGCTTCCTATTAGCCCTAATAGTGCTGAGCGCTGGTGATCGCATCGATCTGGGGAATAATTCTCTATGAAACTGATGGATGGGGACAGCCATTGACAGAAAAGCTAACGAGCACTTTGAAACGTCCCCTGTGAATAGCTATGATGGAAAATAGATTGTTGAAAAAAGATTTATGTTTGTATTCCCCAGCCACACACACACACACACAGACACACAGCTGTCCTCTGTCAGTTATTGTTTTTGTGTGGACACATCAATTGGGATTTCCTGAGTTAATGCTCACAGCAGGATTACGCTGTCAGATTTGCAATTGTCTGCAAAAATATGTATGTTTGCAACATGATCTCATGAGTATTCATTTGTGTTTTATGTAAAGTGTGGCTCTAGCACATAGGCCTACATTTACTTACATTTACATAGACACTGAAACATGCAATACTGACAGCATCTAAAAAAATAATAATATACAAATTAACACATTTATTCTATTGTATTTATAATCAGTTTTATTAATTATGTTTTCAATGCAATAACATTTATTTAACACAGTCAACACATTTCAAATTACAACATTTCATTGTATTCTGTGTGACTTCTGGTGCAATTATAAACTGGTTTTAGAGGATTCCATAATATAAAATAAATAAACGTCTACATTTTACAATGAATATAATTTCTGTCTTTGCTTATCATGTGATTTTTATTTAGATTGACATGTTTAAAACACTTAATTTGCTGCCTCAAGCATCCCATATTTCAGATGATTCAAGATAAGATTTTCATGTATTAACAGCTTAAACTCCACTCTGTATCTCACAGAACACGATTTCTTATGTTATAGAGAGAATATTGAATGCAATACATCATGATATGAACTACTTTTGTTCTGCTTTTGCTATTTTTAGCAACTACTGGATATTTTTTCATTCAATTTCCATGTTCTCTAATCAGTTCTCTTTTTTGAAGTTGTGAATGACTGTCCTGACATAATTCAAAGTTTCTCTGCAAAATAAAAAATAAAGACTTATCATTTAGATTTGTTTTTTTAATTAGAAGATTAAAACTTTATATTTATAATAAAAATATAATGTGTTATACAATGCATATTTGTTAAATGAAAATAATGAAGGGTACAGAATTACATTTAAAACGGGCTTCTCATATAATTTGACACATTTTTTATTTAAGTCACTACCATTTCTGGTTTTATGAAAATACATATAAAATAATTTTGAGATTGCAACAGATACAAATATTGGATCAGTTGCACTCAGTCAGGGGTTGGCTGTATAATCCAAATGACAAGAGATGCGTGAACGATAAATATGTCTTTTAATAAACACAAAGAGAGATAGTCTACAACATAATCCAGAAATATTAACACAAGTCAAGTCACCTTTATTTCTATAGCGCAATAGATATATTATACAATATAGATGGTTTCAAAGCAGCTTTACAGTGATAACATGAATAGAATACATTTCAGCCAAGACAAAGGACAGGGGACAACTGAAGACTGATAAATCAACAGAACATAAAACAGGTGAAGATTAATCTGAATCTAAAATTACAACTGATGGAAGAGAGGACAGGGGACAAGGGAGGGAGGACGGGGACAAGGGAGGAAGGAATGAAGAGATAGAGGGAATGAAGGGAGGAAGGAAGGAAGGCGGGCGGGCTTAGGGGCTCTGGAAGAGAATGAGGAACAGGCAGAGAAAGACATCAAGGAGAAAATGACCAGGAAGGAGATAAAGGTGGGAGGAAACAGAGCAGAGACAGGAGGAGCAGGAGGATGACCCAGAGCCATAACAGGATGAAGGTCCACAGTGGAGCCGATGGAGGGAGGAACCATGGTGGAGCCTTGGTGAAGAGGCCAGGGGGAACCATGGAGATGACTGACTAAGATGGAGTTGGTGTAGGTAGAAACCAAGGTGGAGCCGAAGACCCAGGATGACGCCAAGGGCCTGGAGGGAATGTTGGAGCTGCAGGCATGAGTGAACGAGGTTGAGACGTGGAATTGGCAGACCAGGGCGGAGATGGTGGGAGAAAGGACAATAGTGGAACCAGAGGAAAGGAGCCCAGCATTGCCAGAGGGGTGAAGGGATGAGAAGCTGCTGATTTGGATTTTGGATGTCCGAGGTGGAGCCAGAGCAATAATGGACCAAGGTGGAGCCAGAGGGCCCTCCAGAGCCTGAGGGATGGCCGTCCATGGTGGAGCCAAGGGAGTGTTGAGCCAATGGGTCACAGGGTCGAGGTGGAGTCCAAGGCTTGGAGGCTTGTGGTGGAGCTGAGGGATCAATGAGCCAAGGCTAAGCTAATGACTGGGCAGCACCAGGTAGATCCATACAGCAGAGCGGAACCACTTCGAGGAGCCAAGGTGTTGAAGGGAGACAGCGGAGACAAGGCTTAGGCAGTGAAGGAGGGAGAGGGAGGCTGGACGGTACATCCACAACAGATGAGACTTGGAGATGGGCAATGAAAACTTGTGCTGGGCTTAAACAATGACGACTTGGTGCTGGGCTTAACCAGTGATGACTTGGAAGACTGGGCTTATTCAACGATGACATATAACTTATTGATTGAGTCGGGAACGCAGGGAACTGGAGGAATTCGGGAATAACCTCCTCTGTCATTTCAGGCAGCACTGAAAATGCAGAGACAGCCTTCCTAGCTGTAATGGGGAATTTAGGAATGAAACCTCTTGCCGTGACGAGACGTGTGTGTGCAGCTAACAAGATGGCAGTTGACACCACAGGGTGCATCATTGACAGGGAAAGAGCCTTTGCTGGGTCAGGAACCTCCAGGACCACTGGACTTAGGAGTGCAGGGACCACTGGAGCAGAATAAGTGTTGGGCCAGGTCTTCTGTAACAGTGGAAATCCTAGAAACAAGTGAGTAGGATCCAATTGCAGTATTGCTTTTGTCACCGGTGTTAAGGCCAAGGGTTATTTACCACACTCCGGAGGAGCAGACACCAGAGGCAGACAACCAAGGTAAGTTTAAAAGGTAAGTTTTTATTAAAATTAAAAAGGAATAAAAGCAGGGGCAGGGACATTCGTGGCTGTGGCTTTGTTGCGACAAGGGGAGGGGAGTGCTAGTAGGTACTCTTCCGTTCTTCAAGTAAGTATATCCCTCTCCTGGTGCCTCATGGGACGGGCAATGGCTCTTCTCGTCGTCGGGCTCACTGAATAAGCTCGTGGGACAGACAGTGACTTCTCTCGCCGTCAGACTCGTTGCATAACCTCGTGGGACAGACAGTGGCTTCCCTCGTTGTCAGACTCGTTGCATAAACTATTGGAACAGACAGTGACTTCTCTCGTCGTCAGACTCGTTGAATAAGCTTGTGGGACAGACAGTGACTTCTCTCGTCAGCAGACTCGTTAAATAAGCTCGTGGAACAGGCAGTGGCTCCTCTCGTCGTCAGACTCGTTGAATAAGCTCGTGGAACAGGCAGTGGCTCCTCTCGTCGTCAGACTCGTTGCATAAGCTCATGGGACAGACAGTGACTTCTCATCAGCAGACTCGTTGAATAAGCTCGTGGGACAGGCAGTGGCTCCTCTCGTCGTCAGACTCGTTGAATAAGCTCGTGGGACAGACAGTGACTTCTCTCGTCGTCGGACTCGTTGAATAAGCTCGTGGGACAGGGAGTGGCTTCTCTCGTCGTCAGACTCGTTGCATAAGCTCGTGGAACAGGCAGTGACTTTGAAGACAGAAACGGGGTACTTTACCAGCCTTCGCTCTCGTTCTGGGTGGGTTAGAACGGCGCCGTTGGGAGAAATAGGGAGGCTGGACCTTCTTTGGCGTGGGGTACCGTGTTCATGAACAGTGGCAATAGAGGTGCGTTGAGCTGTTCTCCTCTGCACCATACACACAATCCCAGAGACCTGGACACAGCTGAGGGGACAGATCAATTCGAAAGAATCTTCAAAGTTATGGGTCAATTTCATCTGTCAGAAACTCATAGAGTACAGAGTTGTTTGATCTCACCGCACTCTTGCATAAATCACTCTTGTAAATCTCCACAAGCGTTTAGTTCACTCTTTCAGACACCGCAAACTCACTCTCTCTTCACAGCGATTAATCAACTTGTTTCTCTTTTCTTCATAGGATGGATGAACCAAAGAATAGTGGACTCTGAAGATGAACATGGATTCAGCGATCTCCCCAGCCGCTACTGTTACTGTCAACATGATAACACACACTGCCCACAAACGCAGGTTAGTCGTACACTGGTGATGGCAATCTTCACATGCGTCTTTCTCTAAAAGGTGAATCATAAAAGGGGTGCACTTAACTTTTCCTCGGTGAATCGCGTGAATCCTGCAGCAGTTTTCCACTCTCTTTTCTGCCAGTCACTCTCCTTCTTCCACTGAAGTTTTCTCACTTACTTCGTTGCATTGCTGTTCGTGGTTTCTTTAAAAAGACTCACTTAATGAGCATGTCTCAGGGGACTCAACATAAAACACCGATCAGGTCTTAAACCTCTGCTTTCTGCACTTGTCACCGCTCACTGCTACTGCTACTGCTACTGCTACTGCTACTGCTACTGCTACTGCTACTGCTACTGCTACTGCTACTGCTACTGCTACTGCTACTGCTACTGCTACTATCCATTCGAGCACTCCTGTAGAGCTTTCCTACTGCCAGAGCATTTTTTACACACCCTACTGTGCTTCAAGCCCCTCTCTTTATACTCCTTTTTCCCGGGCACATGCTTTAATGAAGCACTACTCACTGGCTTCAGCTGGCGCTTGTTATGGTCGGCGGCCATGACAGGTAAACCCAGAGCCGGCCCGGTGTTACACCGGCATTTCTTCCCCCTGGAAACGAGTCAACAATTTTTTGGTTCCCGGTTTGTTCACCCGGTGACACTTTAATAATAATAACAATAAACAAGGCAACAAGAAAACCACATCACCCTGTAGCCCAAGACTGGTTTCCCACTGAAGCTAAGCAGTGTTGAGCTTGGCCATTACCTGAATGGGGGGTGTCCTGAGAAAACTAGGTTGCTGCTGAAGGAGGTATTAGTAAGGCCAGTAGGGGGTGTTCACCCTCTGGTCTGCGTTGGTCCTAAAGGCTCAGTTTATCGATGGGGACACTATTCACTTTTCAAACCAATTCTAGATTAACCTAGGCATTATGCTGAATGCACAGATTCCAAATATGATTACGTAATGTTAAAACTTCACCCATGCATTCATTTATACCTTAATAGATATGTCTGTATACATTATTGTGTCATAAACAACACTCATTAAGCATATATAGATATTAAATTAGATATGGAGAGGATTAGTTCTATTCTGTCCGTTTTGTGTAATGTGAAGATCTGTCCTGGCAAAAGTTTTTTTTTCCTTGGAGATCATTCACACATATAAGAATGAGGTAGAACAAAGCAGTTGCTGTGATTGGGCTGGATGTTAATGTTAACCCCTCATAGCTGTTTGTTCTTCAAATAGATAGTGTTGTCTTATTTGAGGCAAAAGACATCATCTGTGTGGTCAACAGAATTCTGAACACATTGAAGTGAAACTTTTCCACATGTGGTGTGGAAAGGGGTTGGCATCCTGTTTGCTCTGCTGGTCACTACATTGTGAATGACATCTGATTTAAACAGTTGTCTGTGACTCCAGAGAAGATTGAAGTTCAGTCCTCTCACGTTGCAGTTTTTTTTTTTTTTTTTTTTTTTTTGCAGCCATGTATTAAGACCAAGCGACCGTAAAATCCCTTATTAGGAATTCTGACTGCTATTACTGAATATCACTCTTTTCCACATGAAAAATAACAAATGCTTATGCTTCATGAGAATGTTCAGAAGTTCCCCGTTTACACCAGAAACTGCTGTTTGAGGAGAGTAGCATGTAGTTGTAGTGCTTCTATGAATGGTTCTGATTATGACGCTATCAGAGTGCTGGGATCTGCTACACTCTGAGCTGAATATTGCTGTCTGCTCAACCTTGAGTGCCTGCTAGCTGCAATGCTAACTGCTGGCTGATGTGATCTATGTCCGATCGAGTTTGGGGATCTGGTCATAGCCATATCTGGGGTACAGTTTGCTAATACCTCTTTGATGAACCTCAAATGGAAGACAGAATAGTTTTGAAGTTGCCAATTAAGTTCAGTCCTCTCAGGATTTAGGATGTGCCCTATTTTTAAAATGGTAATGTAAATTCAGCACTAAGACATTTTTTTACACAGAACAACTAGTAATTAAAAAATAGTATAATAGTAAATACCTAATCTTATTTAAATTATGCATTTTGATGATGTTTCATTGCTAGTACTGAGAGTGTCTAGTAAAACATGAAGTTTGGTGGTGTATAAATTCACCTGATAAATTGATTCTTCAACCTTCATCATCTAAATGTGCAGGGTGATACAAGACACCAGAATAACACAGACTTTACAGGGCCACTGCCTATCTCTCTCCAGAAAAAAAGATGACACTGCCAAGATCTTCTGTTTAGATTTTGTCTTCTTAGAGCACTTAATGTGATCAGAGAATTAAATTTTCAACACATCATTTAGTGACAACCTGGGTCTCGGGATGCAAGGCGCAGGTTTTGAGTTTCTGTGGCCATGTAGCTACTCACAAAATACAGTAGCACAGCTATGATTGTCTTAATGCTTTTATAAAACAGTTACTACATATTAAACATTGAGGTGGAAAATAACCCAACAAATGTTCAGCATACATGGGAACTCCTTCAACCCGGTTTAAAAATATCAAATAAAACAGAAATGGGCACACATTGTATCTTAAGGGGTATCACAGCTTACTCTGAGCAGGACCCTTAAAGGGACAACGTTGCACCTTATTTACCCCTAAAAGGTTCATGGTTGTACATTAATGGCAGATATTACTACCATGCACCATAAAATTGTACAGAACTCTATTGTTTCCCCCAAGGATTCTTCTTTTTCTATTTATTTTTTGGATTGTGGGGGGAAACCGGAGCCCATCTAACAATTTGTTGTTCTAAGAACGTTTTCCAAACGTTTAGGTTTGGTTATGGGAATGTTAAAATGTCCAGTTTTCTTAATTTTTGTGGAACCTTTTTTAAAAGGTTAGCATGATGTTCCTGAAACATCTTTCTACTTAATTTTGATTAACAACTAAACATTGTCACATCCTCAGTCACTAGTCTATCACCTCTGTGCACTACATCTCCCACAATCCTCCTTGGTCATCACCTGCACTCACTTCTCAATCACGTCGTTCTATACTGAACCACTACCTGGCCACTTATCTTCGTATACTTACCTGTGCATTGAGTTGTCTTTTTCTTCTTATTCACACAAGATAAGACTATTCATCCATATGCCAGTATCACCAGAACTATCTGCTATCAAGGGAATCGCCTGCAGTTAACCTGTGTGTCATTCAATAAACTCCATTCAGATTTTACCTGTGTTTGCAATCTTCTGTTCCGTGACAATAGAAACGTTGATTTGTAAAATTCCAAGAACATAAATGTCCAGTTTCCTTATCGTTTATAAAAATGTCATTTAAAGGTTAGGGGGATGTTCATGAAACATTCTTTAAAACATTCGAACACCTGCTGTTAACAAGCCGAATCAGTTAAGGAAATAGAAACGAGAACAGAAAAGAGAAGAGCGGAAACACAAGAAATACAACTCACTTTGCTGCCTTTGCTGAGATCTTGAAAGATTGAATGTCTTTTATCTTCAGTTGATTTAATCTGAGGATGATTAAACAACTCCAAAAACCACATTACCAGCTTCACTTATTACTAACCAGTTTGACTTTATTTCTGTCACAAATTCTTATTGAAAAAAAAAAAAGAGGTTTGGTAGAAAAAAGTTGTTTGAAGTCACCATTTTGGTTATCAGTGTTTGGTTTTGTTGGGCTCTTGATCCTAGACTTGTGTTTATTTCTCTATAAATTTCAGAGAACATGTCTGCATTGATTCAGAAAGCGATCGATATAGCAGATCAACACATGACAGTCACATGACTGCATTAAAGTGATTTAAACTGCTTTTACTGTAATTTCATGACTGACGTTATTATGAAATTGATGTCAGGATATAGCAGACTCGAGAGAGATGGATAAGTGATAATGCAGTTGTAACCGTTTCCCAAGGCCAAGGGTCAATAACCACACTCCGGAGGAGCCGACACCAATCAGGCAAGACAACAGGTAATATAAAATCTCTTTTAATTTATTAATTAATAGCACTTAAAACAGCATTGGAATGACTCCGGGTTCCTTTACTTCACCCCAGGGTGTCCCACATGGGCCTCCGACAAGGGGAACTCTGGCCAGAGGGAGGACAAGAGGGTCTGTGACGGATGACAGCGGAAGGTAAGCAGCAGAGAATGGGTTTTTGGCTCGTAACGTTGGCACAACCGTGCACTCCCTTTCCTTGCAGGATGGCGGAGGCGGAACGCCGCCTCAGAGGACCAGATCTCTCCCGTCCACCAGAGGACAACAGGTGGGTGACGGTAGCAAGCAAATCCTCCTCCCGATTACAGGGCAGCAGTTAGCAAGCTTTCTCGGTTCATCAAACAGTAGCAGATCGGACGCAGCAGTCAGCAGGCCCTCCTTCAGAATAATGGTTCACAGGATCTCTCAGCTCGTAGAACGGCAGCAGATCGTACGCAGCAGTCGGCAGACTCTCCTTCAGAACAATGGTTCACAGGATCTCTGTTCATAGAACGGCAGCAGATCGTACGCAGCAGTCGGCAGACTCTCCTGCGGAATAATGGTTCACAGATTCTCTGTTCATAGAACGGCAGCAGATCGAATGCAGCAGTCGGCAGACTTTCTATGCACACGGAACACAATCGTGAGTATGAAATCCAACCGCTACTAACCGGCTCTTTCTCCTTTCAGGGCAGACGGTGAGGGCGCGGCAGTCTCCAGGAAAAGAATCATCAGACCGGGTGAAGTGGCTTGGCTTTTTCTGTTCTTTTAGAATTAATGATCACAAAGTAATATTCCATGAACTCAATTACGGCTCTTCTCACCAGCCCACGAGGCCGAACTTCTCCTTTCTCCAATGTAGCATCAGGTGGTTGGGAACCTGGACACAACTTTACAAACAACAGATCAGATTAAATTCTTGATGTCCCACTGGTTAGGCTTCCCCGAAAAAAGATTATAGAGTGATGGTAATGATTTGGTCTCCCACACTCGTGCATGCATCAATACTATAACTCTTTACACGTGCTCACTTCACACTTTCAGACACTGCAATGCCACATCACCTCCCGTGAACAACAGGCCTTCACTCCATCTTTGTAGGGTCAGACAATCCACCGATGGCTTTCTACACGGGGGTATCATGTTTCAAGAGCGATCCTACAAAGCCCAGTTCCTTCCTTGGTCTCTGAGACTCACAACGAGATAAACAACACACAATGCCAGCCAGCGCAAGTCAGTATTCAGAATGTTCTTGGTAAATCTTCACAACATCACCCTTTCGTATCCTTTTTGATGAAAAGCGTACTTAACTTCTCTCCTTGATAACAGCATGGATCTTCAGCGCTGCACTTAATCACTCTGTTCTCTCAGTTCCATATGCCAGTCACTCACCCGTCTTTAATGTGTAAACATCCCCACACTTGTATTCGCTGTATTCGCTGTATTCGCTGTATTCGCTGTATTCGCTGTATTCGCTGTATTCGCTGTATTCGCTGTATTCGCTGTATTCGCTGCGGTTGCTGCGGTTGCTGCGGTTGCTGCTTCCCGCTGTCCAAGGAGACACCAAGGGGAACCCAACGTGAAAACACAAGCACCAAGAACCCACAACCTGTGTCTTCAAACTTCTCCTTATATATGCCTCTTCCCGCATGTGCTCGCTGATAATGGCCTAATTGGTGTCCACAGCTGCCGCTCGTCAACGCCAGCGGCCATGACATGTCACCCGAACCGGCCCGGTGTTACACCGGAAGTCGCTCCCCCGTGCACCAAGTCCCGGTTTTAAGGTTACTATTTGTCTCACCCGGTGACACAGTGCTTCATTTGAGCAAATTTAAAACACAGGTGAGTAATGACAACACAGCAATATCAAGGCAATTATTAAACTTCAGTTTTTAGGTTTACAAAGAACCAATGAGGTTCATTCTCGTGTTACGTAGCACGTTTGAGCTTCTTCACAAATCAATGAGATTCATTCTCGTGTTATGCAGCACGTTTGAGCTTCAACAACAACCAATGAGGTTCATTCTCGTGCTTCAAGCAAGGACATAGACATAAGTTTTACGATCTCTTTACGCACTTTTTGAAGCAACAAAGTGGTAGTTGTGTGGACTGTCAATGGAGGGACCGAAAGTCTTATGGGTTTCAAACGACATGAGGGTGAGTAAATGATGAAAAAAAAAATTGGATGAACCTTTAAATTGGTGCAATAAACCACCTTAAGTTTGACATTTTCTTTTTGATACCTAAGACTGACCTGAATTAAATAGAATCATACTTGAATCAAATCATAGACATTTGAATCTTGAGTCAAATCGATTTTTCTGTCTACCCAAAGATGCAAACCCCTACTATCACATCCCCTGTCACATTCTTATTTGATTTCTTTTCTGGGACTCGCATAAAGTTTGAAGATTTTGTTATTATTAATAAATTTTAAAAGAATATATACAAAAAACAACAACAAGAAAACCAGATGGAACAAGACCACCTGCAGCTGCTAATGAACCTCAACCTCCTTATAATGAGCTTGAGCCATCGCCATCAATAAAACACTGGAAATCTGCTAATGAACAAACAGCATCAACATCAAATGACTCTGGAACCCTGCCACTGGACCTGTCTGTTCAGGTCGAGCCATGCAAAACTGGCCGTTACGGGCGAAGTCATCAGCCCAATGGCAGAGGTACAGTGTTTGATCATTATGCTTCTGTCCTATGTGTGTGAACCCAGCCTGGATAGTCTAGGTCTATATCAGGTGATGATGAGGTTGTAATGGTGGAGGTGTGTGCTTTGTATATTCATGTCTGGGTGATGAGCGCAGATTTAATTCTACCAGAAAGACTCGGGAGGCAAAATGACGTAACAAAGCATAAATGTATTAACAGCCCAGCAAGCAAGTATTATGATATAAAGTTCTTTGGAGTAGCCCCCGTCCGTAACTCGCAATCCGAGGGTAACGGATTCTGCATTTCCTGCCTGAAGACGAAGGCAGGGGTGCAGCCGACCCCCAGGAGGTACGGGTTAGGGTTAGAGTGAGAGACCCCCGGGAGGTACGGGTTAGGGTTAGAGTGAGAGACCCCCGGGAGGTACGGGTTAGGGTTAGAGTGAGAGACCCCCCGGGAGGTACGGGTTAGGGTTAGAGTGAGAGACCCCCGGGAGGTACGGGTTAGGGTTAAAGTGAGAGACCCCCGGGAGGTACGGGTTAGGGTTAGAGTGAGAGACCCCCGGGAGGTACGGGTTAAGGTTAGAGTGAGAGAGCCCCCGGGAGGTACGGGTTAGGGTTAGAGAGAGAGACCCCCGGGAGGTACGGGTTAGGGTTAGAGTGAGAGACCCCCGGGAGGTACGGGTTAGAGTGAGAGACCCCCGGGAGGTACGAAAAAAGATTATAGAATGATGGTAATGATTTGGTCTCCCACACTCGTGCATGCATCAATACTATAACTCTTTACACGTGCTCACTTCACACTTTCAGACACTGCAATGCCACATCACCTCCCGTGAACAACAGGCCTTCACTCCATCTTTGTAGGGTCAGACAATCCACCGATGGCTTTCTACACGGGGGTATCATGTTTCAAGAGCGATCCTACAAAGCCCAGTTCCTTCCTTGGTCTCTGAGACTCACAACGAGATAAACAACACACAATGCCAGCCAGCGCAAGTCAGTATTCAGAATGTTCTTGGTAAATCTTCACAACATCACCCTTTCGTACCCTTTTTGATGAAAAGCGTACTTAACTTCTCTCCTTGATAACAGCATGGATCTTCAGCGCTGCACTTAATCACTCTGTTCTCTCAGTTCCATATGCCAGTCACTCACCCGTCTTTAATGTGTAAACATCCCCACACTTGTATTCGCTGTATTCGCTGTATTCGCTGTATTCGCTGTATTCGCTGTATTCGCTGTATTCGCTGTATTCGCTGCGGTCGCTGCGGTTGCTGCGGTTGCTGCGGTTGCTGCGGTTGCTGCGGTTGCTGCTTCCCGCTGTCCAAGGAGACACCAAGGGGAACCCAACGTGAAAACACAAGCACCAAGAACCCACAACCTGTGTCTTCAAACTTCTCCTTATATATGCCTCTTCCCGCATGTGCTCGCTGATAATGGCCTAATTGGTGTCCACAGCTGCCGCTCGTCAACGCCAGCGGCCATGACATGTCACCCGAACCGGCCCGGTGTTACACCGGAAGTCGCTCCCCCGTGCAACAAGTCCCGGTTTTAAGGTTACTATTTGTCTCACCCGGTGACACAGTGCTTCATTTGAGCAAATTTAAAACACAGGTGAGTAATGACAACACAGCAATATCAAGGCAATTATTAAACTTCAGTTTTTAGGTTTACAAAGAACCAATGAGGTTCATTCTCGTGTTACGTAGCACGTTTGAGCTTCTTCACAAATCAATGAGATTCATTCTCGTGTTATGCAGCACGTTTGAGCTTCAACAACAACCAATGAGGTTCATTCTCGTGCTTCAAGCAAGGACATAGACATAAGTTTTACGATCTCTTTACGCACTTTTTGAAGCAACAAAGTGGTAGTTGTGTGGACTGTCAATGGAGGGACCGAAAGTCTTATGGGTTTCAAACGACATGAGGGTGAGTAAATGATGAAAAAAAAAATTGGATGAACTATCCCTTTAAATTGGTGCAATAAACCACCTTAAGTTTGACATTTTCTTTTTGATACCTAAGACTGACCTGAATTAAATAGAATCATACTTGAATCAAATCATAGACATTTGAATCTTGAGTCAAATCGATTTTTCTGTCTACCCAAAGATGCAAACCCCTACTATCACATCCCCTGTCACATTCTTATTTGATTTCTTTTCTGGGACTCGCATAAAGTTTGAAGATTTTGTTATTATTAATAAATTTTAAAAGAATATATACAAAAAACAACAACAAGAAAACCAGATGGAACAAGACCACCTGCAGCTGCTAATGAACCTCAACCTCCTTATAATGAGCTTGAGCCATCGCCATCAATAAAACACTGGAAATCTGCTAATGAACAAACAGCATCAACATCAAATGACTCTGGAACCCTGCCACTGGACCTGTCTGTTCAGGTCGAGCCATGCAAAACTGGCCGTTACGGGCGAAGTCATCAGCCCAATGGCAGAGGTACAGTGTTTGATCATTATGCTTCTGTCCTATGTGTGTGAACCCAGCCTGGATAGTCTAGGTCTATATCAGGTGATGATGAGGTTGTAATGGTGGAGGTGTGTGCTTTGTATATTCATGTCTGGGTGATGAGCGCAGATTTAATTCTACCAGAAAGACTCGGGAGGCAAAATGACGTAACAAAGCATAAATGTATTAACAGCCCAGCAAGCAAGTATTAAAATATAAAGTTCTTTGGAGTAGCCCCCGTCCGTAACTCGCAATCCGAGGGTAACGGATTCTGCATTTCCTGCCTGAAGACGAAGGCAGGGGTGCAGCCGACCCCCAGGAGGTACGGGTTAGGGTTAGAGTGAGAGACCCCCGGGAGGTACGGGTTAGGGTTAGAGTGAGAGACCCCCGGGAGGTACGGGTTAGGGTTAGAGTGAGAGACCCCCCGGGAGGTACGGGTTAGGGTTAGAGTGAGAGACCCCCGGGAGGTACGGGTTAGGGTTAGAGTGAGAGACCCCCGGGAGGTACGGGTTAGGGTTAGAGTGAGAGACCCCCGAGAGGTACGGGTTAAGGTTAGAGTGAGAGAGCCCCCGGGAGGTACGGGTTAGGGTTAGAGTGAGAGACCCCCGGGAGGTACGGGTTAGGGTTAGAGTGAGAGACCCCCGGGAGGTACGGGTTAGAGTGAGAGACCCCCGGAAGGTATGGGTTAGGGTTAGAGTGAGAGACCCCCGGGAGGTACGGGTTAGGGTTAGAGTGAGAGACCCCCGGGAGGTACGGGTTAAGGTTAGAGTGAGAGAGCCCCCGGGAGGTATGGGTTATGGTTAGAGTGAGAGACCCCCGGGAGGTACGGGTTAGGGTTAGAGTGAGAGACCCCCGGGAGGTACGGGTTAGGGTTAGAGTGAGAGACCCCCGGGAGGTACGGGTTAAGGTTAGAGTGAGAGAGCCCCCGGGAGGTACGGGTTAGGGTTAGAGTGAGAGACCCCCGGGAGGTACGGGTTAGGGTTAGAGTGAGAGACCCCCGGGAGGTACGGGTTAGAGTGAGAGACCCCCGGGAGGTACGGGCTAGGGTTAGAGTGAGAGACCCCCGGGAGGTATGGGTTAGGGTTAGAGTGAGAGACCCCCGGGAGGTACGGGTTAGGGTTAGAGTGAGAGACCCCCGGGAGGTACGGGTTAAGGTTAGAGTGAGAGAGCCCCCGGGAGGTATGGGTTATGGTTAGAGTGAGAGACCCCCGGGAGGTATGGGTTAGGGTTAGAGTGAGAGACCCCCGGGAGGTACGGGTTAGGGTTAGAGTGAGAGACCCCCGGGAGGTACGGGTTAGGGTTAGAGTGAGAGACCCCCGGGAGGTACGGGTTAGAGTGAGAGACCCCCGGGAGGTACGGGTTAGGGTTAGAGTGAGAGACCCCCGGGAGGTACGGGTTAAGGTTAGAGTGAGAGACCCCCGGGAGGTACGGGTTAGGGTTAGAGTAAGAGACCCCCGGGAGGTATGAGGTATGGACAGATGAAGGACCCCCCTGGGAGGTATGGGAAGAAACCATCCTGGTGGTGGTGGGGAGGAGGATGGAGGTGAATGTTGGCATCAGCATCTGCGAACTCAGACATGTGTCAGACAAGTACCGATCTTTTATACTACGAGTATTAGAACACGATTGGTTAGATGAGAAAGTAATAAGTGATGTAACAATTGAGTCTTCCCGGCAGAACTTACGCTAAAGCTTCCATTTCCGGTGCTACACGGGGAGGCAATATTTGCATTATTTACTACCGTGAGATGTGAATCAAGTTTTTCAGAGCAACACAAAGCAGTGGTATTTATGCATGAATTAATCATTGTTTTTAATTAATTGGTTAAGTAAATGATTAAAAACGAAAACTTTAAATCAGTGCCGTCGGCCCCACGGCGAAATCCTCCCCCTCCCCAAATACCCCCAACCGCCATGATCAAATGCTTTTGAAGTGCTTCTGAAATATGACCAATTGAATGACCAGCATACACTTCAATACATGTGTATATGCATATACTGATATCAAGTGGCCACATGTTATATCTTCTGTCTCTGCTTGCATCGGACTTGTGTTTGTGTTTTCACGCAGTATACTGATCTCTCTCTGTCTTTCGGCTGAAAGATATGGGTCTGTCCACAGGGGCCCTGTGAGGTATAATATTCCCTTGTTTTGCTATCAAAGCATTTCTAATGTAACCAAAGAAACTCTCTAAAACTCTAAGAACCTGCCTAAATAATGTAACACTTACAATCAATTTTAACCCACACTCTCAGCCAACACTCATGGGAATATTGACAGCAGTAGGGATCGCTGCTGTAGATGTGATTTCAACTTGCAACTGAAAATCAGCAAAAATCCATTTCTAATGAGTTTGTCTGACGTGTTCGTGTTTACACACTTTTTTTTTACCTCATTTTCAGGTAGAATGTATGTTTGCAAATGTGTTTTGAAATGTGACAACGAAAAGCTTTGTTCCTGAATAGTATAATTCAGTAGTGAATCCTCTGGGCAGGTGAAGCGATACTGGACACCTCCTCTCACAGGGAGCACCATTAATTATTTGTGCCAGTCTCAGCCTGTGTGGTGAGAGGTTTGGCTCGTATCTGCAACTGCCTTTGTGGATTTATACAAAGAAATCCCTTTTCTATCACTGAAATGAACTTTTACTCTACAAACTTTTAACATATCACAACTATGATGCTAGTTCATTCAGTTAGTATGAACGCTTGGTCAGGACACCTTGGAATCACTTTTTAAGGCACCCTTTGACGTGCAGTTGTTTGCCTTATCCGTCAGATCAAGACACATTTAATTATTTTCATACATTTGTAAAAGTAGCAATGTTTTTATAAATATTTATACTTTTATAGATATTTTGGAGCACTTAACCCAACCACTACCTTAAACCTACCCACTTCTCAACTATATAAAACATGTGACAGGCATATAAACCTATAATCACAAGTATTTATTGCAAAAACTGACCCGAAAAAAACTGCATAAATGTATGACAAACAACTTGTGTTGCATTCCAAGTCTTCTGAAGGCACAGAAAAGTTTGCTCCGATTGGTAATCCCCTTTGTACTACCATTGGTCCATGGTGATTACGTAATAGGTAAGTGTGCTCTGGGGCTCCATCTTCTTTCACATGGAAATTTTCTCTGGTTAATTTCTTCTGTTCAGTCCATCGAGGTCAGACATCCACGAGTGAAAACATGAACACAATAGAAAGCTGCTTTATAGTAGAAAATTAGGTTGTTTTCTGAAGAAATGACTCTCTGGCGCTGGTTTTCATGTTTCATACTTTTTTTTTCGAGATTATTTCAGGAATACAAGACCTCTCGGCCCATAGTTCCACAGAATCACAGTAGCATGGCAGATGCTCTTATGTTCATTTCATGGTATATATACAGTGGCAATCTTCATGCATACTCCGAATCACAAACGTGTGACACATCAATAAAAACATCACCAACAAGAGCAAGATCACCCAAATATTTCTTAGGCAGAACCACATACAAAGAACAATCATACAAGAAATGCTTCTCATCTTCTATCACAGAGGTATTGAAAGTTAACTTACAATAGTTACAGATTTTCTCTGCCACTGGTGTCATCCACACACCTAAACAAGAAAAAAGATTGCACTGTAGGTTATATACAGACACAATGTAGCTCTCTTGTACCATCAAGGACTTGCATTGTGAATATATAATCAATTTATTGACTGATGTGTACCATGCATCGTGTTTATTCTCTCAATCGCTGATTCAGAATAGATGTAAACCTTCTTATATCCCCTACACTTTGAGCCTGCTAGACACTAGAAAAAAAACATAAAAATACAACAGAACAAATGCAGGAAACCCATGTTTTTCTACCTACTTCATCGAACTGAAAAAGCATGTTATAACATTTTTTTGGATAACAATGATTAGACATGGACACTAATTTCATCCAATACATGATACACCTTTTCATATAGGTAGTGGACAAAACCAATCTACCCAGATTCCCCAAAACTGCTACATTGCGCACACTTATACTGATATAAAGGAGTTCCCTTTCGCTGCATCGATGACACTATGGGAACGCCCCTGCGTGATTGTGTCTAAAGCACATTTGTCAACTAGTCCAATGACGAGAATTAGCGGCACGGGCGGGTGACGTCTGTCACGGTTGGTGTATGCAGAGGAAGAAGGAGGCTGAGTCAAAAAGATCCAATTCCAACATTTACTAATTAACTCCAAAATCAAACTGGTACAGGCGGGCAGAGAACACAAACACCAGGTAACATTTACAAGAACCGACCAAGACAGACTGAACACAAGCAAAGTAAATACAAGTCCAAATGAACACTAACGAGGTGAAGACAGGTGACACAGATGATGATGACGAGGGACAGGTGGATAATGAGGGAGTGAGTTCAGGTGTGGAGACAAAAAGGATTCTGGGTAAGACAGAGAGGTGCAGACGAAGACTGTGACAACATCATGACCAGGAAAGGATAAAACCACATCCAATCTGACCGGCGTTAGCTTCTGTGCCTCAGCAAGCGCTCTGTGTTACAAACTGTCTGTCATATTTATTGTTTTCTGTCATGGAATCATACAGCTTAATCAGATATATATATATATATATATATATATATATATATATATATATATATATATATACACTCACCTAAAGGATTATTAGGAACACCATACTAATACTGTGTTTGACCCCCTTTTGCTTTCAGAACTGCCTTAATTCTACGTGTCATTGATTCAGCAAGGTGATTCTGAAAGCATTCTTTAGAAATGTTGGCCCATATTGATAGGATAGTATCTTGCAGTTGATGGAGACTTGAGGGATGCACATCCAGGGCACGAAGCTCCCGTTCCACCACATCCCAAAGATGCTCTATTGGGTTGAGATCTGGTGACTGTGGGGGCCATTTTAGTACAGTGAACTCAACATATCTACATATTCATCCATCAGTTGCTCTCAGTGTGGGCGGCGGCAGAAAGTTCGCTAACAGTTTCTGTAACAGACTGAAGATGAGATATAAAAATATAAACTGGATTTATGAAACCGAGAAGGTAGGGAGCGCAACAGTGTGTATAACACATACAACAGCCGACAGTGAACTGAGAAGAAAACAGACCTTAAGTGGAGAGCGGGCCACAATCTAACGATTCCAGACTTTCTCAGTTTGTGTAAACCTTCTTAGGGTTCACAGTATTTATTCCCTCATTTCATCCCTAATTTTCCCTCATTAATTTCAGTACTAGTACAATTTTGTGGTTTTGTTTCATTACTACAGAGTATACTTTTTTTCTTGATTTACCCCGAAAGAATGGAAGTGAAATGTGACAACATGAAAATATACATGACAACTTAAAATATTTTCTCAATAAAATACAATTTTTAACATTTTTATAAAAAATAATGGCATTTTTTAATAATTAAAAATTGAGTTTGACAACAAACACCGGAAAACAGCTATACAGCATAGTTCAAAATATAATAACAATGAATAATTTCTGAACATTGACTCTCGGTCTTTATTCACCTTTTTCTCATGGTTTCTCAATAAAATTCATAAAAGTATAGAATAGAATAGTTCTAATAGGGGCTCATTGTAATGCAGTGTGACAACATGCCCCGCCTGAGCAACTGGGGTTTAAACCCGGCGAGTGTTTTTGCTGTTAGATCAGCATTAAACAACTATCTCAACTGTTAAATGACAGATATATGATTAAAATAATATCAGATTTTTCTAATTTTAAATAAACACTATAAAACAGAAATGAAAAATTAAGAAATGTACTTTTGCTATGGATAAATACATGTTCGGTGATATCTTCCAGAGATCTCTGAATTTTGCGCAATTTTTTCTCTATATAGTGTTGATATGGCAACCAGTAAATACACTAAGATTCGTCATGCTAGCAAGTATGGAAGTATTGATAACAAGTGTGTTCCCTTTCGAGGGAACTCGCACTGCGTCGTAAAAACGACTCTTTGGGGACCTCCCTTAGCGTGCGTCTCTGAATGAAACTATTCCAATCCTGATTGGTGTTGGGTCATGACGTAACATGTGACGGCATAACCGGATGCATAAAAGTGACGCTGACACACACACACATCAGCTTTCGCTCTTCAGCAAGCGCTCTCTGTTGTTGTCAGTCTTATTTGGTGTTGTCTGTCTGTGAAAGTGATATATATAATGGCGAGTGAACAGTTCAAACAATGTGTGCACCCCTGTCCTAGATACATCACGGGGTGGGGACACGCATAGTTTGTGTGTGAACTGCTTGGGAGTGCAGCACGCCCGAGCAGCTCTCGAGGGAGCTGCTTGCGGTGAATGTGAAGCTCTACCTATGATCTATAGGTAGACTATCTACCGATTGAGATCATGGGGATCACAAAAAGATCTTGCAGAGAAGAATGAGACTGCTGAGGCACTTTCTCATTCTTCCTCTGAAGATCATGAGGCTCCTGTTCATGGTGCAGAAGCCCGCGCTGCGGCTTCTTCTGCCCATGATCAGGGCCCGATGCTTGAGCTCTCTGCTCTTGAGGAAGTGGATGTGCTCAGCATCGAGGCGGATGATCGTGAACTAGATTCGCCGGTTCACCGTCGTGCGCTGGTTCACCGTCGTGCGTATGAGGAGCTCATCGAGGTTTTGACTCGTGCTGTGGCCAGACTTAACATCTGCTGGCCACAAGATGAGCAGGGAACGCAAATAAAGAGCAAACTAGATGAGCGTTTCCTGCAGCACAGGTCACAGCCTCAGCGCCGGGGCTTGCCACTTTTTTCCGATCTCCACAATGAAATCTCGAAATCGTGGGAAAAACCCTATTCATCCCGTGTCTTTAGTCCAGCGAGTGTTGACTATAGTAATGTTATAGGGGCAAGGGATTTGGGATATGGGAAGATGCCGAAGGTAGAAGAGGCACTAGCTGGATACCTCTCTCCCGAAGCGGCATCTTCTCTTAAAGCCCCGGCGCTGCCCAGTAAACCATGCAGAGATACCTCTGCATTGGTTGGTAGGGCTTATATGGCGGCCGGTCGGGCCGGGTCGTGTCTGCATTCTATGGCTGTTTTGCAGGCATACCAGGCCGACCTCCTGAAAGATTTTAAATGAGGGGGAGGGACCGACACCAGAAGATATTGCTGAACTTCGTAAAGCCACAGATTTGTCTCTCCGTGCTACTAAAGAGACGGCCCGTGCTATTGGCCGCTCTATGGCAGCGATAGTAGCTACGGAGAGACATCTGTGGTTGAATCTGTCTGGTATCAAGGAAAAAGATAAATCGTTTCTCCATGATGCGCCGCTCTCGTCTTCTGGCCTGTTCGGTGACGCAGTTACATCTGTCGTCGACAGGTTCCAGGAGACGAGGAAACAATCTGCGGCGTTCCAGCAGTTCCTCCCCCGACAATCTAGACCCAAATCGAGTAGGGTGGGGCAAAAAGATCAGCCCCAGCCGTCATCGAGCTCCTCATATTGCCAGCAGCAAAGAGAGAGCGTTTCCTCTAGAGCCCCACCCTTGGGAGCTTGGCAACAGAGAAAACGCTCTCAGTCGAAGTCTTCCGGCCAGAAGGGCGACTTGAGGGACGCCCTTCAGGCTAGGAGGGCTTCGGGAAAGAGGTCCTAACTGGAGTGGTAGGAACTCCGAGGGATGCACCTCCCGCTGCTGGGCAACCGAGGTTGTTCTCGCAGCGGAGCCCTCAGGAAATCGATGTAGGGGTCCCGCCGTCTCTGACGCTACGGGCCGCATCAATTTTCAGCACGCCGTGTTGTTCGCGTCAGAAAATAAAAAACGAGCATCAATTATGGTCACAAAAACCATATCGACTAAATCCTGCCGGTCTTTCGCTTCAGGAGGTCGAGAACAGTGCTCGGAAAACATCCGAGGCCAGCCTCGAGAGGCTGGTTCCCTTAGTAGATTTTGTAGAGGCATGGTGTCATCTTCCCAACATATCTGCATGGCTCCTGCCTATAATAAAACTAGGATACAGACTGCAGTTCGGTCACCGCCCCCCCAGATTCGCTGGGCTGGTGCAGACTGCAGTGGTTCCAGAGCAGGCTCAGGTGATGGAATAAGAAGTACAGTCTCTGCTGTTAAAGGAGGCCATGGAACGTGTTCCTCCTTCAGACAGGGAGTCCAGGTTTTACAGCCGGTACTTTATAGTTCCAAAAAAGGATGGAGGGCTGAGGCCAATTTTAGATCTAAGACATTTGAACCGTTCTCTGAGGAGGTTCAGGTTCAAAATGCTCACTATCCCCATCATCGTGAATCAAATCAGATCCGAGGACTGGTTTGTCACGATAGATCTAAAAGACGCTTATTTTCATGTCTCCATCCTTCCTTGTCACAGGAGGTTCCTGAGGTTCGCTTTCGGGGGCGAAGCTTACCAATATCGGGTTCTTCCGTTCGGCCTAGCACTCTCTCCCCGCACGTTCACCAAGTGCATGGATGCAGCACTAGCTCCATTGAGACTTCAGGGCATCCGCATACTGAATTATATCGACGACTGGCTCATTTTGGCCCAGTCTCGAGAAATGGCAATTCAGCATCGAGATGTCGTCCTTGGCCACATTCAGAGTTTGGGGTTGAGACTCAACACAAAGAAGAGCGTGTTGGAACCATCCCAGAGCACAACGTTTCTGGGCGTGGTGTGGAATTCAGTTACGATGCGGGCACGAATGTCTCCCGCACGTATCGAGTCCATTCTGGCGATGGTGTCCGGAATAAAGCTAGGCCAGGCCATCACTGTAAAGCGATTTCAAAGACTGCTGGGCCTCATGGCAGCGGCATCCAACATTATTCCTTTGGGCCTTCTACACATGAGGCCCCTTCAGTGGTGGCTGAAAGCCAAGGGGTTTTCCCCCAAGGGGAATCCGTTCCGTATGATCAGAGTAACGCGCAGATGCCTTCGTTCTCTAGTAATATGGAAGAAACCTTGGTTCCTGTCCCAAGGGCCAGTATTAGGAGCATCATGTCGCCGGAAGTCCGTTTCGACAGATGCCTCCCTCACAGGTTGGGGCGCGGTCATGGACGGCCACTTTGCCAGGGGTCTGTGGCAGGACCATCATCATTCTTGGCATATAAATTGCCTGGAGATGTTGGCTGTGTTCAGAGCTCTGAGGAGCTTCCTCCCAGACGTCAAGGGTTACCATGTCCTGATACGATCGGACAATACATCAGTGGTAGCTTAACTGAACCGACAAGGGGGACTCAGATCGTGCCCTCTATCCAGATTGGCGCATCAGATTATCCTTTGGTCCCAAGGGAAACTATTGTCTATCAGAGCAATGTACGTTCCAGGGGTTCAGAATCAGGGAGCAGACATCCTGTCGAGGCAGGGGCTGAGGCCTGGGGAATGGAGGCTTCACCCAGAGGTGGTGAAGTTGATATGGGAGAGGTTTGGACCAATGGAACTGGATCTGTTTGCGTCTCGAGAGACGGTCCCACTGTCCACTTTGGTTCTCCCTCACACATCCAGCCCCACTGGGGTTGGATGCCATGGTACAGGCCTGGCCGAGGCTACGCCTGTATGCTTTTCCCCCGATCGCTCTGCTTCCAGGAGTCCTGGAGAGGGTCCGTCAGGAGGGCATCAGTCTTCTTCTGGTAGCCCCGTTGTGGCCGGCCCGACATAGACGGCAACCATGGCTGGTTTTCAGACATAATTTATCGCCTGATAGCTCCGCCGTGGCAGATTCCTCTGAGGAGGGATCTGTTGTCTCAGGCGGAGGGCACAATATTCCACCCTAGCCCAGAGCTGTGGAAACTGTGGGTCTGGCCCCTGAGGGGGTTCAGTACCTAAATGCTGGTCTATCAGCCAGGGTGGTTGAAACCATACTTGGCTCTAGGGCTCCGTCTACTAGGAGATTATATGGCCTCAAGTGGAATGTGTTTTCCACTTGGTGTAGAGAACAGGAGTTAGATCCAGTTAACTGCCCGGTGGCTTCAGTTCTGCAGTTTCTTCAAGATCGTTTCTCTGCGGATCTCTCCCCTTCCACACTTAAGGTGTACGTGGCTGCCATTGTGGCTTTTCATGCACCACTGAGTGATGGGCCTCTGGGGAGGCACCAGCTGGTCATTCGTTTTCTCCGTGGTACATGGAGGATGAGACTGACGACCAGGTCCAGGGTTCCTGCCTGGGACCTGGCGGTGGTTCTCGAAGGGTTATCCCTGGCCCCCTTTGAACCCCTTCAGTCGGGTTCGCCCAAGGACCTAACGTTCAAGATGGCTTTTCTCTTAGCCATTACCTCTCTAAAGAGGGTGGGAGATCTTCAAGCCCTGGCAGTAACACCAGCCTGCTTGGAGTTTGCCCCTGGCGGAGTTAAGGCCATTCTGCACCCGAGACCTGGCCATGTGCCTAAGGTGCCTTCTAAAATGGCACGGTCTACGGTCCTGCAGGCATTTCATCCTCCACCTCATGTGTCGGCAGAAGAAGAGAGGCTCCATTTACTCTCCCCTGTCAGAGCTTTGAGCGTTTACCTCGAGAGGTCCTCTTCTTGGAGGAGGTCGGACCAACTGTTAGTGTGTTTTGGGTCACCTAAGAAGGGGCTCCCTGCATCAAAACAAACCATTAGTAATTGGATTGTTCAGGCTATTGCCTCGGCTTACAAGGTGCGCAATTTGCCTTCACCTTTGGCCGTAAGGGCTCATTCTACTAGAGGCATGGCTTCCTCTAGGGCCCTCCTCTCGGGAGTGCCCCTCCAGGAGATCTGTGAGGCAGCCGGTTGGGCTACCCCACACACTTTTATCAGGTTTTATAGTCTGCACCTCCCTAGTACGCCTGGCGCACATGTGCTCTCGTCCTAGCTGAGTGCCTGAGATCAGTTTCACTCTTGGGCAGGCCTGTTTCGGTGCGTGGCCTAGTGGGCATTCCAAAGAGTCGTTTTTATGACGCAGTGCGAGTTCCCTCGAAAGGGAACGTCTCGGGTTATGACTATAACCCTTGTTCCCTGAGAAGGGAACGAGACACTGCGTCGTCCTGCCACGCCACTCGAGGCCTTAGAGCGTCTTGCTTCATCGCGAGGCTGATGTGTGTGTGTGTCAGCGTCACTTTTATGGATCCGGTTATGCCGTCACATGTTACGTCATGACGCAACACCAATCAGGATTGGAATAGTTTCATTCATACTTCAGAGACGCACGCTAAAGGCGGGCGTACACGGTGCGAACGGTCTGACGGTCGGAAGATCGTATGTCCACGCACACTTTACGAGTGAGTTTATCCGAAAATCGTACGGAGGCAGTGATATACGACAAGATTTTACGACCTGCTGAATTCCGATGAAATCGCACGAAGTTCCGCGCCAAAAACTCTCTCATAACTGCATATAAAATATTGATACAAGCCGTGATTATTTTGCTACATATATAGGCTCGTTTTCAGCACCGGGAAACGGACGTCCGGTCACCCTTGTGTGTGTGTGTGTGTGAATGAGTTAAAAAGGCTACACATTCAAAAATAAAATGTCAAGCTCTCTGAATGATTAATTAGCCGTTTAAACCACCTCATCATGTGAGTGTTTGCAATTCATTTTGCTGCGAGAAGCTAGCGCAGTGAACGGGGCTTGAGTGAGCTTGAGCGCGTTGTGAGTGAGGGCGCGGGTGCCAGATCCCGTGTTGCCAGATCCACATAATGGAAAAGTGACAGTAGTATTCTGGACTTGTGTTTTGGATTAATGTCACAGTTTAGGAAGTTATTAAAGTGGTTCGTGATATATTAATCTTATTTCCAAAAAACTTTGAACTTATTTCGGATTTTTATCTTTTCTTTGTTTTTGTTTGTTTTTGCTTGTTTTTCGTAGCAATATCTGGCAACATTGTTCTGTCGGCATTAATAAAAAAAAAGATTAGGCTGTAGACAAACTGTAATTGCTGTTAGGAAGATACAAACACAATGATCATCGTGACGTGTAAGAATATGTAAGAAATGTATAACACTATCAAAAACAATAGCATAATACAGATCTGTATGTTACAGAATGAAATATGCCAAATACTGGCCAGCAGGAACACGGCAGATGCTGTTTAGTTAAAGGTATAGCGGAGGATCTTTCCGAATTTTAGAGAAGACCCGCCCTCTCCCGCCCTCTCCAGGGCTAGCATCGCTAATCATAGCTTACATGAACTTTTACTAGCAGTGATTTTAAATGGATTTCTCCAAATAGCATGACAAACTTTACCTGTCTAGTAGAATCTTCTCGACTGCGGCATCAGTGGGAAGCCCAACCTGTGCTTTTAGCGCACGCCAGCGTGTGAAATATTCAGCCAAAATCACTCTGGTCTTGTTTCTATATTCTGCAGCCTTTCTCTTCTTATCATACACTTCGTATACATTTTTTCTCTTTCGACCCTCAGCGATTTTCAATGGAATTGCTGAAACCGTAACTCATCACCATAGCTCATCACACATAATACACCTGAAAGTGCGCATGCGCAGAAAGCGAAAACTAGGGACGAGCACGTACGACGGCCTTACGTAAACATATCACCAGAATGATTGACACTTAGGTGGACCAATAGTATAGACTACCCACCCGGAAAAAGAAGATCCTCCGCTATACCTTTAACCTTTCACAAAGTCATCATAAAAACATTAATTGAAGCAGTGTTTCTAGTAGTCCACACCATTTTCGTCTTTCTTCTGTGGATTTCCAGAGCTCCTGATTGGTCAAATTCAGATAGATCGACAAATCGGCTCATTCAACCGCACACACCTCACGAATGCAAGCCGACAGCTCCCGAACTTTTTCGACATGCTTAAAAATTATCGGGAGGTCGAGAGGTGCTCGGCTCGGCTCGTATCTTCCTCGCACACGATACGAGCCGCGACATGCGAGCATAACCGATTTACACGCGATTTCTCCCGAGTGAAAAAAATCATCTGCGAGCTCGTAAAACAGCAAAAAATCGCACCGTGTACGCCCGCCTTAAGGGAGCGTCCCCAAAGAGTCGTTTTTACGACGCAGTGTCTCGTTCCCTTCTCAGGGAACAAGGGTTATAGTCATAACCCGAGACGTGTACTGGCCCCGCGTTAGGTTTGTGCCCCAACCACCCCTGCTGATTCCAACAAGATAATTAATCAAACACAGCTGAACTCAACAAACTCATAATGACGGTAACCATAGCAACTAGGAAGTGGGGGAATACAAACAAAATGAGGAAATGCAAATTAAAAGTCCCTGAACTGAGCTAAACTGAACATAATGGTGACAGCTTCGTTGGTCATGTATTTCAAACTTAGTTTTACCCCTAAGCGAAGAAAAAGAACTTTAATTGTGGTGAGTATATAAAGTAAAATCCAAATGAAATATTATGTTAGTAGATTATATAACAACTTAGAAAACAGACATAAAATAAGATGTGTTATTATAATAGGCACTGACCTGTAGCAGAACTAGCTTTGCTCTGCGCTAATATAATTTCCAATTCATGTGAAAAAGGCCTATTGAGTAACCGCAGATTCGTCTCAGTTTTGCCCCGCCTCACGCTCGACACGTCCATGGCTCGACACATGCTGGAAGAAATGCCTCTAAGTTTCCAAGTTATGTGTTTACAGTGTGCCCTTTTGCCTGACTCCTGAATGGCTTGTTAATATAATTGTTTGGAAGATGATTTCACGAGGCAAAAGGTCACACAGGCTACATCTACATTACACCAGATGCATTTCCAAACGTTGCTCATCCACTCTGAAAATGCTTAAATCACTGTACTGCGCATAAAACATACTGAAAGCTCAAGATATGATAGAGAGAGAGCAGACATAATTAAGCTCTGACGCTAATCTTCTGGCGTGATCATTTTATTAGCTAAATAAAGCACTCACCATTCAGTGTTGCGTCCAGCACGCAAAATCACATGGTCTAAAATTCAATTGTCAGCATGCTTTGCCGCCGGACAGCATTTGCGAGTAAATTTTCTTTCATCTTTGCAGAAATGCAATATGAAAATTCTACGAAGGAAAATGTATCTTTAGTGACACTATGAAAGTATAGCAGGAACAGCAATCCGGCATAACCATAGATGTCCGTGTGCATGGTTAAATGCCAGGGTGGATGATGGGAAATGCACGAATATTTAGCAAATGTTTATGAACCACTGCTTTCTCTGGTCTACTTGGGCTGGATTAAAGCTTAAAAAACTTAATGGTTACTTGAAATTAGAAGAGGCTGTGAGTATGCTCAGAATATTTCTTCTTCTTGTCACTGAAAAAATGCTCAGATTTTAAAATCCTCTTGTGTGAGCACTCGTTTTGAAGTGGTGTTTTTTAAAAATATACATTACCAAACACTAGCGAATCACATTCTTCAAACTGGAAGCCATGAAGTCGAGGCAAGAGTCCAGTGCTCATCTGTGTTTGACCCAGCCTTCGCTAACAACTCTGCCTCTTATTTTAGCTCTCCTTCTCTAAGTTTGAGCACAGGCTGTGAGTATCCACATCGTGGGTAAGGCATCAACAGAGTGTCACTTCTAGATTTAATAGCTACATTACTGTGGTTTCATTTTATTTATACCAAACAGAAAATGTAAATACATTCTAAACAGTGTTTGTTTATTAAGTTAATGATACAGAATTTTTCCAGGTTTCCAGTTTATTCAGCTCCTGAAACATTTTTGGACATGCACATATGAGAGCAGGATGTTTAGGAAATTCCTTGGTGGAAGAAAAACCCAATAACAAAAAATAAATACAAAAAATACAAAGCAAACATTTGAAAAGTAATTGAAGAATTAGTGATTGCTTAAATGTGCTATGCTTTGCTCATGCTCTGTGTGTGGTCCACTCGGATGACCGCCAGAGCCGCTGTGTTGTTCTTTACCTTCATATTTCACCATGGGCCAGAGTTGCTTATATTAAAACCAAATTATGAAAACATTTGGGATTCCTTAAAAGACATGATACATGCAAATTTCAACATAGAGATATGATGGAGATGTATCCAGGCTCGCTGCCAGCACAGGCATCACCAGCTGTTCACTCTTTCCGTGTCTTGGCCATTACTCACGTTCCTTCCATCTGGACATCGTCATATTATTTATCTTATGGATTGCCTGTTGAAGAATATTACAACTTATATTACTGTAAAACTACAAGAACTGAGTGATTCCATACACCATAAAACAAATGATGACTTATTTAGTAGTATTACAATTTATTCGCAGTCCCATTTGTTTATTATTCTTAATGCATGTATTATTGGTCTCTCTTTTACACCAGCGGGATAGGGATAGGGATAGGGATAGTTTCATATTCCCAAATAAAAAGGAAATTCACCAACAGATAGTGGATTATCAAATATATAAATTAAGATTAAGATAGAATGAGATCAACAAGAAGATCTACAAAGATTCGCAAATATATGTTAGAAAGTTTACAAAAATATACAAATAATTAAAATGAGTTGGGGAAACATAATTTCAAAATGAGACTTATTATTATGTCAAAATGTCCATATTGGCAGTTATAGCTTAAGTGAACAAACAGTTCACACACAAGTTTGTCTTTTTTATTACTAACTGTTTACTTGATTACTAAATTACTTGAGAACTTTTTACTTATAGGCAAGTACTTGTTATATGGCAAGTATTTTGCTGTGGTTTGCTTATTGCATATTGCCCACCCAAAGTGATCATGCTATTAAAGCTAGTACACCAATAGACTAGCCTAGCTAGCTATATTAGCCCAACTATTTTTAAAATACGTAGTAGTATTACTTTTATAATTATTATTTCAGTTTTGTGAAGATTGGGTAAGGCTGTGCACCGCACTCAATATCTCCCTCTCCACGTGTTGTCTTAGAAACTACATACTTCACCTTTAACTTTGCCCTTAGTCAAAATGATTTACCTGGGAAGAAGTAACATATTCATGAGGCCAAAGATTTCCTGTTAGACACCCCTAAGACAAATTATATCTGATGTTTAAGCACTACAGAGACAGAGCCGGCAGCTCTCGGCGGAGTGCCAGCGAGGGCCCAGACCTCACAAAACATCCGAGCAAAGGGTCAAATAAGCACTATCTTTCTACATAAACTGCAGATTTGAGGTTTAAACAACCACATTGTCCCTGAAAAACTCTTAAAACTACATTCCGTGATGCAATAATAGCAATATTTAGAAAAATATTGTGGGTTTTCTCCTTCGCCATTGCTGCACGATGGCAGAAATGCAGTCTAGAACCGGCAGAGACAAGCGGAGGGATACAAACGGTGAATAGTCCCGCCTCTGATACTGGGGGACGATCGCATGGTGCTGATCGCCTCTCAGCCAATCAGATTCGAGGTTTCAACATTAATATATTTTTGAAAGATTGTATCACTGTACTATGTTGTTGTGAAGTACTGTCATCCTCCACCATCGTGTCTTTATTTTTTTATTTTTCATTTTGTCATCATGGCATATGTTGAGATATGATATTTGGTTTTGAACATTTCTGACCTCCTAACCTAAACATTATAAAAAATGTAACAGGCATATGTAATGTATAAAGATAAATGTAGTCACAACATTTATTTAAAAATGACTAAAAAGCACTATAAAAGTACTTTAAAAAAGGTTTAATGATTTTAAATGAGAAACATTATGCATCCTGATCCATGAGGTTCTTTAAGAAAGAAAGAAAGAAAGAAAGAATCTTGTGTGTTTTAGGTGATGGGGATTGTTCATGTAGGCACACATTTGCCCAGCCTTTCGGTCCTGCTCTCTCTACTCTGGCTTTCTGGCTTTGTTCTCGATTTTCTTTCTCTACATGGCGACTTCATGCAACTTGATTCGTTAGTTTCTCACCAAGGGATTATTGCAGAAAGCAAGGTTATCTTACCTTCAAACATACCCTGAACTCTCGGTTGATTAACCCAAACCTTGCTTCCTCGAGGTATGCTGGTTCCCAAAACGCGTCCGGGAATCAAGTCAAGCCATATCTATATAGCGCTTTTTACAATATAGACTGTTTCAAAGCAGCTTTACCGTGATAATAGGAAATTAATGCAAGAAAGATTGGTTTGGCTGTACAGCAGCTCTAGAAGAAAGTCATTGTCCAGCTTAGGTAACTTTTTGATTGATTCATTTCCGTTGTAAAAAACGTCTCGGTTACGTATGTAACCCTAGTTCCCTGATAGGGAACGAGACGCTGCGCCAATGGAGAGACGGAACGTCATAGGCGGGTGACGTCATCGACCAGGAAACTATAAAGCACCCCAAAAACACAAGCGCATCAGCTTCTGATAGGCCTGAAGGAGCGCTTAACGGGAATGCCGGGAGTATGGCAGAATGACGCAGCGTCTCGTTCCCTATCAGGGAACTAGGGTTACATACGTAACCGAGACGTTCCCTTTCAAGGGAACTTCGAGCTGCGTCAAACGCTGTGGGAACGCGAATACCCACGTCGCCATAGGAGCAAGTGACCGTCATGTGAGATCTAGCGCACAGCGGACGAGAGCACCTGCACGGTGAAGACCATCCAGTCGCATCACAAACCTCATTCAGGGAACTCCTGACAATAAAGCTTTGGATGCAGCCATACTCCTAGTAGAGCGGGCTCGTACAGCCAAAGGTGAAGGCTGACCAGCCGACTCATAAGCAAGTGAGATAGCCTCGACCACCCACTTGCTCATTCTCTATTTAGACGCAGGACACCCTTTCCTGGGTGGCCCGAAACATACAAATAAATGTTCTGATTTCCTCCACAGGGCAGCTCTGTGGACATAAGCGTCTAACGCCCTCACTGGGCAGAGCAAATTAAGTTTCTCCTGGTCTGACGACAGAAATGGAGGAGAACAGAAAGCCTGCAGAACTGTAGGTCTAACAACATTAGTAGGGACCTTAGGAACATAACCTGGCCTAGGGTATAGAAAAGCCTTAACCATACCAGGCGAAAATTCCAGGCACGAACTGCTGGCCTCAGCCTCAAAGTGCCACGAAGGAAACGAGTTATAAGCGGGTGTCTCCCAAGAGAAACTCCACTGAAAGGGACGTGGTAAGCAGCCAGTGCCGCCACATACACCTTTAGTGTGGAGGGGGATAACCCTGTGGAGAAACGCTCCTGCAGGAATTCCAGCACTGCACCCACTGGGCAGTTAACTGGGTCCTACAGGTGTTCTCCATACCAAGAAGTGAAAAGTTTTCAATTCAAAGGCATATAGCTTCCTCGTGGATGGAGCTCTGGAGTGAAGGATGGTCTCAACAACCTAGGTTGAGAGACCGGAATCTAAGAGCTGGGCCCCCTCAGAGGCCAAGCCCACAGTTTCCATAACTCTGGGCGGGGGTGAAATATCATGCCGCCCGTCTGAGAGAGTAGATCCCTCCTGACCGGGAGCTCCAAAGGAGAGCCGTCCAGGAGAGAAACCAGGTCCGCAAACCATACTCGGGCCGGCCAGAACTGGGCTACTAATAGTAGGCTGACCCCGTCCCGGCGAACCCTCTCCAGAACTCCTGGTAGCAGAGCAATCGGGGGAAAAGCGTACAGACGTGACCTCGGCCACAGCTGCACCATAGCGTCCAACCCCAGAGGGGCTGGATGACTGATGGAGAACCACAGACGACAGTGCGATATCTCCTTGGAAGCGAATAGGTCCGCCTCGGCGCGACCGAAACTCAACCAAAGGAGCTCCACCACCTCGGGGGTGGAGTCTCCATTCCCCCGGCCTCGGCCCCTGCCTCGACAGAGAGGCCGCTACCACATTCAAATACCCAGGAAGATACATTGCTCTCAGTGATAGTAACTTCCCTAGGGACCACAGGAGGACCTGACGGGCCAACTTGTAAAGCCGGCGAGACCGCAGGCCCCCCTGACGATTTATATAAGAGACCACCGACGTGTTGTCTGACTGAACTAGCACATGATGACCTCTCAGGTCTGCTAGGAAGTGTTTCAGAGCCTGAAACACTGCCAACATCTCTAGACAATTTATATGCCATGATAGATGATGGTCCTGCCACAGACCTTGGGCTGGACGACCACTCATGACCGCCCCCCACCCTGTGAGGGAAGCATCCGTCGTTAGCTTTACGCGACGACAAAGAGCCCCCAGCACAGGATCTTTGGATAGGAACCAAGTTTCTTTCCACAAGACCAGAGCACGAAGGCAGCGCCGCGTGACTTTGATCGTGCGGAGTGGATTTCCCCCTCGGGGAGAATCCCTTGGTCCTGAGCCACCACCGCAGCGGTCTCATGCACAACAGGCCAAGGTATAACATTGGACACTGCTGCCATCAAACCCAACAGTTTCTGAAACTGCTTTACAGTGAGTAGCTGGCCTAGCTTTACTGTTTCAAGGCTGAAGAATCGAAGCGATGCGGGTGACCTAATCCCAAACAACACCCAGAAAAGTGGTCTCCAGGGAAGGAGATAAATACTTTTCTTCGCGTTCAGCCTCAACCCCAACTTCCTGATATGCGCGAGGACGACATCTCGATGTCGAACCGCCATCTGCTCCGTAAAGTACGGGGAGATAGCTAGACCGAACGGAAGAACCCTATATTGGAATGCCTCGCCCCCGAAGGCAAACCTCAGGAACTTCCTGTGTTGTGGAAGTATGGAAATGTGGAAGTAAGCGTCCTTTAGATCTATCGTGACAAACCAGCCCTCGGACCTGATTTGTGACACGACCTGCTTGATAGTGAGCATCTTGAATTGAGCTTCCCTACCGAGCGATTTTATAGGCGCAAATCTAAAATTGGACGCAACCCCCCATCCTACTTTGGAACGATGAAATATCGGCTGTAATAACTTAGCTCCAAACTGGGAGGAGGAACCTGTTCTATAGCCCCCTTTTGAAGGAGCATTTTCACCTCTTGTTCCATTACCAGAGCCTGCTCGGGGCCCACACTATGGGCAGAACCCCTCTGAGTTTCGGTGGACGACACCTAAATTGGATCGCATAACCTCTTACTACTGTCTGCAGGACCCACTGAGATATTCTTGGAATGCTTTTCCACTCTGCCAAACAAATTCTACTAAGGGTACCAGTCTCTCGAGAATGGGCACCGTAAAAAGAGGTGAACACCTTTCTCCCTCGGTGGGGACCGCCCTCAGCATAGCCAATATAACTGTCTTCAAAACAGTTCTATTGCTTTTTTATATATATATATATATATATATATATATATATATATATATATATATATATATATATATATATCCCTCTGGGCTTCTTCGGTCAAAAATGACCGAAAACTGTTACGTTTTGAAATGTTTAATTTTTTTGCTTGATCGGATCGGGCTGAAACTTGGTGACTTTTCATGTATTACCTATATGAACACACAAAAAAATCAAGGAGATGATTCTGATTTGTTAAAGGGTCGTAAAAAAAAAAGTCACACTTAGCTTCCTCCCGGTCAAAAATGACCGACATAGGAAATGAATGGGAAATACGAAAAATGTTTTGAATTATCACTAACCATCCCTTTTTTTGTTAAATTATTTGAATGATCAAATACTGAGTAACAAAAATGTTTGCATTGTGTTCCCTTTCTAACCAAATGCTATAGTTTGATTGTAATCATAACGCAAAACCTAATACTTATCTTAAAAAATTTGTTAAAAAAAATAAATAATTAGTCTTTTAGAATATCTAAATGTATATTAAAATAAAAAAACGAATAAGATTGAGAAATCATGTCTAAATCAACAAAAAGAATCAAAAAGCCTTTCTATGTATTTATATAGGAAGCTATAGGCAGCCTACAGGCTGGTACAGGACATTGCACACATGTAACTATTTTTAAAGCCACTAGGTGGCGCTCTTCTACTTGAATTATTTTTTTTTATTAAGCTGACACTCTATTTTGATGTGAAATGTTGTATTTATTGAAAAAAAAAATATATATATATAAAATAAATAAAATATATAAAATAAAAATATGTATATTAATTCTAATGGAAAAAATAGCTCATAAAAATTATATAATTAATGCAAAGTATCATAAAAAATTCTAAAAATTCTAAATAATAATCAGAAAATATTATAGAACAAAAATATATTTGAATGGTTATCCTGGGAAGAAGTAAAGTTCAATTTTAAGGCTTCGTCCGTTTTTGACCGGGAGGAAGCTAAGTGTAACCCATTTACGAAGAAGCCCAGAGGGATATATATTAGTGCTGTCAAACGATTAAAATATTTAATCGCGATTAATCGCATTAATGTCATAGTTAACTCGCGATTAATTGCATTTAATCGCACATTTTTATCTGTTCTAAATGTCTCTTGATTTCTTTTTGTCCCATTCTTTTTTTCTCATTTTAATGCTCTTATCAACATGGAAAAGTGGATCGGCTTGCTTTGAGCAGTATATGCCAATATTGTTTTCAATAAAAAAACATTTGCACAATTTCACACTAAAACATTCACACTTGGAGCAAATAATCTCTCACACAATGTAACACTGTCCATCAATAAAAGGGTGAAAGAAATACTGGCTAGGTCCTGATATTGATGAGGGGGCGGAGAATTCGCATCAGCTGTGTGTGTGTGTGTGTGTGTGTGTGTGTGTGTGCTTGGCCATCATCAAGTGGTATTCAGACTGGAGGTGCTGCGATGATGATCAGTTCACAACGACAAAACACACAGATCACTTTGGTCTTGTCAATGATACCACTTGGCAACTTTTTAAAAGTAAACTTTCCATTCAGAATCTTATTGGCATCCATTTCGGCGTCTCGCACTCGTCATCCACTCAAAACTGGACGTTTTGAACGTTCCTATAACATTCAGAAATAAAGTTTTTAAAACTTAATGGGAACGTTATGAAAACGTTCTTATAACCTAAAATTGTTAGCTGGGGAAGAGGAGAGATTCGCGATTGCACTGAACACGTTTTAAGTGCAGGTACATATTCTCTGAGCGAGCCCAGAGAAAATTCTTACAAGAGCAGCGTGTATCTGAGAGCAGCGTGTATCTGAGAGCGCGCGACTCGAGCAGAGAGATTCGTGCTCGGCACATTATATTCCGCGCGCGAGCAGAGAGATTCGCGCTCGCGCATCCGGCTCGCAAGCCCAAACAACTGTGTGCGGCGTGCCTGTTGTTTTGTTTCCGGTCTAGCTAGATCCGCTTGCGCTTTCAAAACGTCCTCGCGCGGCGCAAGCCATTGAAATGAATGGGTTTCATAGCGCAGCACCGCGCATGCCGCGTCCTGTTGCAAAAGCATGTGGAAAAAAAACTACAAAGTTTGCTAGGCCAAAAAGACCGTTATTCGCGCGATAAAAAAATTAACGCCGTTAAAATGGGTTTGCGTTAACGCCGTTAATAACGCGTTTAACTGACAACCCTAATATATATATATAATATTATATTTATTTTTCAAAAAGCTTTGGCTGAGAGTGCCGCGTCTGGTCCCGCTGTCCAGCAGGGGGAGCGCGAGACGCGATACTCTGCTTTGCTGCGCCTATGCGATGAGCTCGTGGACGGCCGGGGCTGCTCCCGCCCAGCAGCCCCGTGGACGTGAACTTTTAATGGAAGAAACCTTTTAAAAGCTGCTGCCTGCTTCTTTTCTTCCTGAAATTATCAATGACAGTATTAACTAAGTCACTGAATAACCCCACAGGGGAGAGAGGATCATCTAAAAGAAAGCTTTCTCTTTCTGTTTCATGTTGGAAAAAATCATTTTACCACAAATCGGCAGCCTGACGCAGTTCTCGAACCACGTCAGTACTGCCTCCTCAATCACGCTCACGTCCTTTAGCAAATCAGCCTGGTATGCCTGCAATATAGACATTGTATGCAGACACGACGCAGCCTGACCTGCCGCCAAATACACTTTACAAAGCCGAAATATTTCATAATGGCTTGAAAGCTAATGCCGGTGCTTTAAATGACAATGCAGCCTCGGAAGAGAGATGGCTCGCAAGCGTCTCTTCTACCAGCGGCAAAGCGCCGTCTTTTCTTTTCAAAAACCTAGCCCCCGCTAAATCTGAATATGTGAATGATTGGGGGCTAAAATTATATCAGAAGCCTGCTTCTTCCATAATCTCGACACCTCAGTATGGTGATCATGAAAAAACGGCAAGCACCGGCATGGAGGTTGCACACGGGAAGGGAGAAATCTTTCATCTAACTTAGATTTAATAACAGACTCCTGCCTAGCCACTGGCCACTCAATGCTTAGTTTTAATACAAGTCGAGTGAGAACCTCCATGAGCTCTTCGCTTTCGGGAGTGTTAGGTGGCGAGTCCTCCACATCTCCCTCGTCAATACTGCTATTTTTACCTCCTAGTTTTTATAACTAACGTTAGATAGTTGCAGTACTGGTGCCTCAGCCCGGGCGGAAGAAACCGCAGAGCGTGCTTCCAAACCGGGCTGAGACACTGGATCTAACAGGTAAAGGCAGAGATAAGGCAGAGCCCGTCTCTTACCCCGCTGAAAGATCCATTTGCGATCCCCACGATAAGCGTCACCGCTCAGCCTCGGCAGAAGCGGGACTCGAACCGCGGGGAGCGCGCACCGAGCACTCTCCTCAAAGAGCGTCCGGCGGGAGCGGAGCGTCCATAAAGGCAGACGCTCGCAATGCTCGCAGCCAGCCCCCTCGAGAGCTGACTGGGCATGCTGCACTCCCAAACAAACAACACAAAGAACGTGTGTATCCCCGCCCGTTAGTTAGCGCGAGCAGGGAGGAACACACTTCTTAAATGCCGTTCGCTCGCCATAGTCTCTCATACAAAATTGTTTGTGTGGTGTAAATGTGATAACTCCTGCCTAGCAAATACTAAAGACAGACACAGATTCACATATAGCGCGACTGAAGGCACAGAAGCTCATGCGCTTGTGTTTTTGGGGTGCTTTATAGTTTCCTGGTCGATGACGTCACCCGCCTATGACGTTCCGTCTCTCCATTGGGCTGATTCCATACGTGCTTCATGACGCACAACGCAGGGGCGTTCCCACAGCGTTTGACGCAGCTCGAAGTTCCCTTGAAAGGGAACATTAATTATTAACTGAGGGGCCACTTACAAAAAAACAGTTTACAACTGAAAACAGACAACTTTTAATGCTTTATGGCCATTCATTTACATGACAACAGCATTTTGGTGGCCTGAGAATGCAAACTTTGAAGTAGCTTTCAAAGTACATGTTTTTGAAAACGGGTTTTGAAAGCGATCATCTCCGTGTAAACTTCAAAAACTTGAATTTGTGAGAATGGTGAGGGCATGCACATGTGTATTACGTGTTTAGTCTATAGGCATGTGCATTATCTGAACGTGCACCTCCCCAACTTTGTTAATAAAACCTAATTTGGCATGCTGTCCGAGGAGAGGGCTACGGGCTCGGTATTCGGCCTGAACCCAGAGTACTCCCCCTGTATTCCTGGCTGTGAAAGAACAAGCCAAGAGTGAGGAGTCGGGGTGGTGGAGGGATGCTGAAAATTGTCAAGGAATGTTAGGTGAGTTGACAGAGTGAATATATGCAGTATATATGCTTCCTCTCTTGCTGATAGGGTAAACAATTATTTGAATGTGCTCCTCCCGAACTTTGTTTACACAAAGTTACTTTTGTTCAAATTATTTCACGAGTTCACACTTGCAAATAAGTCACATAGAATAAATGCGTATTTGGCGTGGTGTCCGAGGAGAGGGCTCCGGGCTCGGTATTCGGCCCAAACCCAGAGTACTCCCCCAAAAGCTACAAATAAACTGAGCTCCTGCGGGAGCGGAGTAGATGACACTGCTGCGGCAGTGGAGCAAGTTTGGACGGAGTAACGGAGCTCCTGCGGGAGCGGAGTAGATTAAGCTGTAGTAGAAAGACTTGGTTTTGACTTGCTTTTAACTGTTCGATGAGCCAGTTGGGTGGAGAATGGGCTCCTGATGGAGGAAGAGATGATGCTACTGTGGTGTTGGAAACAACTTGCTTTCAACTTGCTTCCAAACTGTGGTCTGAAAGGTGAGTGGGACAGAGATCTGAGCTCCTGCTGGAGCGGAAAATAGCACTAAGGCGAGGATGGGGAACGTGGCTCCTGCAGGAGTGGTGGCCTGTAGGGTTGGGTGTATGAGAAGTTGACAATAAGTATTTAGCTGATGAGGGTTCATTGGGCTTCTTTGATATGGAAGCGATTTGAGCGGATGTAACTCTTGAAGGCCTCCGATGACCAGTGGCCAAGTGCTTGGATCTGCTGCTGAGAGAGGCCTTTTTGGGCAGCTGTGGTTGCTGCGCCTTTGAGAAATGAATGCCTGGAAAAGTGGTCTGCTGGGATGCCTGAATGGAGCAAAATGGACTTAAGGTGTTTTTGAAACCAGAAACGTGTGACGGGGCGGTTGGAGTCGTCTGCGAAAAGTGGGTTGGAAGGGGATTTAGTCTGCGAGTTTCTGAAAAGCATGTAGGCTGAGAGAGTTTGGTACGGTTGGATTGGTGATGAGAGATATAAAAGGTATATGAAATGTGCTCCCCCTAGCTCCCCCGTAGTTCGCACCCTGCTCCATCTGATCTGGATAAGGCCCGGATCTGGCTGACTACGGTAAACCTCAGGATAAACAGAGATACTAATATTAGCGTAGATGCCATTCTCCTTATGATGTAACGAGTACATCAGGTGTTATAGGAAGTGTTCCTGGTTCCGACTGACCATATGCAGCCTAACAATCATTTAACTTATTTGAATAATAGAAATTGATAAAGTGATATGTGTATACCAGGTTAAAGAGATTAAAGAGATGGTTAAAGAGATGTTTTTAGTCTAGAAGAGAGTAAAAAATTCAAGCCTTTTCTTAAGCTTGTGCTGTGCCCATGCCCAGTTTGCTGGTGGTATCCCGGTTTTCTGCTTGCCCTGCCAGGTGTAATCTTGTGCTTCCTTCTTCATAAAATGTTCTACATTTTGGGCCCCGAAATACTTCAAGCGAAATCAAAGAATGAACTGGTGTGATTTTTTAATAAAATCAGACAAAGTTTGTTTGGAGTTTGATTTTGGAGTTCAAAACAGCTTGCCAAAGCGAAATTTCCGGAAAAATTTGTAAACACTTCTGAATTATCATTGGTCCGTGGTGATGATGTAATAGGTGGGTGTGGCTCTGAGGCTCCGCCTTCTTTGAGGTGTAAATCTTCTCCGGTTCATTTCTTCTGTTCAGTCTGTCAAGGTCAGACGCGAGTAAAAACATGAACACACTGGAGAAACGCTTTATAGCAGACACTGAAGCTGTGATTCTAATTGACACTGTTTTTCATTTTTAATACAGTAAAGCTACTGCTTTAAAGGGATCTATTGTATAAAGTGCTGTATTAATAAACATGATGTGACTGTAGATCTGACTCTCAGAGATGCTGCAAACATCTACATCACTATGATCAGATGCTTTCTGAACTGCTGTTTCTCACAGCTGACATTTCTGTTGTGTGTTTATTTTGTTTTTGAGAGGAAAGCGCACAGAACATATTTACGGAATCATCTTAAAGTATTAGTTCACCCAAAAATGAAAATTAAGTCATTAATTACTCACCCCCATGCTGTACCAACCCCGTAAGGCCTTCGTTTGTCTTTGGAACACAAATGAAGATATTTATGATTAAATCTGAGAGGTGGATGACTGCTACATAGGCTCCCTAAGGGAATGAAACTTGATGGCCCAGAAAGTCATTAAAGAAAATGTTTAAATATTCCATGTCGCAACAGTGGCTCAACTATAAGTTTATCAAGCGACGAGAATACTTTTTGTGCGAAAAAACAAACAAAAATAACGACTTTATTCGACTATTCCTTTTCTTCCTTGTAGGCCTGAAACGAGACTTCAAGAGATTTCCACGACGCGCACGCGCGAGAACTGAACTGAAGTAGTTGAAGGAGATCGCAATTCTCGCGCATGCGTCGTGGAAATCTCTTGAAGTCTCGTTTCAGGCCTACAAGGAAGAAAAGGAATAGTCGAATAAAGTCGTTATTTTTGTTTGTTTTTTCGCACAAAAAGTATTCTCGTCGCTTGATAAACTTATAGTTGAGCCACTGTTGCGACATGGAATTTTTAAACATGTTCTTTAATGACTTTCTGGGCCGTCAAGTTTCATTTCAAGTTTCGGCAATAATTCGCATGAGGATATTGTATCGATATGTGGACGCCAAGTATACATTTTTTTCAGGGACTGAATTTTGCCATTTTAAATCTTTCTTTTTGACTGTAATTTCACAAATCCCGTAGTAGCCTCCACCCCAGAGGCTCATCCCATTATGGCCGCCACGCCTGAGTCTTCAGCCAAGATCGCCACCCTACCAGAGCCTGTTCATAACATGGCAGTCACACCAGAGCTTCTTCACAACATGGCCGCCACACCAGAGCCTCATTACAAAATGGCCGCCACGCCGGATTCTTCAGCCAAGATGGCCGCCATGCCAGAGTCTTCAGCCGTCAGAGTTCCGGGTCATCATGAACGTCGCACATTAAGCCATTAAGATGGCCTCTATGTGAGTGAGACTGGCATCCAGCTTGGAGGACACACCGCTGACGTCGGTGCGTGCAGCCGGCATCCCTAGACCAGCGCCATCTGGCCCACCAGCCTCAGCGCTCTCAAGCCTGCTGGTGTCTGCGCTGTCCGTCCCAGAGGTGATCCCCACTGCGCTTCAGTTCAAGAGTCCTCTCCAGAGTTCGCTCCTGTCCCTGAGCCCAGCCTCGTGACTTATGAACTTCCTGTTTGCCTTGATATGCCCACGGAGGGCACTCTTGAACTCCCTACCAGCGCTGTTATGGCCAAGGAGGCAGATTTTTAACCCCCTGCCTGTCTCTCTCTGGTCTCAGGTGCCATTGCTAACTTGTCTGTGTTCTCTGTTGTTGTTCCATCAGCCATGCCAGATCCACCACCTCTCTGGCTCTGTCTTCTCTACTCTGGGGGACTCTAGCTTCACTCCATCCTCCTGAGTCTCCAGTTTCAACACACTGGCCTGGCCCTCCATCCCTCCCCCTGTTCCACTTCTGTTCCACCACTCTCCTGGACTGTTGTTGTTCTGTCATGATCCCAGCCTGTGTTCCCCTGTCTTGTGTGAGGACTTTTGTTGTTTCCTGTCTGGTGCCATGTTTTGTAGTTCATTGTAGTTTTTCATGTTGATTAGTCTCCCCAGGTGTTTCTTGTTAGTTCCCTTGGTTACCCTTGTGTGTTCCCAATTCAATTTACCACGCTCCCTCGTTACCTTGTTTAGCTTGTTATGGCCTGTGTATAAATACCCAGTGTTTCTCATGTTCTTTGTCTGGTGTTGTCCTACTCGGATATATCATGTGCGATCACATCATATGGAGTATCTTGGTCATTGCCTAGACTCTTGTGTTCTCTGCCTGAATTTACCTATGTTGTTTTGTTTAAATAAACTAATAAACTGCCTCTGGATCCAACATGCTATTTTCTATAACAGCCACATTACAACAAAAAAACAACAGGGGTGTGTAGAGTTTTTATATCCACTGTAAGATGATGTTTCAAAGAAATGTATCAGAATTTTAGGAGATTTATGCTTAAAACAAACAAAACCATGGTTAAAAAAATAAGCTTTTTGCTTGCATTAATCTCACAAAAATTTTACAAATTAAAAAAAATTATTATGTTTTTGAAATATTTATGAAATCTTAAAAGTTTGCCTCAGAAGTAAACATGTCCTCATATTTATATCTTCAAAGATAAATGTTTATATAAGAAAAAGATAAGAAAATTTGAGGTGGGTTTATTTTGAAGATGTGTGAGGGCCCCAAACATGCTCAAGCTGGCCCTCACTAGGAAGCTTATTGAGTTGCACCCTATAGACCTTATTCACAGCAGCTTGACTTGTCAATGGCATCCTCTGTAAAAAGCTGTATAAAGCTTCTAGATCACTTATTATTTTCCACAGCTCATGTTGTCTGGAGTTTTCTGTCCACTTAAATGTCTTGGAAAATATTTTTGCAGTGTTTCGTCAGAAGAAAAATGTAAAAACACATTAAACACAAAGATGGTGCTGCTGTGAATAAACTCTATCACACAGGAACACAATCAATGACTGTGGCCATCTCTGCCGCTGAGCCAGTTCTGCCCCGGTTCTGCTCAGTGCGTGTCGTCTCTGTACAGTGTCTGGGTATGTATATGCTTTGAATTATTGTTTTTAATACACAGAGAAAATGAAATGTTACGATACTTATCAGGACAGTCATGTTGTGGATTACAGCAAACAACAAATCATTACATTGAGCCATCAAATACAATAGCAGCAGTGATAAGTATTCATTATGGCACTATAGGAAAACATGAGGAGATATTAGCTTGAAATAAGATTGCCATTGATTCTTGTGGCGGGACAGCCCCACTTGATCCTTGATCATCTCCTCTGGGCTCAACAATATCCAGAACGTCTAACTGAGAACATAAATTCAGTTCCTTTAGCCCATTGACTCATGTGCACCTGTCATTATAGTGAGATTATATTAATGTATTTTCTGTTTATCCAGGTCGATCACAGCCTTAACCGTGCCTACTTGTCCTGGGGCCACAGACATCTATTCTCTAGATGGAGGTGTATTTCAAGTAGTTTACAAAATGAAAGCAGCTGTGTTTCCCTCCATACTGTGGCTTCCTGACACGGATCATTAAACCTTATTAGCCACTTCCTTTCCCAGAGATCTTCACTCCTATTTTCAAGCCTCATATTAACATTTTCAGGCATTTCAACTGGAAATTATTTGCCTTATTGTAGAGTGTCAACTGCCTTTAGTTTTCTGATGGGTAGTAATTTTCGCTTTAGAGTATAATCACACTGTTTCGTTCTCCTGCAGCACATCTCTCTCTTATTTTTGTCTTCCTCTCTTTCCTTCTCTCCCTGTCTTCAACATCTCAGTTGCTTAAAATACTGTTGAAATAGTAGTCTAATAAAATGACATTCATATGATGTTTCTTCTAAAGTGTATTATCTAACACTTCTACTGGATTCTGAAATATGCTGCATGAATGGAAGCATGTAATTATAAATAAAAGTACCCAGAAAGTTATCCAGAAATGACCAGTTTACTTTTGAATTTAAATGTGCATGTATCTATGTAGAGTGTGTTGTTAGGACATAAGTGAGTAAGAGGTGTTGGTATTAAATGTTACACATTATAATTCACATACTAACCAGTGGTTTGCACTTTTCAAGCTTTAATTGTGAATTTTAAATTCCAGTGCAATTCTTGTTGTAGCCTAAAAGGAGAGAAAATAAAGAATTTGAAAATAAAGAGAAGTAGATCTAAAATGCAATGGGATTCATATAACGGCTTTATCTTCAGCTGAAGAAGGATGCACGGGACTCTTGGGAAAGAGTTTCTTTTAACGTGACCATATTAGACATAGTAATTCGTGCATCTCATGTATATCTTCTCTTCCTCATCCCAGCCATGGCCGGCCTTATTAATCCTCCATCACAGGCCCTATGACTGCAGAATGGGTCTTTTCATCAATACATATTTTGACATGCAAAGTCCATCACGGTGCTCTTTAATTTCGCCACACAGCACGACAAACAGTGTGTCCCCATAATTACACCAAAGCACTTCCACCCCTCTTCTGTTTGACAAGAAAAGCAATATGCTATAATTAGTTTGACAAGGGAACGTATTTCTGGTGTGATGTAGAGATGGACAATGTTTCCATAGCGACATGCGTCTGTAACCAGTGGTGTGTAAAATCTAAAGAAGGCGTTTGTCTGACAGCAGAAGGCATCTGTTAACCGCACACATGCCAAGGGTATTGAGTTTACACTGACACACAGAGAAGAGCCCGCTGCGATGAGCCGTCTAATGAGGCTTGTTGCTGATTTCTTCTCCACTTATTTCTTGCCAAAGACACACCACAATCATGAGAATATGATGTTTGGCAGAACGTTCAGGCTGCTCTTAGGACCGTTAAGCCGTTAAGGGCTGTTAAGCTCGAAAAACCATGAAAGCGTTATAAAGGTAGTCCATTATTAGACTATATATTCCTAGTTTTCTGAACCCATGCTTTGTGTGAGAGACAGACAACTTAAGTCGTTATTTACTGAAAATCCTAACCTTTGCCATAGCTCTCAAATTTGTGTGTTTTACAACAACAGTGACATTTTAAAGGATACATAAATAATTATATTAATAGATGTAAATAGATGTTGAAGTAGTAATACTTACTCCAACATTAACCACTGAACTAGTAAAGGCATGAACCAATTATTTATGAAATAATAAAGAGCTAACCTTAAACTATGATTCATGCATGAATAATGGCCTAAATTAACATTTAGGGGTAAACACATGCAATTTAATATTGTCATATTTTAATCTGCGACTTGTGGCTTCATAATAAAAATCATTGGATGGCACAGGATTAGTTTGCTATTTGTTACATGGATTCTTGTGTAGAAAATACTAAATACACTAATAACTTATCGGAAACAATTTTTAATAAGGTCTTATTTTATGACACAACTAACAATAAGTAAAATATTCTTACAGTATTTATTCAATGAAATAACGGAACGGGAAAAATACCCTGGGATCAAGGGAACGTTTGCTTGATATCTTTACAGTTCACTCTCTATCCAAACGCAGGCTGTGATGATACTGTTCCTCCACACTTAACTGGGCTCAATACTATGTGTACTAGTACTGTACATGTGTATGTGATAAGCAAATTTTTACTAAATCATAAGCTGAATTTACCAAGTAATTAACTAAGTTAATTATGATGTGTCCCCTCAAGTGAACTCATGACAAATAATGTATTGAGGGGATGTAAGTGTATGAGTTAACAGGGCCGGCCAGAGCATTTTGGGGGCCCTATGCAAATTTTTAAAAGGGCCCCCCAACCTACGGTTTCATGGTGAACATGATTTCACCAAGTACAACATGTTCCTGGATAAACATCTTACTTGATCCTGGAACAACATTCCAATCAACCAATCAGATTTAAGGGACAAGTTTACAGTTTATGTCAAGTTTAGGCTTACAACCAGGGTTAGCCGATTCTACATCAGTGTTATTCACAATCTTTTCCCTCTGACTGCTGGGATTACTTGTCACGTGATTAAGGACAGAAGAGACAATAGCAAGTAAAACTGGTTTATTGAGTCAATAAACCGAACGGACAGGTCGATGGTCACAGGAACAGTCTCAGTGGTGGAATGGATGAGTCACTGGGAAGCTTCAGTGGTAGCGCAGACAGGCAGGTGGACAACCCGATCCTCTGGAGAAGACTGAAGAGATGAACAGCAAACCAGGAACGTTGAGGAATGAATGAGGAGGCTGGAACTCTCAGATGGTGACAGGAAGCAGAAACGGTGAGTAAATCCAACGAGGAACAGACAGGACCCAGGAAACACTAGGAGGATCAGACACCGCACAAGTGAACATCCAACAACGATCTGACAAACACAAGACGCGAGAACAGAGAATAAATAGGCGCCGCTAATCAGAATCAGCTGGTGCTGATACTCCCGGAGAATAATCAGCGACCATGCCCACACACCCACACACACACAAAACAGCGCAAGGAAGAGTCAGCGAATTCAGCGGACCGTAACCCTCCCAGTCCACCAGATACTGAAATTTGCGTCCCCTCCGTCTCGAGCCCAGAATGCGATTGACCGAATACGTGGGTTCCCCGTCTACGAGTCGCGGCGGTGGGGGAACCGGGACTGGCGGATTAAGATGGGAACGAAAAACAGGCTTCAATTTGGAGACATGAAAGGCGGGATGAATTCTCCTGTATGCCGGAGGAAGTTTGAGGCGGACTGTCACCGGACTAATGATCTTGGTGACAGCGAAGGGGCCAATGAATTTGGGAGCTAGTTTATTAGACACGGAGCGGAGCGGAATGTTGGGACCAGGGTCTCGAAGGGACAGACAGCGGTTGGAGTAACCCATCTGGAGGTCGTTTGGAAGTCTTACCAGTGGCACAAACCGAGCAAGCCAAAACAAAATTCCGAATGCTGCGAGCCATTAATGGCCACCAGAATCGTTGTTTGATCAAAAAACTGGTGCGGTTTGCTCCTGGATGACATGCCATGCTGGAACAATGACCCCATCGAACGACGTCGGACCGAAACCCCTCTGGCACAAACAATCGACTCGGTGGACAACCGGACGGAGGCGTTACCCCTTCTAAGGCCTTCCTGACCTTCGATTCGACCTCCCATGTGAGTGTGGAGATTAATAGTGTCTCGGGTAAAATACACTCAGGAGTAACCAGGCGTTCAGATTGGTCAAAAATACGAGATAAAGAATCGGGTTTGATGTTCTTGGAAACCGCCCGGGGGTACGAGAGGGAAAAATCAAAACGGCCGAAAAAAAGTGCCCACCGAGCCTGCCTGGAGTTGAGTCTTTTAGCAGATCTAATATATTCCAGGTTCTTATGATCGGTCCAAACGATAAAAGGTACCCCCGACCTTTTTAGCCAATGACGCCATTCTTCCAGCGCTAACTTGACTGCCAACAACTCTCTGTTACCAATGTCATAGTTGCGTTCGGCAGGTGATAAACGATGGGACAAAAACGCGCAAGGGTGCATCTTGTCGTCGGTGGAAGAGTGTTGGGATAGAACTGCACCTACCCCCACCTCTGACGTGTCAACCTCCACCACGAACTGACGTGAAGGATCAGGGGCAATCAGGATGGGAGCTGAACTGAAGCGGCTCTTGAGGTTAGCAAATACAGCCTTGGCTGTATCTGACCACCTGAACGTCATTCTGGGGGAGGTCAAGGCAATCAGAGGAGCGGCTAGTTGGCTGATGTTGCGAATAAAATGCTGATAGAAGTTGGCAAACCCAAGAAACCTCTGTAGGGCCTTACAGGAATCTGGGGTTGGCCAATCCATCACAGCCTTAACCTTGTCAGGGTCCATACGCACTCCCTCAGATGAAATGATGTAACCTAGGAAAGGAACAGACTGTGCATGAAAAGCGTATTTCTCCGCCTTGACAAAAAGCCCATTCTCTAGCAACCTCTGATGCATTCGTCTGACGTGCTGAACGTGTTCCTGGTTAGAAGAAGAAAAAATCAATATGTCATCCAGGTAGACATATATGAACTGGTCTATCATATCTCTCAGCACGTCATTGACGAGTGCCTGGAAAACCGCTGGGGAGTTGGACAGCCCAAACGGCATAACCAAATATTCAAAATGGCCCCTGGGGGTGTTAAACGTGGTTTTCCATTCATCCCCCTTCCTGATGCGAACCAAATGATATGCATTGCGTAAATCCAATTTTGTGAAGACGGAGGCTCCCTGCAACCGCTCGAAAGCTGAAGACATCAACGGCAAAGGATAGGTATTCTTTATCGTGATGTTGTTCAACCCTCGGTAATCAATACACGGTCGCAGAGATCCATCCTTCTTACCAACAAAAAAGAACCCCGCCCCCGCTGGAGAAGAGGAAGGACGAATGAACTCGGATGCTAGAGAATCAGAAATGTATTTCTCTATGGCGTCCCTCTCAGGAACTGAAAGTGAGTATAACTTGCCCTTAGGCGGAGACGTACCTGGCATAAGATCTATAGCACAGTCATAGGGACGATGCGGAGGAAAAGAAGCAGCCCGAGACTTACTGAACACTTCCTTTAGGTCGAGGTACTCCGCAGGCACGTTTGACAAATTCACCGACTCCTCCTGCAAAACAGAACTGGATATCGGCGAACAAGCAGACACCAAACAAGACGCATAACATTGAGTACTCCAGGCAGAAACAGAATTATGTCCCCAGTCAATCCTGGGATTGAGCTGAACAAGCCAGCGATGATCGAGGACAATGGGGATATGAGGGGAGTCCAGAAGTAAAAAGGATAGTTCTTCGAAGTGATTGCCTGATGTAACAAGTGTCAACTGACTGGTAGTGAATGATATGGTGGGAAGTTCTTGACCATTCAGTGCATTGACAGAAATCTTGTTAGTGAGTGGTATGACGGGTATCTGAAGCTTACGTGCCAAGGTCCAGTCCATAAAATTACCCTCAGCTCCAGAGTCCAAAAGTGCCTGACAATGGTGAGACCGGGTTGCCCACTGCAATCTCACCGGGAGGAGAGTAGAAGAGGCTTTATTAGTAGAGATCCCGCCCGACAGTATCCTCTTCTCTACTGCCGAGCCCGATCTTTTACTGGGCAGTTGTTGAGAAAATGGCCCGCTCCTCCACAGTAGAGGCATAACCCCCGGGACCTCCTTCTCTCCCTCGCCTCCCGGGAGAGCCGAGCTCGACCCACCTGCATGGGCTCGTGATCGCCGACGGGACTGACCGTATCACCACCACAGGCCTGGGGAAGTCCGAAAGTCCTAGGCACCAAGGCAGTACTGGTGCGTTGCTCCAGGCGATGTGGACGAGCGTCCACTCGCAGGGCCAGCTCAATGAGTCCGTCTAGATCCGTCAGCAGGTCCATGCTGTAGATCTCCCTCTGGATACGGTCAGACAGCCCATGCAGGAACATGTCCCACTGCGCCTCCTTGTTCCAGCGGCACTCGCGGCGAGGGTGCGGAACTCGATGAAATAATCGGCAACGGGTCGGTCTCCCTGGCGAAGGTCCGCGAGTTGCCGCGCCGCCTCACTTCCCGCGACCGCCCGATCGAACACCCTCCTTATCTCCTGTGAGAGTGCCTGGAACGAGGAACAGCATGGACATTGGTTCTCCCACACCGCCGTCCCCCACAGAGCTGCCCGTCCTGATAATAACGTGAGCACCAAAGCCACCTTCAAATCTTCAGTACAGAAAGTCTGAGGCTGGAGAGCAAAAAACTTTGAGCATTTAGTCAGGAAAGCTCTACAAAAATTTGACTCATCCGAATAGCACTCAGGGGTAGGTAGTCGTGGCTCATGTTGACGACTGGGTGCGGGAGGAGTGGGGGAAACCGGCGGTGGGGGTGGCGCAGTGGGTGTTGCAAGGTGTTGAATCTGCTGGGTGAGCTCGGATACCTGCGCTACCAATGCTTGAACCACGCGGCCAGTTACGGCGAGATGCTCCTCCTGTTGATCTATCCAAGCAGTATTGTGAGCGAGGAATTCTGATAGCTCTGGTGTTCTCGCTGTCTCCATGATGGTCAGATTGTTCTGTCACGTGATTAAGGTCAGAAGAGACAATAGCAAGTAAAACTGGTTTATTGAGTCAATAAACTGAACGGACAGGAGGATGGTCACAGGAACAGTCTCAGTGGTGGAATGGATGAGTCACTGGGAAGCCTAAGTGGTAGCGCAGACAGGCAGGTGGACAACCCGATCCTCTGGAGAAGACTGAAGAGATGAACAGCAAACCAGGAACGTCGAGGAATGAATGAGGAGGCTGGAACTCTCAGATGGTGACAGGAAGCAGAAACGGTGAGTAAATCCAACGAGGAACAGACAGGACCCAGAAAACACTAGGAGGATCAGACACCGCAAAAGGGAACATCCAACAACGATCTGACAAACACAAGACGCGAGAACAGAGAATAAATAGGCGCCACTAATCAGAATCAGCTGGTGCTGATACTCCCGGAGAATAATCAGCGACCATGCCCACACACCCACACACACACAAAACAGCGCAAGGAAGAGTCAGCGAATTCAGCAACCGTGACAGTACTCATGGATATAGGGTTAGGTGTAGGGGTAGGGGTAGGAATACATTTTCAAACAGGAATGTTGTTCCAGGATCATGTCTTACCTGGAAAAATCCCGGTGACCATTGTCATACTCAGTATATTAGCCTTTAAATATTTAAATTAAGATATGAAGATATATTTACTATAAGATATTAAGATGTTATAAATATTATACTTTATTATACTTATAAATTATAAATGTAACCATTGCTTTTAGAAAATTGTATCAACATTTTGTGAGATTAATGATTTATTGCAAAAACACGCCAAGGGGTTATGAAAATTACAATAGAAAATAATATAAAAAGAAAGCCCAAACACACCTGTGAAGACACACATAAGGCACGTTTACATGTAAAATATGGAGTGTCCATAAGTCCATAAATCCATAAGCAACCATATCCATTCAAACCACAAAAAATACAGTTTATTTCTGTACTTAACATTGTGAAAAATCCCAATACAACACACATGTAAAGGTGTGTTGCAGACAACATTTATTAGATTAAAAGGCCAGCATTACCAGGGATGTGTTAAAGTACTATTTACAGTTTTTTCTTTATGAATTTGTTTTACACAACATTATATTGGTTGAGATCAAATTTAGAGATCAATATTAGGGGCTGTTTACACGACACAGATTTATAACTAAAAACGTAAAGAAATGTGTCAGGTCTCGTCAATGTAAAGGGGGTGTTTTCTTGTCTCCATGTGTTTCTATGACCTATATGATTTGTTGAATTTTTGGATTAAAGACTGTTTGTGTTATACTACTGAGTTGTGCGCTTTGAACAGCCATCATTCTGTGAGAAGTGATAATTATTAGTCTGTTTTTCCATGTAAAATTAGACAGATCATTGTAAATAATGGCAAAACAATCATGGGCCTTTCCAATTATTTATGTCACAAAGCTGCAGATTGCAACAGCTTGAAAATGATTTTAATAAATCATGTATAATTCAAAGTCAAAGTATTTCTTATTTATTCTTATAGAGCCTGATTGAATTAGTGTAAAGCTAAAAGTTAATATATTAGCTATCAAACTTGTAATAACATGTTGTTGTGATTTCCCCTTTGTTTTGTGTGTTCCTGAACTTTTATTTTGAAGTGTATTTTTGTTCCTATTGTTCTGCTGTTTCTCTTCCTGTGTTTAGTTCCTGTTTTATTTTGTTTCCATAGTTCCCACACCAGGGGCCGTTTCAGAAAGTAGGTTAAGTGAAAACTCTGAGTATGTTAACCCTGAAATGAGGGAATCTCTGGGTTTTCCATTTCAGAATGCGAGGAATGTCAAACCAGAGAAAGCAGAGTAAGTCAAGCCCGTTTCTGAAAGAGAGGTGACTTATACTCAGAGTCAGTTACCATGGTAACTTACTCTAAGCAAGTTTTCTTATGTAAACCTAGAGTTTTTCTTATATAGGAAATTCATCTTGATTTAAGATTTTTTTTTAATATTTTGCCTGGAAACAACAAGACAAAAAGGCTAAGTAAGAAAAGCATTTTTTTGCAGTGTAGTTCAATAATTTATTTATATTACACATTATCACATTTTTCTATATAACATCAGAGATGCAGAGCACATTAGTAAGGGCGCCGTATCAGAGCGGGGAGGACAGTGTGGCTCGCTCTCACACTCTTTCTGTGAGTTTGTGTGTTGTTTCCCGGACACAAACCCGTGAGAGCCATTCGAAGAGGAGATTCACAGGATTGCAGGAGAAATCGGTTTTAATGAGGTAATCTGATAAATGACGTTCACTTGATAACAATTTGCTGTGTCCTCTGAAAGTAACCTAATAATTAGAATTTCCTTTAGGATGTCCAGTGTGGTTGATGCATTGATGACACGCATATTCCCATCATCGCTCCTGCCGAAAATCAATGTCCTGTATGGAATGGGAGGATGCCAAATGGAAGGGTAGAGATATATGCCGTTACCACCACAGCTGTTAAATACACACTAATTATTCACAATTTATTTGTTCACCTGTATTTCCTTCAAATACAAAAGCAACAGAAATTATTTTTCCTGTTGGATTCTACTATTCTTCCAGTATTGTGTTAGCCTGGCTAACGTCAGATCTCGTCTCATTGAGATAGCGACGTGGTCTGGGAACCACATGTTCATTTTCTCGTATTTGAGGCGTGGTTTACGAATTCCCAGAGCCGTTTATTGGGTCCTACGAATGTCTATCAAATGCGCCTGTACGTAGCTCATAGCCAATCGTTTCAATTATACCAGATGACGTATGTAGAGCGACAGAAATTAGATGAGGAAGAAGACGATGGGTCAGAGATTTATGTGTACACGTTAGCGTATGTATCTAAGGCTGCATCGAAAGGTAACTTCGTGTCTGCTGCCATGTTTGATCCATGTTGGCATCCGTCTGTCTCTGGAGACAATGGAATATGCGTCAATGAGTCTCTGTGGTTGGTTTGCAGCGCCTGCTGTGACTGTACAGTCCGATTTTGGAGCAGCAGGCTCTGTTGCAGTTGCTTCAGGTGTAGTATGTGCCTGGGTCTGTTGGTTCTATATCTGCTAATGCAACCCTCTGCCGTCTGTGCTTTTTCCGCTCTTCCAACTCGTACTCTCTTTTCTTCTCAGACACCTTGATGCCTGCTTGATACATAGGTATAAACAAACTGATTCGGTGTGTCGAATAGACGTCGTCATCGTCTTCTCCCGTTCTGTGATTGGTCCCCTCGCTGAGGTGAAAATCTGAAAATCTTATTGTATGTGTATCTCTGTAAAGCTGCTTTGAAACAATCTACATTGTTAAAAGCGCTATATAAATGAAGATGACTTGACTTGACTTGACTTGACTTGGTCCATGGTATCCAGACTACCTAGCAGCGTGAATAAAATCGCGCTGCGCAAAGGCAGTATGGGGAAACCCAGGCTAGTATTGTGTATCTCCTTTTCATCTGTCTGTCACGGTAGATGTAGACGGCGCTATGGGGGACGGCGGTGTGGGAGAACCAAAACCCATGCTGTGCCTCCTTCCAAACCCTCGCCGCCGAGATGAGAAAGGTTGTTTCTGTTCGGGCTGTTTCTGGTCGAGAGGCAGCCAGAATGCTGGCAGAACTACGACAGGAGGGAAGATCAGTCTCAGATTTTTCTATCGAATTCCGGACCTTGGTGGCGGAGTGCGGATGGAACGAGGAGGCGCAGTGGGACATGTTCCTGCATGGGTTGGCTGACTGCGTCCAGAAGGAAATCTACACCCTGGACCTACCCACCACCCTGAACGGACTTATTGACCTGGCTCTGCGGGTGGACACTCGTTTGTCCAGGGTCGAGCGTCGAGCTCAGTCCACCCGTACCTTCGGAGGTATCGATGGTCCTCAGTCCAGTGGCAGGGACGTGGTCAGCCCCAACTACGATCCCGAGCCCATGCAGGTGGGTCGAGCTCGGCTTTCCCGGGAGGAGAGGGAGAGGCAGAGGTCCCAGGGCCTTTGTCTTTATTGTGGAGGATCGGGACATTTTGCCTACAACTGCCCAGTAAAAGGCCCAGCCCGGTAGTAAACTTGAGGCTACTATCGGGTGGGATCTCCGCCAGGAAGACCTCATCAGCTGTTACATCTACCTCCACGCTCCTCCCGGTAAGACTAAGATGGTCAGTCCACCAGCACGACTGTCAAGCACTACTGGATTCTGGGGCTGAAGGTAGTTTTATGGACTACAGTTTCGCTCAAAGATTTCAGATTCCCTGCAAACCACTCACTCACAGGATCGCAGTTCACGCACTTAACGGACAAGAGCTACCTACCATTTCCCTTTCCACTGAAGACATCACCCTCATCACTTCTGACAACCATTCCGAGACAATTTCATTTTATATTCTGGACTCACCCCTGGCACCCGTCGTCCTTGGACACCCATGGCTTGTTCAACACAATCCCCGAGTGGACTGGCATCACAGATCCGTGCTGGAGTGGAGCAAGGAGTGTCATAAGTCTTGTCTCGTGTCTGCCTGTTCGTCTGTGCCTGTGTCTGTGTTACAGGAGGAAGCAGGGGATCTTTCTAACGTGCCCGCGGAGTACCTGGACCTGAAGGAGGTGTTCAGTAAGTCTTGTGCTGCTTCTCTACCTCCGCATCGTCCCTATGACTGTGCTATAGATTTACTGCCAGGTAAGTCTCCGCCTAAAGGCAAGTTATATTCACTCTCTATTCCAGAGAGAGAGGCTATAGAGAAATACATTTTTGATTCTCTAGCAACCAAAGTTCATTCGCCCTTCCTCTTCTCCAGCGGGGGCGGGGTTCTTTTTTGTGGGGAAGAAGGACGGTTCTCTGCGACCTTGCATTGATTACCGAGGGTTGAACAACATCACGGTAAAGAATACTTATCCCTTGCCGTTGATGTCTTCAGCTTTCGAGAGGTTGCAGGGAGCATCCATCTTCACAAAATTGGATTTGCGTAACGCTTATCATTTGGTTCGCATTAGGGAGGGGGATGAGTGGAAAACTGCTTTTAACACCCCTGGGGGCACTTTGAATATTTGGTTATGCCGTTTGGGCTGTCCAACTCCCCAGCAGTTTTCCAGGCACTGGTCAATGACGTGTTGCGAGATATGATCGATCAGTTCATATATGTCTACCTGGATGACATATTGATTTTTTCTTCTTCTCTCCAGGAACATGTGCAACACGTCCGACGAGTGCTTCAGAGGTTGCTGGAGAATGGGCTTTTTGTCAAGGCGGAGAAATGCGATTTTCATGCACAATCTGTCCCTTTCTTAGGTTACATTGTGTCGTCTGAAGGAGTGCGGATGGACCCTGAGAAGATTAAGGCTGTGGTCATAAGTCTTGAGTGTCATAAGGAGTGCGACACTCTTCTTATGGATGGTTAGGGCTAGGTCTTCTTATGGATGGTTTCCGGTTGAGCGAACGCTGGCGTGCTTGACTGCCGCTGTTCTCCGGATGTTTGTTGAGATCTGGACTTTGGACCTTTTCTTCTCCTTGTCTCATGTTTTGATTGCTCCAAAACGACATCCCATATACTGTTTTGGATGATCCCTTCAAGCTGGATTAACTGCCTAACGCGAGCTTTCGCCACCGTGCAACGGGCTCCTTCTACCGTCTTCCGTGAGTAAGTTAACACTTTCTTTCGGTTTATCGGTGGCTGGTTCATACGTAAGTCTTGGCTGAGGTGGTCTTTGAAAGGGTTGCCTTTTTCATATACTTGCGCTGTGAAGTGGCTTAGTTGCTCGGTGTGCTGGCTAACGCGGTTTTTAAAAAATCTGGCTAGTTTTACAGCGAACAACGTTATACGCGATAGGATGCTTTTTCTTCTGATGCTCGTCGTGGGTCTTTTTTCTGACTTTACTGATTTTTGCTCGGTGTCCCAGGTCTCCTTGTTGCCTTCTGGCTTGTGGATTTATAATATGGCTTTTTTTTTATTCGTCTCTGGATTTGTATCATTTAAACCCAAAAGCCCGGCCAAAACTGCCTACCAGACTCTATAATCACTGTGTTGCTCTTGGAATTGAACTTGTAATAAGAATGGAAATAGGAACTTTGCGCATCTCCGTCGTCTGGAATATGTTTCATCAAGGGCTCCACTGGACAATACCACATCATCAACGACACTTAAAATGGCTCTAGTCAATGCCAGGTCATTGTCAAATAAAACCTTCATTTTAAATGACTTTTTTACTTCTCATGCACTGGATGTTTTATTTGTGACCGAAACATGGTTAAAAAATGGTGACCAGTCATCTCTTAGTGAGCTATCCCCATCTGACTGTTCTTTCTATAATACCCCTAGGCCAAGCGGACATGGTGGTGGCTTAGCCACAATTTTTAAAAACTCATTCAAATGCAGACTTATGCCTATAGATGCCTCTTCTAGTTTTGAGGCACAGCTCCTAAAAATTGAGCTAAATGGCCCCCTACTTTGTGTTTTAGTGTATAGACCTCCCAAAGTCAATACAAACTTTATTCACGAGTTTTCTGAATTTCTGTCAAATCAAGTGTCTCGCTGTGACAGACTGTTGGTACTGGGGGATTTCAACATCCATGTCTGCTGCCCATCCAAACCGATGGTTAAAAACTTTTTGAACCTTATGGACTCACTTAATTTTGTACAGTCTGTCTCCAGGCCAACACATATTTTAGGCCATACACTGGACCTTGTTTTGTCTCGTGGTTTCTCTGTACAAGTCTGTGAAGTATTTGATACTGGCATTTCTGATCATTTCCCTGTGGTGTTTGAGCCTGTTATTTCATATACTCAGCCTAACCTCTCTCGTCCTGTACACTATTCTCGTGTTTTTCATTCAACTACTGCTCTCGAATTCTCTGAATCTTATTCCAAAATACTTTCAAATTCCAATGCTTGTCTGTCACCTTGTATGGATACTGAAAAACTGGTTGAAACTTTCACATCCGTCTGTTGTACTGCTCTAAACACAGTTGCTCCACTTAAGCGCAAGAAGTGTAAGGTCAGATCTAATCCTCAGCCCTGGTTAAATGCATCTACCCGTACTCTCAGACAAGAGTGCAGGAGGGCCGAGCGCAGGTGGAAAAGGGATGGGCTTAAAGTGTCCTACCAAATTTTGAAATCTCACTTAACAGTCTATCAACACTCTGTTAGTGAGGAAAAATCCAAATATTTCTCAAACTTGATTGCAAAAAATGCCAATAGGCCAAAAGTTCTGTTCAAAACCATACATTCGGTTCTTAATCCTGTGGGTTGTTCAGTTCCTGATGTGAATCTTGAGATGTGCACACAATTTTCTGAATTTTTTGTTCAGAAAATACAGGATATTAGATTACGCCTCTCTCCTCTTTACATAGATCATTCTGACCTGGTCCTTACATCCAGTCGTTTTTCAAACTTTCAACCAGTGTCTTCATCCCAATTACTTAACATTATCTCTCAGATGAAATTCACATTCTGTCAATCAGATGTATTGCCTGGACGTCTTTTCAGAGAAGTTTTAGACACAATCTGCCCCATCCTCTTAGCTATAATAAATAGCTCTTTAATAAACGGGGTTTTCCCAGAAAGTTTTAAACATGCTATCGTACAGCCCCTATTGAAAGGACATCACCTCGACCACACTGTGCATAACAACTACCGGCCTATCTCTAAACTGCCTTTTATTTCAAAGATTTTGGAAAAAGCTGCACTGTTACAGTTTACCTCTTATCTGAATACTTTTAATATTTTAGACCCATTTCAATCTGGTTTTAGAGCGCTGCATAGCACTGAGTCAGCACTGCTGAAGGTTACAAACGACATTCTATTGTCTACCGATTCTGGGTCTTCCGTTGTCCTGATACTTTTAGATCTGAGTGCTGCATTTGACACCATTGATCATAATATTTTACTGAGACGACTGGAGTATATTGTTGGAGTGGAGGGCCCTGCTCTACAGTGGTTCGCCTCATATTTGCAGGGGAGGACCTTCTCTGTAAATATTGGGTCATTCACTTCACCCTCTGCGCCGATCCAGTGTGGCGTTCCACAGGGATCCATTCTTGGCCCCCTTTTGTTTTCCCTCTACATGTTACCTTTAGGCTCAATATTCAAAAAATATAACATAAATTATCACTGTTACGCCGACGACCTCCAATTATATCTCCCAATCAAATCAGGAAATGACTTTTCATTAGACAACCTCTTTACATGCCTTAAAGAAGTCAAGACCTGGATGACAAATAACTCACTGCAACTGAATGAAAATAAAACCGAAGTGCTTTTACTGGGTCCTGCTGCTACCAACAACTCCATTAAAACACAGTTAGGTCCTTTAAGTAATAACTTACACAATCATGCAAAAAATCTTGGAGTCTATTTTGACCCTCTTCTCCAATTTGATAAGCACGTAAATGCAGTTGTAAAGAGTAGCTTTTTTCAACTACGATCTATAGCAAAAGTGAAAAACTTTCTATCTAGTAAAGACCTTGAAATTGTGATTCATGCGCTAATTTCCTCTCGATTGGACTACTGCAATTCTCTGTACATTGGCCTACCTCAAACTACACTGTCTCGGTTACAAATGGTTCAAAATTCAGCAGCCAGATTGTTGACAGGAACTAAGAAAAGGGATCACATCTCCCCTGTTCTCGCCTCATTGCATTGGCTACCAATAAAATTTAGAGTCGATTTTAAGATCCTTATTTTTGCATACAAGGCCCTACATAGTTCGGCACCAGATTATATTTGTGATCTTATTAGGCCATACACAGCCTCTAGGTCACTAAGATCTTGTGATCAGTCACTCTTATCTGTCCCACGCTCTCGGTGTAAATCAAAAGGTGACCGAGCTTTCTCTGTAGTTGCCCCAAAGCTCTGGAACAATTTACCTTTAACTATTAGGACCTCTCCATCTCTGGTTGCTTTTAAATCCAGCTTAAAGACCCATTTTTACTCTCTCGCATTTGAGTAAATTTTAAATAATTTGGTGTTCTACGTTATGTACTGTATGTGCTGTTTGTACAAACTGAATGGTTTGATCCTTCATTTTATCTATTTTTTGCCTTTTGTCTACTACTTTTTCTTTTCTCTTTTTATTCTTCTATTTTATTTTTTATACTGTAAAGCACTTTGGATCAACTACGGTTGTGTTAAACTTGTGCTATATAAATAAACCTTGACTTGACTTGACTTGACTTGTGGTGGAGTGGCCAAGCCCAGATTCCCGCAAGGCCCTGCAGAGGTTTCTGGGTGTCGCCAACTTCTACCGTCGTTTTATTTGCAACTTCAGCCAACTAGTCGCACCTCTGACTGCCTTGACCTCCCCCAGAACGACGTTCAGGTGGTCCGAAGCTGTGTTCGTCAAACTGAAAGGCCGCTTTGTTTCAGCCCCCATCCTTGTCGCCCCTAATTCTTCACGTCAGTTCGTGGTGGAGGTCGACGCGTCAGAGGTGGGAGTAGGTGCAGTGCTGTCCCAACGCTCTCCTGTAGACGACAAGATGCATCCTTGCACGTTTTTTTCTCATCGACTATCACCCACCGAACGTAATTACGACATTGGTAACAGAGAGTTGTTGGCAGTTAAGTTAGCGTTGGAGGAATGGCGCCACTGGTTAGAAGGGTTGGGGGTACCTTTTATCGTCTGGACCGATCATAAGAATCTCGAATACATTAGGACCGCCAAAAGATTGAACTCCAGGCAGGCTCGGTGGGCTCTGTTTTTCGGTCGTTTTGATTTTTCTTTGTCTTATCGTCCGGGTTCTAAGAACATCAAACCCGACGCCTTATCTCGTATATTTGATTTTTCCGAGCGCCCGTCTACTCCCGAGTGTATTTTGCCTGAAACTCTATTTGTTTCAACACTCACATGGGAGGTCGAATCAAGGGTCGTTAAGGCCTTGAAAGGGGTAGCGCCTCCGACCGGTTGCCCACCAAATCGATTGTTCGTGCCGGTGGGATTACGGTCTGACGTTATTCAGTGGGGTCATAGTTCCAACGTGGCTTGCCATCCAGGAGTCAATCGGACTAGGTTTTTAGTCAAGCAAAGATTCTGGTGGCCACTTATGGCTCGGGACATTCACAATTTTGTTTTGGCTTGCTCGGTTTGTGCCACTGGTAAGACTTCCAATCTACCTCCAGACGGGTTACTTCAGCCACTGCCGGTGCCTTAGAGACCTTGGTCCCATATTGCTCTAGATTGTACTACCGCCCTCCCACCCTCTCAGGGTAACACAGTGATTTTAACTGTGGTGATCCGATTCTCGAAGGCGGCCCATTTTGTTCCCTTACCCAAATTACCTTCAGCTAAGGAGACAGCAGTGGATCACGTTTTTCGGTTACATGGCCTCCCGACAGATGTGGTTTCCGACAGAGGACCCCAGTTTGTGTCCAAATTTTGGCCGAGAGTTTTGTAGATTACTGGGGGCGACGGTTAGTTTGTCCTCTGGGTTTTATCCCCAGAGCAATGGTCAAACCGAGAGAGCCAACCAGGATTTGGAAAGAGTGTTGCGATGTTTGGTCTCCAAGAATCCTTCCTCATGGAGCCAACAACTGTCTATGGTAGAGTACGCACACAACACGTTACCAGTGTCGGCTACGGGCCTGTCTCCGTTTGAGTGTAGTGTAGATTACCAGCCACCAATTTTCCCCAGTCTGGAATCCGAGGTTGCGGTTCCCTCCGCTCACGCCTTTGTCCAGAGGTGTCACCGCACTTGGACTAGAGCCCGAGAGACTCTACTCCAGGTGGGGGCGCGCACCAAGGCCAAGGCCGATCGCCACAGGTCAAGGCCTCCCGTATACGTCGTTGGTCAAAAAGTGTGGCTTTCAACTAAGAATGTTCCTCTCCGCACCATGTCTAATAAGCTTGCACCCAAATTTATTGGCCCGTTTGCTGTCACTAAGATCCTTAGTCCGGTGGCAGTCCGCCTCAAGTTACCTCCCGCGTACAGGAGGGTTCATTCCGTGTTTCATGTATCTAAAATTAAGCCCGTGTTTTATTCACACATTAATCCGCCTGCCCCGGTTCCTCCTCCACCGCGACTCGTAGATGGGGAGACCACATATTCGGTTAATCGAATTCTGGACTCTAGGCGGAGGGGACGCGGATTTCAGTACTTGGTGGACTGGGAAGGTTACGGTCTGGAGGAGAGAAGTTGGGTACCTGCTAGAGACATCCTGGATCACTCCCTTATCGATGATTACAATCGACAGGTAAGGGTGTCTGGGAACGCCAGGAGGCGTTCTTAGAAGGAGGGGTACTGTCACTGGTCTCTTCTAGTCTCGTGTTTATGTTGTTGTATGAGTGCACGTGCGTGTGGGCGTGAATGATTGGCATTCCTGATTCGCTCCAGCTGATCGTCGTCACATCACCAGCTGTAATCAATCTCACAACTCCAAATATACTTACCGCTGTTTCCTCATCATTGTCAGATCGTTGTCTTGATATTCTCGGTGTTGGTGTTCCTGTGTCTTGTTCCGCCTAGTGTTCCTGTTCTTCGTCGTCTTCATCATCGTGGTCGTGTGGGTTTGGATCGTCGTTTCTTCGTCACCTCTTCACTGCACTTCTTCACAGATCCTGACCATCGAATTCCCTGCGTCACTTCACCATCTGCTGTACTGTGTCCCACTTTATCTTTATTAAAAGAGTAACTCGCTTTTGCTTCCTGTATTTCATCAGCAGACATGACACTGTCAGTGGGGGTGCAGGTCCTCAGCCTTCTTGCAGTTGGCGGAGGAGAAGTCAAATGTTCATTTCATTAGCGTATTAAAAAATGTAACAGGTTGGATTAGAGAACATTTAATTATGTCAAAAGAGCATTATACTACATGGAAACCGCTGCGGCACATTGAAATAGACACTGAATTATATTATTTGAATATCATACTATATTGTTTATGTGAATACGCTTTGGACAGAGGTGGGACAGGTTGGGGTGGTTGGTTGTGAGGAAGAGCTCTAGTATGTATGAGTGTGTGAGTTTTTGGTGTTATCTTGAGGACCCCCTCGAAAACGAGATGTTCCATCTCAAGGGGTTATCCTCTAATAAAATGAAATGAAATGAAATGTCAAATGTTTGTAAAGTTATGTGGCCTACAGCCATGAACCTTTTATGCTTAAAGATTTAACGGATTGAATTATGGTTTTATTGTTATTTTTAGTTGCTGTCACATTCTTTTTTTTTTTTTTTTGCCTGCGGGATACCATGAAAACGAGTATTAATTCAATAACTTACCTTTCTGTCAGTTTTCACCTGATAATATAACAGTGATTGAGAATTATACTTGTGTATTGACTTGGAAGTATGAGGACGTCTTTTTGTCGGGCGCTGTTGCCATGGTGAACCATAATTTCGGAGCTCCATTGATCATGGCTTTTCATAGTCAGTGTGCATGCGCTTAACTCAGAGTCAACTTAGAGTTGATTAAACTAACTCAATTCAGCTGTTCTGAAACCGAAAACTCGGTTTTCCCATGATTTCCCATCTCACGGTAAATCAACTCAGAGTTCAAGTTTTAACTCAGAGTTGGTTGAACCTTCTTATTGAAACAGGCCCCTGTTCCTTGTCAAGCCTATTGTTATCCGGTGTACAGCTTTAATTTGTCGGTCATTGTCTTTACATGTGTTTTTGTACAGCTGTTGCATTTCTGTTCCCCGTTGGTTTATTATCTTCTTTCCAGTTTATATTTTTCTTTCTTGTTTGGATTATTAGCTTCTTCATCCCTGTTTGGATTATCTTTGTTTGTGTGTTTGTTTAATAAAATTGCTGCAATTAGATCCTCTTCTCTTCTCTACTGTAACAGAACGACGACCGATTTCAGGATTACCTCATTCAAATACATTGGACTTGGTCTTGGATGCCCAAAATAGCTACCTGGAGGTTGCAAATATGGCCGCCAAGTGAACAGACTTTCCTTGAAAAGGACTTTAACGTGGATCACCACTCGCATACCAACTCCCACGACCACACCAGAAGGGTCACCACAAGCTCCGTGGTTCTGGAGCGTGCACCGCCGTTATATGCACATCCGAGGCGGTTGTTAGAGGTATCAAAGGTTGCTGATCCACCGATGATGTCGGTACGAGCAGCGCTCTTGAGCCTGGCAGTCTCACTCTCAAGCCCAGCGGTCCCAAGTCCAGTGGTCTCAGCACTTCCATGTCCGGTGGTCTCAGCACTTCCATGTCCGGTGGTCTCAGCACTTCCAAGTCCGGTGGTCTCAGCACTTCCAAGCCCAGCGGTCCCAAATCCAGTGGTCTCAGCACTTCCAAGTCCGGTGGTCTCAAGTCCAGTGGTCTCAGCACTTCCAAGTCCATTGGTCTCAAGTCCTGTGGTCCCGGATTTGACTTTCACTGTCGGCTGCTCTTCCTGTGATGGCAAATACCATCTTGTGTGTTTGGGCTGCACACACTTCTCCTGCTCCTCCCGAGGCAGCGGCATCCCCTACAGTTATTCCCAGGACACACCATTCTCGTGTGAACTCTCTGTGATCCCTGTCACGACAAGAATTAATCATGAAAATGACCACTTCCATTTAAAAGTTTGGGTCGGTAAAAGTCTCTTATGCTTATCAAGGCTATATTTATTTGATCAAAGATACAGTAAAAACAGTAATATTGTAAATTATTATTATAGAATAGCTGTTTTCTATGTGAATATACTGTAAAATTTTATTCATTCCTGTGATCAAAGCTGAATTTTCAGCATCATTACTCCAGTATTCAGTGTCACATGATCCTTCAGAAATCTGATCATTTTAATTGAATATGTTGATTAGCATGTTTTTTTTAAAGAATATGTATATGTGGCAACATATATGTTTAAAAGAATAGTATTTATTTGATAAATGTCTTTGCTGTCAATTTTGATTCATTTAATGCATCCTTGTTGAATAAAAGTATTAATTCCTTCCAAAAAGAAAACCCCTCACTGATCCCAAATAGTTTAGGACATTAGGTATTACAGCAAATATCCCTGGAAGTGAGTCAGAGGTGAGTCAGAGAGGAAGGTAATGTTATGTGGCATGGTCTGATGTGGCTTCAGTTTACAGCTTATTTTTATGCTGCTTTTGTTGTTTTCCCTTGTAAACGTTTTGTCGGAGATTTACACAAATATTGGACATTCCAGTATTTGTTTAGTATTTGTTGAGATTGTTATTCCTGCTATAATAACAAACAATTATAACAAAGAATATCATTGTTAACATCATCATCATATTCCTTTATTTTTACCTAAACGGGAAATTGTGAAAGCTCTGTTTAACTGTTAAAGAGGTTGCGTGTGTGGTGGATCTGTGGCTGTATGGAGATGAAGAGAACCAGCTGTGAATGACTCAAGAGATCGTTCTCCGTCAGTTTATGACCTCTACCTCCCGTTTCCCCATGTTCCACTGGCTGTAGAGAGGCTGAAGTTTATTTACAGCTGTTTATTTTCCACCATGCCAGAAAAGATGCTGCGTTATCACAATTATTCCCTCTTTTTGGAGGTTTGAAGTGCTAAAATTAAGAAAAAGAAACTTTTGGTAAGCATGGTGTTTAATCCTGTAGGACCTTTTAAGATATTAAAGTAGCTAATAAGCCCTGTGTAAAACACATTAAAAATTGATAAAGATAAAGCAAAAGACACTTAAAAGGTACCTTCTGGATAAAGTGACCACCGGGTTATTGCTCTGGGGTGCGTTTCCCAAAGCCAACTATGGTCGCAAGTTCCGTCGTTGCCAATAGAGTTCAATGGAAATTGCGATCATAGTTGGATAACGATGCTTTCGGGAAACGTACTCCTGGACAATTGCAAATTGGTTATTTTCAGGACAATGTGGAACAGGAGCTATTACGCATCTTCTGAAAGAGTACGGCATCTCCGGATCCAAAAACAAGCGCAGAAGAAGCATAAACAAGCGAATGAAGATTGCTTATGCACAAGTAAACAAACATGATCATCAAACATTTAATAGCTGTAACGATCACCAGCTGGAGTGCCCTTGAGAGCCACCAGAGGGCACTCCACAACAGACTATTGTCATTCCCTCACAAACTACATCTCCCATAATTCTCTGCCTGGACTCATCAGCACTCATTGTTTTCACCTGTGTCTCATCTTCTTGTTTGCTCAACCTATTTAAGCCTGGTTCTTTCTGTAATTCCCTGCGAAGTCTTGTTTAGTGTTTGTACTGCAATTCTGAGCGTTCTGTCTGTTATTCCCGTGTTCTTGGTTTTGATCTGTCCTTGGATTTTACCTTTTGCCCGTGTCCCTGTTATCCTGTTATTGTTTGGACTGATTATCCAGTGTTTATGACCTCTTGCCTGTTTTCTGCATTACGACTTTGGATTACCCTCTGTTCAATAAAACTGCATTTGGTTCCTTAACCTTTGTGTCTCAGAGCAGTACGTTCCAGAGGTAGGCGGATTCAAGAAGATGAGACACGGGTGAATACAATGAGTGCTGATGAGTCCAGGCAGAGAATTATGCGAGATGTAGTTTGTGAGGGAATGACAATAGTCTGTTGTGGAGTGCCCTCTGGTGGCTCTCAAGGGCAATCCAGCTGGTGATCGAAACAATAGCATATAAATCAAAGCTGCCTAATGTTACTCAATGAAATGTCGAACCCATGAAGACATTTAGGATTGTTTGGATCGCTGTTCTGAATCCGATCAAAGTCCTTGACAAAAAATGTGATTTTCTCAGCTTTTTGTTAAAAATGTTTGTTTGTTCGAAAGCAGAGGAACTATTTTTTTCTTTGAACATATTGTATATTCAGGTATACATACAACAAACCATTCTAGGGGCCATGAAAGTTTTGTGAAATTGATCAAAAATGCTGGCGCTGGCTGACAACTTTAGTACAGTATGGCAGAACTATTGTACTGACACATTTAGAGAATCTTCACACTTGTGGCGTTTTGCACATGTTGTGATAAACAGTGACGAATGTGAAATGAAGGTGGCGTCAGATGAAGAAGCTGTTGTGGAAGATTATGGTGTGGAGACATTGGGTTTGGCTGACATTTCGTGCAGCACATCAGAATCATCAGCAAGAGCTTAATTCCAGTTATTACACTGCTTCAACTGGTGCATATTGGGAACAGGATGGACAGAGTGTGGCAGAAGGAACACAAACTGCACATTATGCCAGTGCTGACTAGAGAGACGTCTCACCACAACATAGAGCGTGCACAGAGGAAGACATGTTATAGGGCCTCATTCATAAAACTTTATGTGTGTTTAATTCCAAAAGTTTGCAGGTGTGGAGACTGCTGATGTCAGTGGATTGCTGAATTTAAACATCAGTGTTTTAGGAATGAGAATCCAGTAGATTTCCAGTGGTTAGAGAGAACCGATCCAGAGGAGAACTGGTCCCCGACTGAGCCTGGTTTCTCCTGATGTTTTTTCTCCTTTTCTGCCACCTGGTGGAGTTCCTTCCCACTGTCGCCTCTTTTCTTGCTTAGTTGGGGTTTAAAAAGTCACTTATTCCCTGCCAGTGTTTTAAAAAAGTTGCCAGCCAGCACCAGCATTTTTCATCATAATAACAAAACTTCCATGGTTAACTTTCTAATGGTTAGAGAGTCAGACTGGTCACCCGAAGGTCATCGGGTTTGATTCTCAATGACTGAGGTGCCCTTGATCAAGGCTAACCCCCTATCCTTCCCCGTGCACCGCAGTTAATGGCTGCCCACTGCTCCGGGTGTGTGTGTTCACTTCTCACTATTCCTAATTTGTGTGCACTAACTTGGATGGGTTAATTGCTGAGGACAAATTCCGAGTATGCCTTGTCATACTTCGCCTTCACTTCACTTTTTTTTTTAAACAGTCAAAATATATCAAAAAGAAAGAACAGAGCCTCAGGTTTTAACAACAACAAAACATTTTATTCTAGCTTCATGCATTTGAGATTTTTTTCTTCAATGCATGATAGTCTCAGTGTGTTTGTCTAGCAACTTCTTTTTTCAAAAAAGTTTGGAATGGCAAATGACATTTAGGAAATGTCTTCTTCCTTGCACACACCTCATTGGTGGAAAAACTGCTCCTCAAATGACCAGGGGCCTCATTTATCAAACTTTGCGTAGGATTTGTGTCAGAAGTGGCGTACGGATGAAAGATAGGATGTGCGTACGCACAGAAATATTCAGATTTATAAAACTGTGCGCACGAACATCCTACGCAGTTTTCCCTTAATAAATCACAATCAATTTTAAATGTAGTTGCTTACAAGTTTACTACTAGTACATATTGACATTAGTATACTTACTACATAAAGTATACTTTAAAATATACTTGAACATTACTTAAGTATACTTCATAAAATGAACTTGAAGTATACTTCTTTTTCATAAGGGCATAGTAAAAGGGCCTCTTTGTAAGACGTTTGTATGGCGGCAAGTTGGTCCTCTCCGCATACTTTTGTCAGATTTTATAGCCTGGATGAAGGTTTGGCTCTTGCTGCACAGGGTTTTTCAATCTTTGCATGGATCAAATCCATGCAAAAGTTTTGTCTAGTGTGCAACTATTGTCTTGCAAGACGGACTGAGTATCGGCAGCTCCAGTTTGCATGGCGTGATGGAATACTGTTCCCATCGTGTGATTATGCAGTGTTGTGTTTCCTCCGAAGGGAACGTTTTTGCTTGGAAGATGGCGCCGGTGTACGTTTAATGGACTTGGTTAAAACGAGACTACCTCTGCTCTGGCCCTTTTAAATATTTGAAGCTGAAGGAGTATTTTAAAGAAGGACCAGGTGAACTTCGGCCCTTTGCTACGGCATCGCTACTTATTCCAACATGGCTGCAATGTGAGCCCTGGACGCCACTGCCGTGGAAAGCTGTCTCTCTGTGGCAAGAGGAGGAAAACTGGTGAAACTAAAAGCTTACCTAGTCTCTCTCCTGAGATTGCTGCGATCAGTGGAAATCCACTATGAGATCCACTGCATCTGGATTGGAGTAAACTTGCAGAATCTTCGTCCTGTACCGTTTTACTTTCACTGGTGTCATGATGCCATGTTGGAGGGCCATAAAACAGCCACCAGGTTGGCCTTGATAAAAGTGCATTCTTTGAAAAATAAGGCCTTTATTTTAAAGGAGTTCACTAGGGCTTGGAATTTAGACTTTTTATTTATCACAAAGACCTGACCTAACATTGGTGGTATTCTCTTGGACCTAGTACTTTTACCGTTTTTAATTCTCCATGGGATACTGACAGGGGAGGAGGACTAGCTTCAATTTTTACCTGCACCTTGCTCAAATTTATCTTTTTAATGTTTTAATCTTTTTTCAAGCTATGAACTTCAAGCTTTTGAAATACAGCTGTATGTGGTGTGCTATGCATTGTTATTTATCGCCCACCGAAAGCTAATAAGGGCTTTATCTCTGAGCTGTCCATTTTTTTTCTGGGGGATATTGTCTTGAAAATATGACGAAATATTAATGTTGGGGGAATTTAATATTCATGTATGTTGACTGACTAGCCTTTTGTCAAAAGACTTTTTCAATCGTATTGACTCCTTTGGTCTTTAGCAATTGGTTCTACACATATTCGTGGTCACACACTGGACTTGATTATGTCACTTGGTTTATCAGTCAGTGACATTATTATAGATGATTTCTTGGTAGCTGATAATAACCACATTCTTTTTACTATTGCCCCTTCTGATCAGCTGAAGGAAGTCTGTCCTATTAAGAGATGTGTTTGTTTGATAAATTCAAATACACACGTGCACTTCATTGTGACCTATATGGAAACATTGCAGTGTGTAGAAGTTTAAAAATATATTTTATGTTAGCGTATGATCACACATGAGTGATGAGGTATTGTTCCTGTAGGTACACTTGTTCTTTTAGGATTTTTAACATTGTTGTTTTATTGTGTGCTTTATAAATGAATTGTAATTGGAAACGTATAGGTCAAAAAGTGGAAACGAGACGCTGATTCTAAAGGGCTTCCGACCTCATGACCACTGACGTGTTCCCACTGCATCATTACACAGCATCTACTTCACACTTAGGGAACTAGGGTTACGTATAACATAGACGTTTTCATGCCAAATTTACTACTATAAATCTGGATGTGCGCATGAGAAATGGTGTACACCAGAGAACCCTGATCTTTGCCTGATTCCCGCTGTAATGTAGAATTCAAATCCATTATAATTCAATTTTATTTCTCTCCCCTGGCAGCCATCCTTGGTGACTGAGTACATAATCTCAAATTAAATTTGTGTGAAATTAAATTATACAAGCATCAATATACATACATACTACAGATCAGTAAATGGGTTTAATTTATTGGACAGGCAGTCGTAACAGCACTGAAGTGTGTGGAATGAAGATATTGAACAGAGTTGTGTCATCTAGATTTGTTTTGTTTTTGGATGGGGACTTCGCATAAGTCATGAAGGGACAGAGAGACAAGAGTAATGGCAAAGAGACTGATCGCTTGGCTTCAAACTCGGCTGCACTGTATTTTCACATCTTTATTGTGAAAAGACACTTTCTTTTGGAGTGTGAGGTTAATAATAAAAAAATGATATGCTTCAGTAGAGCAGATAAACTGTGTCAAACACAGCTGGGCCGGCAGGCCTGTATCCGGCCACCACAGAGCTAAATTGATGGTTGTTGCAATGGAGAGGACATGAAAAACTGCCCCTTTTTCTTTACTGTATGACATGAATAGGGTTCTAGGTGTCGCCTATTTTCCCACTGCATCCCCCGCCGCTCTTACTGCAGTGCTGAGTGACAGCTGGATGTGAGACAGCACAGATGTAAAAAGACTGATTTCCAGAGTTGTGAGGAACGAAGCATTCAAATATCATTGTCAGAGCTAGTGTTTAGAAGCAGACGTGTCTGCCCCGGGATGATGAGTATCTCACTGCTGTCTGAACACACACTCATTTGGTACAGAGAATATATGCTATTTTTACCATTTTATGTTACTGAATGGCTTTTACAGTTTTCAGAGAGATCACAGTGGATGGAATAAACCTTTAAACTTATTTCCGTTTAACTCGGCTTTCACCCAGTCTTATAGAGATATAGGAGATTAGCAGGGGTCAACTGCAGGAGATGGTCTCTGTCATCATATATTTACAGAACTATTCTAAATAGATGTAACTCATAAATGTCCATTAGAGAATTATGCAAAAGTATGTGGCAAGCAGGGCGCGGCCGAGAGCTGTGGGAACGGAGTGAGGCCGGGGGCGCAAGTGTTAATGAGGCCTCGAGTCTCACGGAGGTGCTCCGGAAGAATATAAGGAGGAGTGACGACAGTGAAGGACAAGAGAGGACCAAGCCTGGACTATTTATGTCGTGTTTTGTTTTGTTTATATGCGGCAGTTGTCCGTGAGGGGCTGCTGCTTTACTTTGATTTTGTTGTTTGTTTATTTTATAGTATTATTATTTTATATAATAAGTTTTTTTTAACTTTCGCCGGTTCCCGCCTCCTTCTTCCCTGAGCCTTTAACATTGTTACAAAGTGCATTACATTACAAAGTGCATTTTGTTACATAGGGAAGTAAAATAATGCCAAACATATTTGAAACAAAAAAGCTTGTTCAATTGCACTACTTGAAAAAATATGCATTTCATTGCATTTACCAGGCTTGCGTTTTAATGCATTGTATTTTTAGGGCTTGCATTTTAACGGACTGAAATTCAACATGGTTGTATAGGGGAGCGCGGGGCACAACCTAACGCGGGGTTAAATGTAACACGGACCTTTTACATAGTTAGTCGGGATCAAGCCGGTTGTGTTTCCACTCTTTTTCTCTCGCTGCCAGAAGACGGTCTCCCGCGAATTTGCGGAAAGTTTTGATAAGATTTCATGAAGATGCTGGACAAAGAGTGTTTTGACACCATGCAAGTAAATTTTTTCATCATAGGTTTTTTTCGGTTTCTGAGTTGGGTGTGTACGTCACCAAATCTAACTTTATATTGCCTTAATAACTGTCTTGTTGGCTAAAACATAGCACCGTTTTGAAACATGTCAGCAACTCCTAGCAACTGTTAGCTAGGCTTAAAATATGTTTTACACAGCGGGGTTAGATGTAGCACAGTGTTACAAACAAGCCGCCAAGTGTACAATGATAATCAAATGAAAACAGGGAGCCACACAACTTCTAGGTTTGAGTATTTATTTATATATTTAACTTTGTTGGACTTTCACAAACAATGTTGGAATTTTTTATTTTTTTTTATTTAGTTTACTATGCATTGATCACTTGTTTCTTTTTTTTTTTAAATATAGCCTGGTTTTAATGCAATAAACCCTTTAATTTTTTTATTAAAATTTTTTATTAAGTTTTTATTATTATTACTGTTATTATTATCAATAATAATAATTTTACATGCAGCTGCCACACATAAATGTAATTCAATTGCAATTACAATATTTGATGATTTTATTTATTTATTTATGTATTGCTTGCAAAACTGTGCAGCCCTTTTCTATGTCTCTATCCATGATATTGATCCATAATAGAAGGATGATTGGATGAAGGATGGATGTATGGATATCTATCTATACAGATGCACAAACAATATCAAACTATACAGATAAAATAGTACTGAATTATGTGTGTTACACACAAGTGTTACAACTAACCCCTCTGTCTGTTACAATTAACCCCGCATATGGGGTAAGTTGTAACATTTGCACTTCTGTCACTTTCAGTGCAACTGTACGAAAATGGAAGCTCCTAGAAAAAAACTTTAAGTGTTCATATGTAGCAGAGATGTGTATGTTGCTTGTGTAAAAAAAAGATGAATCTAACTTAATTATTTTTTAAATAATTGAGCCAAAACCAAAATGTGTTAGGTTGTGCCCCGCTCTCCCCTATTTAAAGTCCCCCTCTGGTGAAAATCCAGCTATTAATGTTGTGTAAACGTCTATGTGGTGTTTTTAATATGCTTTAAGACAAACCATGTGTCGACAGCATTGCTGAGTATTTTCTGCTTAAAACTGCAGTGAACCAAAGATAGTCTTAAAAACACGGTGTGAAATCGCTGGTGTTTCTGACGTCACAAACGACCTTGTAACCAATCAGATCAACGTGTGATCGTCAACCAGTGGATCTCTGAGCTGAGTGAGTGAGTGGAGGCGGGGCTCATTTGCATATTCATAGAACCCTGTATACTAAATGAGGCGAGGGTGTCGAGTTACATTCAAGATATTTTAAGGCATGAAGAATTTTTTACGTTTAAAGCTGCAGTCCGTAGCTTTTTTGGGGTTAAAAATTATCCAAAATACATATTTGAGAAAATACATAACCAGCCAGTGTTCAAAACTCTCTGTTTGCCTTAGCTCGATTCAAAGCTGTAAGCTTGTAATAATGTTTTTTAATTTCAGTGGTACTGGTGGATTTCCGCGGGAGATTCGAGCATGTCTTTGCGTCATTACGTCACATCTGCACACACACATCTGTTACACACACATCTGTACACACACATCTGTACACATAAAGAAGAGTCTCGGCTAGTAGGCTATATTGCGTGTGAGGATGTTGGAGGTGGAGATTTATAGCCTTTTCTCACAGCACTTGATATAATTAAACTTATCAATTTGATGGCGGATCCAGAAAGGTTCAAACGACGATCACCAGTGACAACAGATTCACCCGCTATAAAATGCAAAAATCTTCGTTCGGACTTCGGAGTGGGTAACTTACAGAAAAAAAGAGACTGCAACCGGACCAATGCGAAAACAAGGATACATACATAAGCCAGCAGCCATATCACCCTGTAGCCCAAGACTGGTTGCCCACTGAAGCTAAGCAGGGCTGAGGCTGGTCAGTACCTGGATGGGAGACCTTCTGGGAAAACCAGGTTGCTGCTGGAAGAGGTGTTAGTGAGGCCAGCAGGGGGTGCTCACACTGTGGTCTGTGTGGGTCCTAACGCCCCAGTATAGTGATGGGGACACTATACTGTCAAAGAGCACCGTCCTTCGGATGAGACGTTAAACCGAGGTCCTGACTCTCTGTGGTCACAAAAAATCCCAGGATGTCTTTCGAAAGAGTAGGGGTGTAACCCCGGCATCCTGGCCAAATTTGCCCAGTGGCCTCTGTCCATCATGGCCTCCTAATCATCCCCATATATATATATATATATATATATATATATATATATATCCACTGATTGGCTTCATCACTGTCTCCTCTCCACCAGTAAGCCGGTGTGTGGTGGGCGTTCTGGCGCACTATGGCTGCCGTCGCATTATCCAGGTGGATGCTGCACATTGGTGGTGGTTGAGGAGATTCCCCCTTCACATTAACAATTTGAGAACAAAGTATAATTTGCACGGTTTTGCATGATATGATAAGTGATTGTTAGATTTAATCAGCGCGGTTTACTGCAATGTCAGAACCAGAACAAAAATTGTGAATGTTTCTTACTTGTTCAAATGACTTTTTCCGGTGAAAATTATTATGTTGTTCATACTTCCAAAAAGTAGAATCTGTGACTCTGAATGCCAGTATCGACACCGGCGCAGCGACTGACAGCCTCACAGTCTCCTCAAACATTGTGTTCATCCGCGCTGTGCCGTGTCGAAGTGCAACTCAAGTAAAGTTGATAATTCCGCGAATCAATTGCAGATTTCGAACAGAGATGGCGACAAAGAGGAAAAACTGCGGACTGCAGCTTTAAATATGTAATTTTGCTGATCAAAGATGAGTTTTAAGGGATAAAATTATTGACTACTTTAAGTTGTGAATATTAGTGATGGGTCGTTCATGAACGATCCGTTCATTGCGTCTGTCACGTGACAAATGAACGAAAGACTCGGAAGGTAAAATAATTATTTATGCTCCCTGTAAATAATTTTTGACTGCATTATAATGTTTTCTTAGTTCAAAATATGATCAGGATTGCGTTGGTGGATGTGTTTGGGGAATTTGGCCGTTACAAGTATAACATTTAAAGCCACTTCAATGAACGAAATGACTCGAAAAAAGATTCATTCATTTTGATGAATGAGATCGAACAAGAGAGTCAGTAAAATCCGAACTTCCCATCACTAGTGAATATTTCAATTCAAAACATTTCGCACACATTTTCATTATAAAAAATTAAATAATCCATATTCACCTTTCAGATTTCACTTCCAAAATATCCATTCTGTTTAAACTCCTGCGAATCTGGTCCATTTTATTTCGCTTTACAAATTCGCTTCCACAAGTTCAGTGGTTCAAATTCAACAGAAAATGAAACATTTCACATCCTGGAACCAGTGGCGGTTCTAGAGGGAGGCCAGGGGGGGCCAGTGCCCCTGTGACAAAAAGCTTGGCCCCCCTTGTGGCCCCCCTAAATGTGGAGTTTGAAATAATTTTTACAAAACTGTTTTTTGCTATCGTTGTAATCGTATGCGTATTATTTTTTATTATTCTATCTTTGTGGATTTGCATTTTCACGTGACAATTCGCGGCAGAGTAGGCTAACGTCTGTCTCCTGCACGCGAGAGAGGAGAGAAGGAGAAAGTTGGTAAATGTCAGTTCAGTTGTAAGTTCATTCTTTATGTGCGTATGGGGTGTAATGATGTGTAGCCTATTGTCTATTATGATATTGTAATCATTGTTTTAACCATGTACGAGGCACTGTGAGCTGACATCGCATTTGTCTATCGTCCTTTCACTGCTGTGTGCAGTTCATAGGTAGGCTATGTCACCAAATTAGTTTTTGTCTTATATTTATATCATATTATGTTCTTATATTAGAATATCACATCAGCAAGAGTGCCGTTTTCCCGTGCACAATTGCAACTGTGATATTTATGTTATACAACAGTTAAATTAACAATAAGTTAACTTTGGGAGTTACTTTTTAGACACAATATTGTCAATATTGTTTGTTTTCCCTTTATTTCGCCGACTAGAATTTCATAATGAAACCGTAGCAGAGTCTCAATGCAACACAGCGATGATTTATTGACTAGTCTGAAATCCGCGTTTTGAACGAATCACTTGCTTCTTTCCCGAATGAATCAGCCGTTTGAACAAATCGGTTGAATGAATGAATCCCTCTTACAGGGACTTGCCGCCGCCTACTGGCGGTTTTAGTTTCATATTTAAAGTATCCTTTAATTAAAACGTTAAAATTAGAAATCATTTCATATTTAAATATTGATTTAAAAAAAATCTCATAGCTTTATTTATGCAATTGTAAATGGAGTGTAAATATATAAATATATAAATATATATAATATATATAAAAATATATTAATGCCACTTCTGTGTCACCTCTGCACTGCAAAGATGGATTTTGATTGAATTAATTAATTTGACTGGTAACAGTGGTACTGTATAATTATTGTATAATTAAGTATTATTGTATAAATAAGTATAATTATTGTTTAATTTGAATGTTAGTATTTGACATAAAAGGTGATGCATTGCATAACTCTAAATAAGTTAAGAAAAAATGTCCATATATAGGTGAAAATGCCCCTGGAAATCAGTTTAAGGTGGCAAATATTGCTCCTTAATTAAGAAATTTATTTCTGTCACTGCTGTGAACTGACCACTGCATATAATATGAAAAATATTAATATCTCCGTGAGTCAGCTGTCAACAACAGGCCTAAACCAGCCATGGCACCAGCACAAAAACACAATCAGTAAAATATCATCTAATTATTATCAACAAAACGTTGAAAATATTTAAATATATTTTTGTCAATATTGCACACCCCTACGGTATTAATTTTGATTTCTTTAGGTCTTAAAAAGCCTTAAATTTGACTTTAAAAAGTGTGCAGGAACCCTGTAAACGGTTAGACGTAGTTACCTAAGTCAGTTATTTTCAGTAAATGAATTAATAAGCTTCTTGGTCCCCATTGCTTTTGCTCTATAGTTCTCAAAATGAAGAGAAAGAAGAACATCATGTCTATTACAGTTACTGTGACTAATACTGAATATGTAATGCAAATGTAAAAATATAATATAATGGAAATGCAAATACATTGTTGAATGATTATAAACACGGTATTTTGCCTGTTAATGCCTGCAGCAGTGCAGAAAATGATAGGACAACAATAAGGTCTAAATGTAACTGGCCCCTGCTTGGCCCCCCCAGTTGAAATGGGCTAGAACCGCCACTGCTTGGAACTGCAGGAACAGCAGTAGACCACCGATTCATCTGCTGTTAGTCAATCTCACCAGCAGATGGTGCAAGCGCGTGTTGACGAAGTGTTGCATTCATAAAAACGGATTTACGAAAATTAAGCAAGCGGTAAGTATTTGTGATGATTGTGTGTGTGTGTGTGTGTGTGTGTGTGTGTGTGTGTGTATGTGTGTGTAGAAGATCGGACTTTGTCTCAAATTCTATTTCATTAGTGCAATACATGCCACTGCTTAGATGTTAGGAAATGTTAGGAACAGACATTGTTTGAGTATGGATGGATGGATGTGTGGATGAATAGATGAAATTATGCAGTCTGAATTTCAGTGACAGGTCAATGTGATTGAGCATCGTGGCACCAATGACTCAAATTACCACAGCAGATTCCCTTGCTGCCAATAAATGCTGCAGCTACTGCTTAGCCAGCCCAACTAATCATGTGCGTTTGTCAATGCATTTGAGAGGAGGGATCATTGTCACTTAGATGAACCATCACAGTCCTGACTGCTCCCTGTGTGAAAGATAGATGGCCTATAGATTTTGTTTACAGTTAACAATCATTTATATAGCTAATATCAATACTGTTTTCTTCCCGTTTCTCCCACATGTGCATTTTCCCCTCACTTACAGAGATAGCTTTAAGTAGGCCTACTTGTTCATGTTATTCTTATTTAACTGTCCTATCAAGAAAACTCATAAAGTAATGCCACCTAAAATACTGTTTATGTTGGTCCAATAGAGTTGAACAATGTTGGGGAAGCATGTCACGTTACAAGCTACTCATAATTTCAATAAGTTAAACTACAATCATGCTACTCTTTAAAAAAAGTTGCAAACAAAATCCGCTCCTCTTACAATTTCAGTATGGAGTTCTGCAAGGTTCAGTAGTAGGGCCCTTAATCAACGGCTGGCAGTAGATCCTTTTCCAATTGGCAGGTAAACTTTGGAATAGTCTTCCTAGCATTGTTCGAGAAGCAGACACACTCTGTCAGTTTAAATCTAGACATTTTAACAACATTTCTTTAACCTGGCATACACATAGAACCTTATCAATTTTATATTTTTCAAATCAGTTAGGCGGTATAAATTAGGTCAGCCGGAACCGGGAAAACTTTCCATAACACCCGATGTACTCATTATATCATGAGAAAAATGGCATCTACGCTAATGTTAGTCTTTCTGTTTATCCCGAGGTTTACTGTAGTCAGCCGGATCCGGGCCGGATCCAGATCAGATTGAGGGCCTGCACCTAGACACGGCCACAACGCATGATGTAGTCAGCCGGATCCGGGCCGTATCCGGATCAGATGGAGGACCTGTGCCTAGACACGGCCACAACGCATGATGTAGTCAGCCGGATCCGGGCCGTATCCGGATCAGATGGAGGACCTGTGCCTAGACACGGCCACAACGCATGATGAAGTCAGCCGGATCCGGGCCGTATCCAGATCAGATGGAGGACCTGCGCCTAGACACGACCACAACGCATGATGTAGTCAACCGGATCTGGACCGTATCCAGATCAGATGGAGGACCTGCGCCTAGACACGACCACAACGCATGAAGTCAGCCGGATCCGGGCCGTATCCCAATCAGATGGAGGACCTGCGCCTAGACACGACCACAACGCATGATGTAGTCAGCCGGATCCGGGCCGTATCCAGATCAGATGGAGGACCTGCGCCTAGACACGACCACAACACATGATGAAGTCAGCCGGATCTGGACCGTATCTAGATCAGATGGAGGACCTGCGCCTAGACATGACTACAACACATGATGAAGCCAGCCGGATCCGGGCCGTATCCAGATCAGATGGTGTCACGCCAGGCATCGGCACTGATCCTCAGCAGAGACACAAGAACCAGACTTGTCCTCTGCAAAGACCCTATTTTCTTTTAGAGCTGCTTCACAGCTTTACTGACTCAGAATGTGTATTCATGTATGAGCTAAATAATAAACAGATGGTAGTCATAGCAATCTTAATGACAAAAGGAGCCAAAATGAAATGATAGTTCATTAGCAAGGAGATACAATTTGGAGGTCAAATTGTAATGGTAACCTTTCACTGTGTAAATTGAAAATTAACCTTTGGGGCACTGAATCATTCACAGCTGAGGCTGCTGCACTGAAAAGCCAACACTTATTTTCCTCACAGACAATGTGAAGATTGGGGAATCTCATAATAATTACAAATAATCATAATTATTACCACAGAGAAATCTCTGCACTCATCGCTGTATCACGAAAATCATACGAGACAAAAACAGTGAAGAAAAAGAAAAAGGCTGAGCAATTCATTTTGTAATAAGCCTGCTATGAATGCATGTTTACAAAATGTTGGTTTACTATTAGGAATTATTTCATGCCTAATGTTCCTTTTGACAAAGCCCTGTAATTTGAGCCTTGTCATATTTAGAAGCTGTTGTTGAAACTAGCACTGTAAAGTGACCGCCTATAATTGCAGACTGGCTTAAAGGCACAATATGTCAGATTTTTTCATTAAAATGCCTAAAAAACACTAGAACAGTTTTATATATTTTGTTGACTTGTGTACATTATCCCAAATGTTTCCAACAATGTTTAAATCCAGATAAATCAGCAATTTCAACCAGTGTAACAGTTTATTCTGTATTTAATCTGTTTCCCAGTTGATTGTTACCGAACGTGACTCATATTTTTCAGACGTACAGTATTTGTTTTCCTTCTCATACTTCGTTGATAGACATGATGATGTCGATGTTGGTGATTTGTTGCCCATTAAACATCACGCGTATCGGGTAAGTCCTGAGAAACGAACTCCTTCATGCTGGAAAATAACATCGCAGAGCCAAGCTTGTGTCCCTGGAGCTCACACTGTTTGCTGGTTAAAAAGATTTTAGATGCGTAGTTATCCATTGCCTCTTATGGAAGACTGCGTGGATCATGTAGGAAAGGCTGCTTTCGTTACCAAGATCTTAAAGGTTACTGCCGTTCGTAACAACAGACCATTTCCTACATTGCACCGTAATTTTCCAATTTCAGAGGTTGGAAAATTGTCTCATCGAAGGCATGCACAATGTTGAGGCGTATCTGGATGGCTTGGTTATTTACCAGCGTCTTGGTCAGAACCATTAGAACAACTTGATGCCCTGTTCAGTCGTCTGTGTCGTGCTGACCTCCCCCTGTGTCCCGAACTTCAGCCAATCTCATCTGGTCACCCTATCTCGGTTAGATCTCTCCAGGTGATTAGGTGTAGTCAGGGGTTTCTGCTTTACACCGGGAAATTACCAATCCACTTCACACTGCCCAATGAAACTTGAGCTGGGTAACTTGTGCCACATCACCATTAGTTGTATTATACGTGACAAACGGCATCAATGAAATATTTTAAAATATGTTTTTTTAATTGAATGGACACACTAGCGATCATTGAGAGAGCCGTATGTCCCACGGCTCTATCTCTTCTGTAAACAGGTCACAGCTATGAACTAACGTAGACTCACTGTATTCCGGACACAGAGCCAGTCGTTTCAAAGAAATCAACGTGAGTTTCTAACGTACACCAATGACTGTTCAGAAAATGGCGGGGGGAAGGTTTTCCGGCAGGACAAAGGGAAGAGGGGAGAATACCTCCGTAGAAAACGGCTCTTAAACCATGTTCACCCACCAGAAAATGACCAAAAAAAAACATTCTTATGGTCTTATAAAGTAATTATGAGTTACTTTTTTATTACTTTTTTAAGGGATTTAAAAAATTTAAATATTTAAAATTCTTAAATATAACGTTAACGTTAGAATATAATGCTCACATGAGCAATCGTAGATTAAAAGAGTGTATAGACGCTTATACACCAAAGTTATGAAGATTAATATGATTTTTTTTTACCAACTTATAGTTGGTAAAATGTATATGTGTTTTATATTAGAAATGACGACTCCTTAACTGTCCGGAACACAGTGAGTAGAAATTTTCAGCCGTCCAGAACACCGTGAGTCCTCACAGTAATCCGGACACTGCGTCTCCCGGCAGTTTTTTCAAGATTTCTCCAAAATGATTAGTCCAAAATGTGTCAATCAAACTTTGGAACATGTGGAAGGCATGTCCCCAGAGACAGACGAGCCAATCAGGTTTATCTTTCTGCGGATTGATATCTTACAGGACGTTTTACTGTGCAAAGTGTCCGGAATACAGTGAGTCTACGTTACTGACATAAACTGGTGTTTTATTTTTACAGTAAGCAGAATAATTACATAAAAAGAGTGAACAGTGACTAGCAAGCAAGCAAGCAGTGTCAGAATGCCAGTCAAACCCGTATAGCAATGTTAAGACTTTTAAATGATTTGTTACTGTTTTGTACACATTGTCCCATTAATTATAATTGAAACGCACTTTGTTTTATTGACCACAATATTATTGTTGCTGCACAGTTAATCCTCACTTCTCATCTCACTGCATGAAACCAAAGAGTATATAGAATGGTAAATGGACTGCATTTATATAGCGCTTTCACAGACCCAATGGCCACCAAAGCGCTTTACATTTTGCAACACATTCATACACCGATGGCGGTGTCAGCCATACAAGGCACCATCCAGCTCGTCGGGAGCAGCTGGGGTTAGGTGTCTTGCTCATGGACACCTCAACACTTGGTCAGCTGGAACCGGGGATTGAACCACCAACCTTCCGGTTTGTAGACAACCGACCAGGGGCGGCCTTACCTATGTTTCACCCGTTTCAATTGAAACAGGCCCCGCCCTCCAAGGGGGGCCCCAACAGACCAGCAAAATCCCATTCATTTTCTCCGTAGGATATTGATTTTCAGCCATGAGCTACGAGGTAAAGCCACAAGCTACGAAATCAACCTTGTTATTTGCAAAACACTGACGTCTCTGATTGGAAGCACTTGCAGTTACCATGGCGAAGTTTAACACCCCCGCGAACGGCTTAAGCGATCTGAAGTATAATATAGGTAATTTATGTATTTATACCTTTGCCTTTTTTGCTGTTAGATTAAAATGTTATTTTGAGCAGAAAAATAATTTTGAGAGGAAATGAAACGTACATATGCCAGTGGTGCTGAAAAACGAAAGATATCGAACAAAAAAAGAAAAGCTTTATTCAGCCTACCAAAAGTGAAGTTACTCTGCGTGAAAGGGCGAGGCTTATTCCAACGTAAAATGCTTTATAATTGTATATAGTTTTTATCAAATAAGGTTGGATTATTTCTATGTTGAGCTGCCTGTTCATGAAGCTGAAAGTGCACGTAATAAAATAATATACCATTGATGCAAACCAACAGGAATCCTTGCTTTTTCTGCTCTTTTATGTTTATGTTTTATGTGGGTAGGGGCCCCATATTAGTTATTGAAACGGGCCCCCAGATGCTTAAGGCCGCCACTGCAACCGACATGAACCACTGAGCCACTGCCGCCCCAGCATAGAAGAACATTGTATAGAAGAACAAGAGGCGAAACTCTGATGCTTTTTTGGTAACAGCCACTAGGTGGCGCTTCGGTAGCGCGGCCGCCATTTTGGGGTGAAAATTCCAACTGGAGTTACTGGACAACAGCATAGATAACAGTTTTTTGAGGTAATTTTTTCTTGCATTAGTGAGTATTTCCATTGTATGCAACTTTACACATTTACTACTATTATTAGTTACCAACTCCACTAGGCCTGAAATATATTTAGTACGTTTTAATCCCCTGGATCATGCTACAAACATGATGATCTTTTAGAACATGATGCATTGCTGTGTCCGTTATCCAATAACTTTAATAACCACTTTGGACAGTGGCTGTGTTTTTTTGTTTACATAGTCTTGCTTTAACGGTCATTAATATAAGATAGTACTGCAAAAAAACAGTTTACTGTAAAGCCATTCTATTGCTGTTATATATTTATTGTCCAACATTTACATTTTAGTACAATTACATTTATTTGCTGAATTCATTTATTTCATTGATAACTTATTTTTGCATAACGTTATGTGTACCTCCTGGGAAACGGTCCAACGTTATTATAACTTTATGAACTGATATCACTTTATTCTTACCTGTCACACTTAATGTGGAGAGTAATATATAATTAATTAAAACATTGAACTTCCCTGTCTCAAGTTATGTGGGGGGAAAAGCCTGAAGTAGCAACTTATTTTTAACTGCTATAACGTTAACTGTTGTGAGTTAAAATAATCACCTAATTATTTCAAACTAAAAATTACCTCTGGACTGGACTATTAAATATATGTATAATATATGACTGCCGAGTCGCTTTCACCCCAAAATGGCGGACGCGTAGCGCTGCTGCTGGGCGCTGGTGTTGCAATGGAACGTTCTATTGGCTTTCACTTCTTGTCAATAGAGGGAATGCATTAACGTCACTTCCCCGCCGGAACACGCCCCCCTCAGCCGGACTGAGTGGCAGAAGAGCTGCTGCGTGGCTGGAGTTAATAGGGGAAACTGCGAAAACGCGAGTAAAACAAAATATTATCAGTTTAAACTAAAAGTTGGACTCGATATAGTGTTCCTTACAACTTATCAAAGATCCAGTCAGTGATCTATGGATATTGACATGCAGCCAGGAATCGTGTTTCCTGACATTTATATGTGCCTGATTTCGACGCCGGGGAAATAAATTAAGAAAATTTGCCTGTAAACGTTTTATATAAATACAATATAGATAGGTCTAAATCCGAGTGATCACTTACATTAATGTTATACTGTATATCATCATATCGTCCAGCCCTAAAACTTTTATATTTTTTGTCAGTGTTTATTTAAAAACATCCAATTATGCAGAATATAGTCTGTTCTGTAGCTTTTTGCAGTCTGTGAAAATATACAGTACCTCAGATTTCTGGTCAAATCTAGTTGTACAGTCAATCGCAAAGCTCTTTCCCGTTTTAGATGTGTTTTGTGTGTTTATCACGGCATTCACGCTGAAAACAAATGCAGCCGCTCAGTCTCTTTGCCACTTGTGGGCGTGACCGCATTCACTCCGGCTGATGGTGACGTCATGCGCATACCCTCTATATACGTTCTTTGATGAAACTCAAACGGGCCTAAACTCGCAAAGTCACGTGATTTCAGCCCTCGGGGCCGCGCATAGACTGTAAAAAAAATAGGGGCCGCGCGCCTGCGTCACGTCATACTGTTTCGAAACATTCTATTGAGAATGAGAAGGTGACGTAACGCGTATCACTCCGCGTTGCATTGTGGGAAGGATTCGCCATCTTGGTAGGATACGCTATCCGTTGTCATGGTTACTTTGACCGTGAGACCGAGAGAAATAGCGACAGAGAGAGAGAGAGCAGCTTGATATTTGTTTGCATTTTTGCGATAAGGCACCGTTTCTTGGGAATAAATGAAGAAGGGGGAAGCAAAAGGAAAGGGGCTCTATCGGGAGAGACTATAACAACACCAAGCAGCGTTATTTAGAGAAACTACTTGACATCAACATATGGCCCCGTACGACCTGCTACAGAATGGACGAAAGACCCAAAGCACTACCACCTTTCACATACGCTGACATAGTTAATTACCTGGTTTGTTTATTGTATCAGTGACTAACGTTAGTTACTGCCAACACAATGCAAGAGTTCAGAAGCTTTAAGTCATTAGAAGCTGAACAAGTCTGCTGCGGCTGGGTGCAATAAGACTTAAAAACCCCAAAACTTGTAACGTTAAACTGCGAGAGTTCAGTCATACTTGATGTTTCAGGCCTCATTCATATGTGGAAATAAATCTGATATGAATCAGATACGTGCATTTGCACCTGCCGTGCAACGTTAAGCGAACAGTTCGGACATTCCCCTGTCAATGCGAATCGTACGTCATTAAAAAAGTGTCTTTTTAAAACATTTCGCGGTACAGATATATCTATAACAAATGAAACAACTCTAAATGAATAACAGAGTATTCATTTCGTTCGTTTGTGTTAAATAAAAGGCGAACTGTGCTGAAATGTGTTGCTTTTGAAAGCAGACTTTGCTCGCTGTTGCTGCTGTCAGTTTATTGACAAGCAGTTTCTCTTTATTTACCGTAAAACTTCAAATAATAGCCGAGTCCCAAATAGACGCCTGTCTCTTTTACACGCCTGGTGTGGCTGCAGGTTTGGGTAAATAAAGGCCGGTCTCAAATAGAGGCCGGGTCTGTTTTTTAGTTTGGGGATGTATTTAATCCTCTAAAACCGTCAGATCGTCCGCTTTTTGGCGGCCGCCAAAGCAAATTTTTTTCCCTCCAAACTAAGCCTTTTTTGATCGATGAGTGATGTAGAATAGAATGACTGATGCGCCCGACAGAGAGAGAGAGAGAGAGAGAGAGAGAGAGAGAGAGAGAGAGAGAGAGAGAGAGAGAGAGAGAGCCCCGGCCGCGCGCGCGCACTCTCACGTCTTCAAACAACACGAGCGCTGTCTTGCTCTCTCTCCCTCGCGCATATATTAATCAAAATCAATTGACGACGCGATAGGAAAAGGTCGGAAGAATAGTCGGAAGTCCGCAGTTTCACGTGGAGCATTTGGAGATTTTTAGAGATTAGAGACAGGCCTAAACACTCAATGAACAACATCTCAACACTAAATTATAAAGGCCTGTCTCATATAGACGCCTGTCTCAAATACAAGCCGGTGCAGTTCGACGATTTGAGAAAATAAAGGCCCGGGCTACTATTTGAAGTTTTACGGTAGTCTCTCCCGATAGAACCCCTTTCATTTCTCTTCCTTCTCCATATCTTCCAAAGAAACTGCGGCGTATCGGTAAAATGTAAAATGTAAACAAATACTAAGCTGCGCTGTCTCTCTTTCGCTATTTCTGGAATGTTTTAAGGTGTGTTTGACATCGGCTGCGGCTGGATGTAAGCGATCGGCGAGAGTAGCCGCGTGCAGGCGGGGAGGAGCGGCAAACGGAGACGTGAAGTCGGACACTTTCTGGTTCCCGTAGTGACCTCTCACGTGGTGTTTGCATACTTTACCACAGCTGAAATGAAATAAATGCAATATTTGCCAAATACACAGATATTTCAGACACATTTTCATTCAACACTTTACTGCTTCATACAGCATCTGTTTGAACTAGAATAAAGTTCAAAATAAGCATATCAATGAAGTGGAGTCAACGTTTTTTATTCAGTTTTATTTTGATAAACATGACTCAATATAACATCACGACTACATGAAAAGACTGTTTACTGTTATAAAAACTGATTTGTGCACTTTAGTGGAACTAAAGGTGTGAGAATAAACACGACACGCACGTGATCGTTGTCATGCGGTGAATCCGGCGAATCGTGGAACAGCTGTGTCGTCATCAGAGCTTGTGCAGCCGCTCTTGAGAAACTGCGCTGGCTGAATCCTCCGGCTACTCTCGAATCGCTCTCGCGGTACTTTATGGGATACGTCACAGTCACGTGGAGTCAGCGCTGCATCAAGTCGGACAAAATTTCTAACCGGTGTGCACTGCTTCAAGTCAGCCACCGATCGGTCTGCGCAGAGCTGCATGAAGTCGAACAAGCCTTTAGTCGCGCCTCTGTGAAGTTCTGAAGGCGTTGCCCCTGGCAACCGATAGCGTCTCCTACCATCATGGCCGACCGGCTCAGACCCCGCCCAAATCGGCACATGACTCCTCACTCTCAATAATCCTAACGGTTCACCGCTAGATGGTGTTAATATTTACCTGATCGCCGGTCAGTTTGTGTAATGTAAGTTTATTTTGTGTATAACACAAACATTTTTAATAACCACTTTTTAATAACCACTTATAACACAAAAATTAGGATGATATTTAACTTCTGATTGGTCAAGTTTGCCACGCCCAGTCTAATAACAAACAAAACATGCACTACACATTAATACAAGAACACACATTTTACAGGTTCTAGATTACATTTAAAAGATCAGCCTACACTGGAAACATTTGCAGCAAATGTAAAGGTGTGTTTGTGTTGAGTTCCCGCTGCAGTGATGCACCAGTGTGGCCAGCAGAGGTCGCCAGCCTGCTGTGTTTCGAGGCTTCGTGTCTGCGGTGAACGAGCTGGAGAGTTCGGGCACAGCGATTGGCGCACGTGATCTGCATGAACCGCTTTGAGGTTCCCATCTCCTCCTTCAATCAGAAGATCTGGCTGCGCTCGAGCCCCTGTGACGTAACAGCTAGCAGACTACGGTGCGCCGTTTGTGACCAAGAGCAGAACGCGCGAAGTGAGAGAATACGAGCGACATTTCAGGTAACGACATTCAAACATAACTTTTATTGTCAACGCGAACCCATGTCTGATATTTAGAAGCATGATATATGGATGTTATCTCCGCTCAGTAGCGTGTAATGTGAAGGATTTGTACGTCGCATTTGATGCGCTTTTGGGGCCTCCGTGCCGCCGTCGTTTTCAGTACTCACGTGAAGACCCGCCTTTCCCGTGTTCCCATTGGACGAGCGCAGGAAACTGGCCTTCTGACTGGACGAAACTCACGCCAGTCAGCAACAGGCACGGTAACAGGAAGTAAAAATGAAACCGTTTCATGTCTGAGAGCAAATATAAACATAGCCAAAATAACGAATTAAAGTTTAATATTACTGATTAACGCTTTCCCACCGTGTTCACGAAGCAAACTTTTTTTTAGCTAAGCAGAACACGTACATGTGAAACTCTTAATAACGACACTATTGCGCGCACGCGCTAGTCGTATAGCATAGTGAATGATAATAAATGCAGTTTTACAAGAAGTTTCTGTTGTATTGTCAATATTTCATTATTTGGAGTGCTTATGTATGAAGAGGTTTATAGCTTAATATAAGATAAGCTATATTAAAGAGACTGGATTGGAATAATTTACTGAACACATACAATATGAAAAAAGAGTTTACACTTTAAAGTTTTTCTGCTTTATATGTTTAGAATGTGTATCTACTTGTATGTACACCGCCTGTATGAACTCAGATGATGAAGATTAAAAAGGAGTGTTCAAGCAGCTTCAGTTCAGTGATGATTGTGTTTTACAGTCATTTAATTTAAAAGATCAACAGAGTTCAACTGGGTAATATGAGGTGCTCATTTATGTTTTGTGTAATTATTTATAGGGGTGTAACAATATATCGTGTCACAATATATCACAATACAAAAATTCATCAATATGAATCGTGGATAGTAAATATGTATTGTGTATAGTCACCCAAAATGAAAATTACATGTGAGATTTTTGTTTTTAGTTTTCAGAGTTTTAGTGTCAGAACTACATTAAACTACTATAATGTTGAGTATAATGTATAATAATGCAATGGGGGGATATGTATGGCTCATGATAATGTCAAACGTCTGATGTTAATTCTGTATCAAAATTTATAGGCAAGACAAGTAGTTTATTTAGGCTGGGTTGAATGAATTACAAACCTGCGCACATATTTTCAAAAGCACATAACTATAGAATCAATTCTGAATGAGCGTGTGAACGCCGTCAGCGTTAATCACAGGTTCGCGTTTAAAGTCTGATCATTTCGACGGAGGTGAATCAATCAAAGTTAACTTTAGCTGGAAATAACGTTATTCAAGAACCACTATAACGCCAAAACAATCTGTTACCTTAAATTATATGTTTATCTCTGTAAAGCTGCTTTGAAACAATCCATTGTTAAAAGCGCTATATAAATGAAGATGACTTGACTTGACCAGTAAAAAGTGGTTTTTATTATATTAAATATATCCAGTCAGTGACAGAGATCAAGCATATTAGTCTACAATAATTCTGTATTTTCAGCTTCAGAATCATGAATATTGTTATTCTGGAGTCTCTATTGTCCTGCTACGGTGGCCGAGAGAGCTCAATGTGCTGCAACTGAAAAAAACACATGCAAAACAGAACACCCCCCCAATTAAGAAAACATCTTCATCAGTTTCAACACACGTGTGCTCCAAATACTCACAACACCACCAAATACAGAAATGCGCTGCAAATAACACAGACCACAACCAAATAAGTGCTTGCAGCTCAAAATTGTGAGTATTTGGAGCACACGTGTGTTGTGAAACTGATGAAGATGTTTTCTTAATTTGCATGTGTTTTCTTCAGTTGCGGCGCGTTGAGCTCTCGGCCACCGTGTCCTGCGTTGGGTTTCCAGCACCAACTCCAAGCCTATTCATTTACACACAATGTAAAACCAAATTTAGCATTTTAATCAAAAGTAACAAAAATGTTTTGTTAACCTTTTAAATTTATCTTGGACTATTGCAATAATATCGTATCGTGAGTTCAGTATCGTGACATGAGGGTATTGTTACACACCTAATTATTTATTATTTATATTTATGATATTATTTTGATTAAATACCAAAAGTACCCTCTGATTGAATCAAAATAATACCATATATATATAATAAATAGTAAATAACTCAGTTTACCAGTAGAAGCTGCATGATTGTGGCAGTGACCTTTGTAGAGGTCGACATTGTCTTTTTCATCACAACTGGTACTATTGTTGATCAGAGGACAGTATTACGCCTGATTCACTGTGTCACGGCACCAATAACAGTCAAATATCACAGCAACAACTGTTGCAACTGTTTTGTTTTAATATCTAGCTATAATTTAACTATTTGAAAATAAAATAGTTTCAAATAGTGTTTAGTTAAGTAAACATTCCATTTAAAAAATCAAATGAAAAGTTAGTAATCAATTCAAGTCACATTTATTTATATAGCACTTTTTACATACAGTGTTTCAAAGCAGCTTTACAGAGATAACAGGAAAATAGTTTTTTTTTTTAGTTTAGAGCTTTATTAATCCCCGTGGGGAAATTAGTTTGAGCTTACATGGTGCCTCACATGAAACACTTAGCACATACATTCAAATACATTAAAAAAAAAAAGTAAATAAAGAAAGAAAGAATAATAATAATAATAAAAAGTCACCTAAGTTTATTACATAGCCGTATTGCTTCAGGCACGAAAGTACATTTATAACGATGCAATTTATAATGCAACAAAGTTTGTTTCTGCTGTACAGAACAGTACAAAACAGTGTGTTTCCAGAAGAAAATAGCGTCACAGTCCAGCATAAGTAAGTTCAGTGATGTTTCATTTTTGTGCTCACTTCAGTTCTTGTATAGTAGTGTCAATGCAGGAGATCAATAATATTGTTGAATATTAAGTGTTGAATATTAACTAAGCAGCCAAAAGCCGCAAGGAACCAAAACTCCACCAGGGACAGAACGGAGAAAAAAACGATCAAGTTGTGTTTTTAATAAGAGGCTCCAGCTTAAAAGTTTTAGTAATAAATAAAAAACAAAGAAACACATTGCAGTAACAGAACAAGTTGCAGAACAAACATAATTTCAGATTCAATCCAGCATGAAACGATTGATTCTTGCTTCTTAACGCTCATTGACGTTCACGAATCACCACGACACACTTCGTCAAACGGGTCGTGCAGAAATCAGGCTGATATTGTGTAGTCTGAACCCGGCATAAGATTAAGACAACTTGTGTCGGCCTTTATAAATTAGTATCGTTACACCTGTACCCCTATATATATATTTCAACTTGTAAAAAAATAATATTAATCAGTGTAATAATTTACAAGGATTATTAACATTATTTTTTTTTTCATACATATTAATAATTTTCACAGCACTGTTTTCACAGAAAGGTCCATGGATCCCTCACATGAAGCCTAGTGATTATTGCATGTGAACCGACAGCAACATGGACAATCCCAAACGCAAGTTAAGATCTGGAAAGGAGGTTTTGAAGGACAAGGGCCAATCTAAGGAAAAGCCCAATGATACTGGCTCAGGAAATGCTTCATCAGCACATAAAGCGTCTGAGGATTCTGGACATGTTGTAGAGGAAAGTGAGCGTGAGGACCGGTCTGAAGAACATGGCTCTTCACAAACAACCAAGGCTTTGGTTTGTTCACTTTGCAACTTTGTTGCAAAAACTCAAACTGCACTGAAAATTCACTCGACGAGGAAACACTCTCATAAAGGAGGCGTACAGAACGACACAGGGTTGAGTTCTTCGCAAAACACACCCCGGGTACAAGAAAGTGATGCTTCTGCACCTCTGTCAGAGGAGGACACACAGACCGAGAGCGAACACACACACAAGGCTGACGGAAGAGCCAGTCCCGCTCAGTTCCTGCTGGAAATAGTTGAGCCCATCTCATGTAGATCAGTGAAGGACGAGGAAGACACAAACCAGACCTGTATAGATGGCCCGGATACACAAGCAGGCTGCAGTTTGGATTCGGACACTAAAGAGAAAAGCAATAAAAATGGTGGAATTGATGGACATTCAAAGCCTAATACTTGTGTAGAGGAATTCACAGATGCACACAGTTCAGAAAAGCATATTAAAAAGCAACGTAACAGCAAGTCTGATCATGAGAAGCACAAACGGAAGATGTTGGAGAACCAGGATTCATTAGAGACAGAGAAGACTGAAGGCCGGTCACAGTCACAGACTCAGGAATCTCGGACTGAAGGCCGGTCACAGCATCAGTGCGGCCGATGCGACTTCACAGCCAACAGCTCCGTCATGTTAGCGCAGCACATTAAGACAGTCCACCCGCCGGAGCACCGCTTCCACTGCCGGCTCTGCCATTACTACACCAGCACGACTGAGGTCATGCAGAGCCACCTGTGCGAGGAAGCCCACCTGCAGCTGGCCGACCAGAACCACACCAGCGCTCTGTTCGAAGACTGTGTGGAAAAGATCCTGGTGATCCTGTCCGATCAAAGAGAGCCTGAAGATCAGGAGGAGGAACAGCCGAGGAAAGACTCTCCTCACAAACGCAAGCGTGGTAGACCGAAGACGTCCAGCGAGACCGTCTGTAGACACTGTGGACTCGTCGCGTCCAACGCCACCAACCTCAGCGTCCACATCCGCCGCAGGCACAGCCGGCTCTACAGCTTCGTCTGCAAGCTCTGCAGCTACTACTGCGTTACCAAAGGAGACATGGACCGCCACTGCGAGACCAAGAAGCACCTCAACAAGATGCAAGCCGCCGGAGGTGACGACAGCGGTGTAGTTCTGCTGGACTCCGAGCAGCCTGCTCAAGCTAAGACAACAGAGCTAGCACACACAGTAGCAGAGATCGAGATGACGATTGAGGACGATGACGTGGATGAGGCCAGTGTGCCGCGCAAGAGAAGCAAGCCTGATCTGGGTAACGTCTGCGCTCAGTGTGGCTTCCCCGCTCACTCCGCGGCGTCTCTTGCTCTCCACGTGCGACGCAAGCACACCAAAGACTTCGAGTTTGTGTGTCTGGCGTGCAGCTACTACACCGTGACACGCAGAGAGATGTTCAGGCACATGGCCACTGAGAAACACAAGCAGAAGCGAGAGAGTTACCTGAAGAGACCGAAGCGAAGCTCCAAGCCAGAGACGGTCGGCGGATCGGAGGAGATCCGGGACACGACTGAAGATGCAGAGCCTTCGATAGAGACGTCTGAGGATCAGGATGGAGAAAAACAATCTGCTGTGAAGAATACGGCCAAAGACAAGGAAGAATCCCCAACTGATTCAACGGAAGAATCCCCAACTGATCCAAAGGAAAAATCCCCAACTGATCCAACGGAAGAATCCCCAACTGATCCAATGGAAGAATCCCCAACTGATCCAAAGGAAGAATCCCCAACTGATCCAAAGGAAGAATCCCCAACTGATCCAACGGAAGAATCCCCAACTGATCCAACGGAAGAATCCCCAACTGATCCAACGGAAGAATCCCCAACTGATCCAATGGAAGAATCCCCAACTGATCCAATGGAAGAATCCCCAACTGATCCAACGGAAGAATCCCCAACTGATCCAACGGAAGAATCCCCAACTGATCCAATGGAAGAATCCCCAACTAATCCAATGGAGGAATCTCCAACTGATCCAACAGAAGAATCCCCAATTAATCCAACGGAAGAATCCCCAATTAATCCAACGGAAGAATCCCCAACTGACCCAACGGAAGAATCCCCAATTAATCCAACGAAAGAATCCCCAACTGACCCAACGGAAGAATCCCCAATTAATCCAACGGAAGAATCCCCAACTGACCCAACGGAAGAATCCCCAACTGATTCAACGGAAGAATCCCCAATTGATTCAACGGAAGAATCCCCAATTGATTCAACGAAATCAAACGAGATCCAGTCAAAGACGATTGAGAAAGACTCAATGCTGGAGGATATGGATGAGGAAAACATGTTTTATGAGGATGAAACTGCAGACTTAGGAGATGACAGTGAGAAACACCTTAGAGGAGCACAGTTTGACGCTTGCATTTTCCCTTTAAAAACACTAACAGAGCACAAGATCCCACATGACCGAGAACAAATGACAGGCGCTTCCGTGAGGAAGCCGAAAACTTCCGAGACGAAGCCGGCCAAACCGACTCCCAGCATCCGCTGTGAGGACTGTGGGTTTCTAGCCGATGGCTTGAGCGGCCTGAACGTCCACATCTCCATGAAGCATCCGTCCAAGGAGAAGCACTTCCACTGCCTGCTGTGTGGGAAGTCGTTCTACAGCGAGAGTAACCTGCAGCAGCACCTGAGCAGCGCGGCTCACCTGCGCAACGAGCACGGCAGCGTGGAGGACCTGCCCGACGGGGGCGCCAGCTTCAGGTGTGTGCGCTGCAGCGAGCCCTGCCACACCGAGCAGGAACTGTTCCTGCACATCAAGGAGAAGCACGAGGAGCTTCTTAGGGAGGTCAACAAGTATGTGGTGGAGGACACGGAGCAGATCAACCGGGAGCGGCAGGAGAACCAGGGCAGCGTCTGCAAGTACTGCGGGAAAGTGTGCAAGAGCAGCAACTCCATGGCCTTCCTGGCCCACATCCGCACTCACACAGGTACGTCTCCCTCCGTCTGATCAAAACATTTACTTGCATCAGATTACATTAAATTACCTACAGGGTTCGTACAAGCTGGAGAACGCCAGTCTGTCTCTCTTTACTCGCTCCGCTGAATCGCTCTCAAACATGTCCGCCTCAGATCTCACACTCCAAAAAAGCAATTTGTAATTATTTAAATACTTATCCTACTGGCTGATGAATGCTTGATTCTGATTGGTTGACGAACATTCTAAGGTGTGCAAGTACTTTTTTTCCAGGAAGTACTTCTTGACTGCATTACAGTTCCATATGTGCAGTGGCTCAGTGGTTCATGTAGGTTGTCTACAAACCCGAAGGTTGGTGGTTTAATCCCCGGTTCCAGCTGACCAAGTGTCGAGGTGTCCATGAGCAAGACACCTAACCCCAGCTGCTCCCGAAGAGCTGGATGGTGCCTTGTATGGCTGACACCGCCATCGGTGTATGAATGAGTGTATGAATGGGTGAATGTGAGGCAATATGTAAAGCACTTTGGTGGCCATTGGGTCTGTGAAAGCGCTATATAAATGCAGTCCATATAACTGTTAATTATTAGTACTGAATCATTGTATTCTGGTCATTTTTACAGCAATATAGTAAAGAGACTCGTTGAGAATAATGGAGAATAATCAGAATCAGTTTGAAAGAGGAAAGCGATTTCTTTGTCAGAACTGCATTTCTACAGTTTCTACAGACTACAAAAAATATGTAAAAAAAACAAAGTAAAATAAAAAATATCCGTTGACATCTTGCATCTTGGAGCGTGAGTGTCGTGAGGCGGGGCCGCGGCATGAAGGTCCCGCCCACCCTCCTGCTCCCGCAGACTCATTCGCAGACACAGCTGTCAATCATGACCCGTCTTTAGAGCATCACACAACTAACTAAAACCGAACAATAGAACATACCATCAGCCTGATAAGAACTACCTCAAATGACAGAAACCACCTTTGGGAAAAATTTATTTAAGATGTCATTGGATTTTCTAGTTTGGCTCACGTCCCATTCGATGACACAGGGTTTATGAATCTAAATGTTTTGGCTTCACTTTTCCGGGCATGTGCAGCACACCTGGTGCTGACCATAGTCTGTATTACAATGGGCGTAGTATCCGTGACGTCCCCCCTGAAGAGCGTTTTTTGAACCCCAAAGTGGGCGGGGCCTGTCGTCGCCATTTTGGCAGCGTCACGCCGGGATAAACGGAAATGTGCAGCGAGGCGGATTAGCTGAGGTTACGTGACGCTAACAGACAGCAGACAAACGGCTAGTAGTGACATCAGCGGCAATCCACCTGTCACTCAAGTGGCCACGTCCTTAATTATGCAGAACTTTGAGGCTTAAAATAATTTAAACGGAAGAGTAATAAAAAAAAATCCACCCCCTCACAGTCGTCATGAAGGGCAAATTTAGTTATATTTACCAAAACCTTTTAGTACCAGACTGTAAACATGTTTTTTTCTGCTGTAAAGTTGGGCATTTTAACATGCGGGTCTATGCCGGCCTCTAGTGGCCAGTGGAGGAACTGCAGTTTAAGGCTCTCAGTGTTGGATTCAGGAGAGAGACCCATACATTAGGGTCCAGCGAGAGCATGCCATTTAATAATATCAGTATAAAACAGCATTCTGTGACAGAATATTGGTTTAATGTGAGTTTAAATAAATTATTTGTGAATATGATGAAGAAAATTCAGTGTCTTTTATCTTTTTCTACAGGATCCAAACCGTTCATGTGCAAGATCTGTAACTTTGCCACCGCTCAGCTCGGAGACGCACGCAACCACGTCAAGAGACACCTGGGCATGAGAGAGTACAAGTGCCACATCTGTGGGTGAGTGTGTGTGTGTGTGTGTGTGTGTGTGTGTGTGTGTGTTTGGAACACAGGTGTCACATCTGTGAGTGAGTGAGTGTGAGTGTGTGTCAGTGTCTGAGTGTGTGTGTGTGAGTGTGTGTGAATGAGTGTCTGAGTGTGTCTGAGTGTGAGTGTGTCTGAGTGTGAGACTGTGAATGTGTCTGAGTGTGTGATAGTGTGTGAGTGAGTGTGAGAGAGTGTGTGTGAGAGTGTCTGAGAGTGTGTGAGAGTGTCTGAGAGTGATAGTGTGTGTGAGAGAGTGTGTGTGAGTGAGTGTGTGTGTGTCTGTGAGAGTCTGTGAGTGAGTGTGAGAGTGTGTGTCTGAGTGTCTGAGAGAGTGTGTGTGTGTGTGTGTGTGTGTGTGTGTGTGTGTGTGTGTGTGTGTGTGAGAGAGAGAGTGTGTGTGTGTCTGTGAGAGTCTCTGAGTGAGTGTGAGAGTGTGTGTCTGAGAGTGTCTGAGAGAGTGTGTGTGTGTGTGCGTGCGTGTGTGAGAGTGTGTTAGAGTGTGTGTGAGTGTCTGTGGGTGAGTTCAGGAAACTCATTTTCTTTACATTTATCTCAGCTGAATGAATGCTTAATGTATTTGTGTTTGTACAATACATGTTTAAAGCAGTTTTACAAAGAAGAGTAAACCTTAAAACCTACACATCAAATCTCATAAGACCATTAAACTCCAAAAACGTTATTTTTTCTGGCTATCTAAATAAGATCATATATATAAGTATGACGTGTGTGTTGATGGCTATGAATGGTATTATGTAGGACATTTCTTACTGTTGTATCAAAAGCAGCTTGTAATTGCACACAGATGCTGTATTAAACTACTTCAGATGTCAGAACAGAGCAAACGTTGCAGTCATTCAGTGAGAGTGTGTGAGTCAGTGTGTGAGTTTAGTGTCTGCTGTTGTTACAGATGGGCCTTTGTGATGAAGAAGCACCTAAACACTCATCTACTGGGAAAGCATGGACTGGGTCAACCTAAAGAGAGGTTCTGAACACACACTCTCTCTCTCTCTCTCTCTCTCTCTCTCTCTCTCTCTCTCTCTCTCACACACACACACACACACACACACAGATAGACCCACAACATTCATAGGGTTGTGAGCATCCATAGATTCTTTCACAATAGGCTATTTTGATCATGTTTTCCATTCACATTACATAACTGTAACATTACTTTGCATAGACAATTTCTAACAATATATAAATACATAAATTAACAGACAAGATACCTCAACATTAAAGTGGACGTATTCTGCCCTTTTACAGTCTCGATGTTTCAGGCTCTACTAGAACAGGTTTTCCTGCTTGAATGTTGATTATTCTCCTCATATTCTCCATTGTTGCGGCTCCTCTCTTCCCAGTCTGTCAGTAACGCTCTGTTTACTTCCTGTCTCTATGAAGCCCCTCCTCCTGAAAAGCACACTGTGCTCTGATTGGTCGGCTGGAGCAGTGTGTTGTGATTGGTCGAGCGCTTCGAGTGTGTTTGGGAAATGTCCCGCCCCTTCCCATAACCGCCAGTTTAACACACTACTAACTAACTCAACCAGGCCCCGCCCCTTTATTCTGCGCATGAATTATTATAATGAGGAATATTGTGACGTGTTCGTTCCCGGGAGAAACTCAAGACTACAATGGAGGCGTTTCAGGAGTTCAGAAACACTGACGCTGATATAGAGAAGAACTGGAGCTGTCTCATGATCACACAGCAACATCACACACTGAACACTGATGGGAACAGCAGAATAGCTGATCTTTAGGTGTGTGAGTTAGAGCTGTGTCAGAATGTAGAGGCTCATCGGTCATGTGTTCTGTTCTCTAGAAAGTTTGAGTGTGATCTGTGTGAGCGCAACTTCAGTGAGAAATGGGCTCTGAATAACCATATGAAGCTGCACACCGGAGACAAACCCTTCAAGTGCGGCTGGCCCTCGTGCCACTACGCCTTCCTCACCCTCTCTGCCATGAAGGACCATCACCGGACACACACAGGTACTCACACACACACACTCACACACACTCATGCCACTACGCCTTCCTCACCCTCTCTGCCATGAAGGACCATCACCGGACACACACAGGTACTCACACACACACACTCACACACACTCATGCCACTACGCCTTCCTCACCCTCTCTGCCATGAAGGACCATCACCGGACACACACAGGTACTCACACACACACACTCACACACACTCATGCCACTACGCCTTCCTCACCCTCTCTGCCATGAAGGACCATCACCGGACACACACAGGTACTCATACACACACACTCACACACACTCATGCCACTACGCCTTCCTCACCCTCTCTGCCATGAAGGACCATCACCGGACACACACATGTACTCACACACACACACTCACACACACACACTCGTGCCACTACGCCTCACCCTCTCTGCCATGGCCCATGAAGGACCATCACCGGACACACACGGGTATTCACACACACACACACACACACACACACACACACACACACACACACACACACTCATGCCACTACGTCTTCCTCACCCTCTCTGCCATGAAGGACCATCACCGGACACACACAGGTACTCACACACACACACTCACACACACTCATGCCACTACGCCTCACCCTCTCTGCCATGAAGGACCATCACCGGACACACACGGGTACTCACACACACACACACACACACACACACACACACACACACACACACTCATGCCACTACGTCTTCCTCACCCTCTCTGCCATGAAGGACCATCACCGGACACACACAGGTACTCACACACACATTTACAAACACACGCCTGGCTTCATACATGACCTCATTATCTCAGTGTCTGTACCTGTGAGTGTGTGTGTGTGTGTACGGTCTGAGTACGGTCTTGCATATTTTAGAGAACTGTAATGTGTGTATGTGATGAAACTGCTGGTCTCTGATCCTCTGTGTTTAAGGAGAGAAGTCTTTCCTCTGTGATCTCTGTGGGTTTGCTGGAGGAACTCGTCACGCTTTGACCAAACATCGGCGCCAGCACACAGGTACACATCTCACACACACACACACACACACACACACACACACACACACACACACACCAGCACACAGGTACACACACATTACTCTCTCCAGCACACAGGTACACACTGTGTTAACACACAGGTCCAGACTAAAATGTACACTCTGCACCTTTAAATGTTGGCTGGAGAAAGTCTTGTCTGAGTATTTATCATAGTTAAAGGTAAGGAGGTGTTGTGGACAGAGAACAGTAGACTCATCTGTGCTGTGTTTGCTGCAGGTGAGCGGCCCTTCAAGTGTCAGCTGTGCAGCTTCGCCTCCACCACACAGTCTCACCTGACGCGGCACAAGCGTGTGCACACGGGCGAGAAGCCCTACCGCTGCCCCTGGTGCGACTACAGGTACACCGGTCTCACTATCTCAGCATGCTCACCCGTCTCACTCTCTCAGCATGCACACCTGTCTCACTCTCTCAGCATGCACACCTGTCTCACTCTCTCAGCATGCACACCTGTCTCTCAATCTCGGCATGCTCACCTGTCTCACTCTCTCAGCATGCACACCTGTCTCACTCTCTCAGCATGCTCACCTGTCTCACTCTCTCAGCATGCACACCTGTCTCACTCTCTCAGCATGCACACCTGTCTCACTCTCTCAGCATGCACACCTGTCTCTCAATCTCGGCATGCTCACCTGTCTCACTCTCTCAGCATGCACACCTGTCTCACTCTCTCAGCATGCACACCTGTCTCTCAATCTCGGCATGCTCACCTGTCTCACTCTCTCAGCATGCACACCTGTCTCACTCTCTCAGCATGCACACCTGTCTCTCAATCTCGGCATGCTCACCTGTCTCACTCTCTCAGCATGCACACCTGTCTCACTCTCTCAGCATGCACACCTGTCTCTCAATCTCGGCATGCTCACCTGTCTCACTCTCTCAGCATGCACACCTGTCTCACTCTCTCAGCATGCACACCTGTCTCTCAATCTCAGCATGCTCACCTGCCTCACTCTTTCAGCATGCACACCTGTCTCTCAATCTCAGCATGCTCACCTGTCTCACTCTCTCAGCATGCACACCTGTCTCTCAATCTCAGCATGCTCACATGTCTCACTCTCTCAGCATGCACACCTGTCTCACTCTCTCAGCATGCACACCTGTCTCTCAATCTCAGCATGCTCACCTGTCTCACTCTCTCAGCATGCACACCTGTCTCTCAATCTCAGCATGCTCACCTGTCTCACTCTCTCAGCATGCACACCTGTCTCACTCTCTCAGCATGCACACCTGTCTCACACTCTCAGCATGCACACCTGTCTCACTCTCTCAGCATGCACACCTGTCTCACTCTCTCAGCATGCACACCTGTCTCACACTCTCAGCATGCACACCTGTCTCACTCTCTCAGCATGCTCACCTGTCTCACACTCTCAGCATGTACACCTGTCTCACTCGCTCAGCATGCACACCTGTCTCACTCTCTCAGCATGCACACCTGTCTCACTCTCTCAGCATGTACACCTGTCTCACTCTCTCAGCATGCACACCTGTCTCACTCTCTCAGCATGCACACCTGTCTCACACTCTCAGCATGCACACCTGTCTCACTCTCTCAGCATGCTCACCTGTCTCACACTCTCAGCATGTACACCTGTCTCACTCGCTCAGCATGCACACCTGTCTCACTCTCTCAGCATGCACACCTGTCTCACACTCTCAGCATGTACACCTGTCTCACTCTCTCAGCATGCACACCTGTCTCACTCTCTCAGCATGCACACCTGTCTCTCACTCTCAGCATGCACACCTGTCTCACTCGCTCAGCATGCACACCTGTCTCACTCTCTCAGCATGCACACCTGTCTCACTCTCTCAGCATGCACACCTGTCTCTCACTCTCAGCATGCTCACCTGTCTCACTCTCTCAGCATGCACACCTGTCTCACTCTCAGCATGCTCATCTGTCTCACACTCTCAGCGTGCACACCTGTCTCACTCTCAGCATGCACACCTGACTCACTCTCAGCATTAACACCTATCTCACACTCATCATGTTTCACTGTTTCTACTGGAACTGTCCCTTTAAAAAACACCACTAATGCAAATAGCAGTCTTGATGTTTTGATTCATATGAAAGGAAACACGACATCTGTTCAGCGTTCAGTAAATGTAAATAAATGTGTTGTTGTTTGTATTGTCAGATCAAACTGCGCAGAGAACATCCGTAAGCACATCCTGCACACAGGAAAGCATGAGGGAGTGAAGATGTACAACTGTCCCAAGTGCAGCTACGCCACCAACGGCCCCATGGACTTCAGGAACCACCTGAAGGAGACGCACCCGGACCTGGAGAACCCAGACCTGGCTTACCTGCACGCAGGTGCTCGTCCGCCTCATTCTCTACTCAAACTTCATCAGTGGCTGTTCATAACCGGCACTGATCTAAACATGCAGCAGGGCTCAACCAAACTGACATCTGTACCTCTTATTTCAAATATGATTATAAATGAGTTCAAGATTTTTGTAGTCATATTGCGTAGTTGTGCTTGGAGTCGTTTGTTTTATTTGTAAAAATAATGCAATGAAACATGACAAATTGTGCCACATAATTTCAGTCCACGCTGTCAATCAAAGAAATGAACACATGCAAAAACAAGAGAGAACCAACAGTATCTGAATAATTGATTATGTTGTAGTCATTGCTGTCCCCTTTCAGTCGGTCACGTTCAACGTGTGTCTGACGTGCCGAATGATTGGGATCACGCTAAGGGAGCCTATCATCTTCAAGTGTTAACAGAACGGGCCAACCCCCAACTGCATTGGCATATCAACTGCTTTGAGTTGCTAGCAATACACCTTGCCCTGAGCCGCCTCAAGAAGCCACTGTTCAGCAATGTGCTGGACCTTACGGACAACACTGCGACCGTTGCGTACATCAACCATCCAGGTGGTCTACGCTCCCTTCGCATGTCGCAACTCGCCCGCCATCTCCAACTATGGAGTCATCTGAGGTCGTTTCGTGCCACTTATGTCCTCTGCCTGCTCAATCGTGCTGCCGACGAGCTCTCACGACAGCCTGTGGCCCAGGGAGAGTGGAGACTCCATCCCCAGGTGGTCCAGCTGATCTGGGACCACTTCGGGGCCGCACAGATAGATCTGTTTGCCTCTCCAGACTCATCCCATTGCCAGTTGTTCGATTCCCTGACCGAGGGAACCCTCGGCACGGATGCACTGGCACACAGCTGGCCCCGGGGCCTACGCAAGTATGCGTTTCCCCCAGTGAGCCTTATGGCACAGACACTATGCAAAGTTAGGGAGGAAGAGGAGCAGATCTTGCTAGTTGCCCCTTATTGGCCCAACCTGGGGACCTGGTTCCCTAAACTGATGCTCCTCTCGGCAGCCCCTCCCTAGCCCATTTCTCTCAGAGAGGACCTCCTCTCTCAGAGATGGGGTACCGTAGGGCACCCACATCCAGACCTCTGGAAACTCCATGTCTGGCGGAGGTTCTAGGTGATCTACCACAAGCTGTCGTAGACACCATCACTTCTGCGAGAGCACCCTCTACAAGGCATGCTTACGCTCTGAAGTGGAACCTGTTTGTTGAATGGTGTTCTTCTCACCAAGAAGAGACCCGAAGATCAATTGGTACTGTGCTTTCCTTTCTGCAAGATGGGTTGGAGCAAAGGCTGTCTCCCTCCACCCTCAAAGTGTATGTTGCCTCCATTGCCGCACATCACGATGCAGTTGATGGAAAATCCATGGGGAAGCATGACCTAATCATCAGGTTCCTGAGGGGCGCGAGGAGACTGAATCCACCTCGCCCCCTCTCAATACCCTCTTGGGACTTATCTCTGGTGCTGACCTCCCCTTGAGCCATTGCAGGCAGCCGAGTCAAAAATCCTGTCTATGAAAACAGTTATCCTGCTTGCTTTAGGCCTCTATCAAGAGGGAAGGGGACCTGCATGTATTTTCGTTTAACGAATTGTGCCTGGAATTCGAGCCGGCCGACTCTCACGTCATCCTGAGATCCCGGCCTGGATATGTGCCCCAGATGGTGAACCTGCAAGTGCTGCCCCCGGAGGAGACAGACCCAGCCCTGGCTTTTCTCTGTCCCGTTCTTGCACTGCGCCTATACGTGGACTATACTGTTGACCTATACGCCTATACTGTTACGGAGGCCAGCAGAAGGAAAGGCTATCTCCAAACAAAGGTTGGCCCACTGGATAGTGGATGCCATCGTCTTGGCGTGCCAATCCCAAGATGCACCATGCCCCCTCAGGTTGTGAGCCCACTCCTCTCTGAGTGTAGCTTCTTCCTGGGCACTGGCACAGGATGCCTTGCTGACAGATGTCTGTAGAGCTGCGGGCTAGCCGACACCAAACACGTTCGCTAGATTCTATAGCCCTCTTGTCAAGCCGGTAGCTTCCCGTGTGCTCTCTTTTCTTTTAAAAGCCAGTCAACACCGTATGTCCCGCTCGAAGTGTCGACTTGCTGCAACATTTCCCTCCTATGGTCTGGATACATGCACCATTTCTGCTCCCCATTAGCTCCCCGTTGAGTTCCCCGTTAGCCGAACCCTGTTAAGTTCCTCCTCACCTCTCGGCTGTCAGACGTGGCTGAGCGTCCGAAGCCAGGCCTAGCACTCGTATGTATTAGAGGAACCTGTACTAGGCTGGTTCCCATATCATGTGATCCCTACGGCGATCCCAAATGTGTATTCTTCCACTGTGCGGCTCCCTGAGGTGAGCCGAGTCTTTCCCTTGGCAGAGCCTGCTCTGCCGTCTCTGACCGGTGTGTCTCCCCCCTGCTTAGGCCGGACCCACCTCAGTTACATTCCATATGTTGTGCAGCCCAGAAACGCCCAGTCCATATATGTAACCTCCACATGATATCTTCCTGCTGGGCAGGATGGGGCTTCGACAGAGTCTCCCTTTCCACCGAAAGGGCATGCTTTCCCAGTGTTATCCAAGTCTGTCTGAGTGGGTCATGCGGAACAGCAGTGGACTTCCCTGGCCTGAGCCCTGTCCCATCTCCACCCCAATAATGCGGGGGGATCAGCAGGCTTTCGCTAGGCACTAGAAGGTGTCAACACTAGGTGGCGTGTTATTTGGGATACCAATCATTCGGCACGTCCGCCGTACGTCGAACGTAACCGACTGAAGGGGAACGTATCGGTTACGTATGTAACTCTCGTTCCCTGAAGGAGGGAACGGAAACGTAGTCTCGTCGCCACCATTGCTGGACCACCGCTGATCCCAGGCTCTGTCCAGCTCCTCAGCTAAAAATCAAATGGTGGGTGCATCCCCTTCCGTATTTATATACCCCCGCTGCAGAACGGAGCATGAGATGCGAATCTCACACGCCAACGTGCATTGGCTCGTTCTGTTAACACTCGAAGATTTTAGGCTCCCTAAGCGTGATCCCAATCATTCGGCATATCCAATGCACGTCTCCATTCCCTCCTTCAGGGAACGATGGTTACATATGTAACCAAGACGGTTTTCACAATTAAAACTCGCAATTGTAAGAAAAAAGTCAGAATTATTAGATAAAAAGCAATTACCTTTTTATATTTTTTATTCTGTGGCAGAAATAAGCTTCTATAACCTACAAAATACACTGAGGAAAAAAGAAAATTACACATTAAGTCCAGATTTCATTCTTAATTTTTAAAACTGAACATAAAGATACAAAAAACATCTTTATAACATACATTTTGCGACTGAACTTACCAAACATTCAAAGCAATGCCGTGTGCAGGATAAACGCGCTTATTTCATGTGTTCATATGATGCCCACTGAGAATTGTTATGTAAAGGAGTCAAACACTATTGAAGATCTGCTTTCTGTCCTGTTTAGGCTCACATCTTGTGACATCACGTCCTGTTTTGGGTTTCTTTTGATGTCTTAGGCCCACGTTGCGTTTATATTTCATGAAACAGCCTCATGAAACGGTCCACTTATTGTGTGTGTTTCTGCTTTCTCCTGTGTCTGTGTCAGGAATTGTGTCGAAGTCGTTCGAGTGCCGTCTGAAGGGTCAGGGTGCGTCGTTCGTGCAGGCGGAGGCGGCGTTCGCCCCGGATGAGCCTGAGCTGGGGTCCGAGGCGCTTCAGCAGGTCATCATCATCCAGGGCTACGGCGGGGGAGAGGTGGCCATCGATCAGGCCCTGGAGGAGTCGGCCGCCGCCACGCTACAGACCCTGGCCATGTCCAGCCAGCTGGCGGAGGTGCTGCACCTCACTGAGGACGGGCAGCTGATCGCCTCCCGGGACCAGACCCGATACGTGCTGGTGGAGTCGTCCGGAGAGGCTCGAGAGCAGGAGGAGGCGGAGCGCGGGGTGTGCGAGTCCTCCTCGGCTCTGGATGCGCTGCTCTGCGCTGTGACGGAGATGGGCCAGCAGGGCGGCGCTACAGAGATCACCTCCGATCAGAAGAGCGACGCTCAGACACCTCCGGCTCAGGTGTACGAGGAGACGCCGGATCAGGTGATGGGCTCGGCCAATCAGCACACGTCTGAGCAGATGCAGGAGGTGCTGCAGTTTGCAGCCAGTCAGCTGATGATGAAGGAGGGGCTTACGCAGGTGATTGTCAACGACGAGGGCACGCACTACATCGTCACTCAGCTGGACGACTCCACGCTGCACGTCGAGGAGCCGTCCGGGGAGGAGACCGTCGTTTACTCCGAAGTGAGTCAGGAGTGAAGTTTCTCTCCATTTGAAGACAGTCACTCAGCTGGATGACTCCACGCTGACCGTCGAGGAGACCGTCCGGAGAGGAGACCGTCGTTTACTCCAATGTGAGTCAGGAGTGAAGTTTCTCTCCAGCTGAAGACAGTCACTCAGGGTCTTTTCCCATCACAACGCTTTTTGGGATTTTTCTTTTTTGATTCTATATGCAACAGGCACATAGCTGTGAAATCTTATTTTATGTGTGCAAATGCAACATATCCTAATACTAAAGGCTTATTCAGTTCAATGTGTGTAGATGTTTAGATTACTAATGAAAGCCTTGTTAACCACCTTCTAATTTTCTTTACGTATGTTTGATTGTAGTGGTGAAACACCCACTCTGATTCAGGACTGTCATCTCAAGAAACTCCAGACAGCATCAGTAAAGGCAAGGAAATAAAACTGTGGAAAATTAATATTTATAACCTTGATATTTTCTTTGGTACAGGAAGTGTTTGAGTGAAACTCTGAATATACTTCCGTTTACAGGTTTCCTTTTGAGAGATTGATTGCTTGCTTGTGAAGTCCTCTAAATAAAGAACTGAGCAGTTTGTTGACACATTTGTCTGTTTCAGGTACATGAGCACTGTTAATAAGACATCTCACTTTTTTTAGCACATGTGTGCTTAATGTGACAAAGCTGCAACTCTTAACCGATAATTTCATTTTTGGTACTTGCCGATACCACTACCTGTATTTTCACTGCATTTGTAATTTGTTTTATATATTAGACAGAGAAACCAAAGGAATATGAATCATATTAGTTTGCTAAATTTGTTTAGCAAGTATATTTTCCTTTCAGTTATTTTCATATTTAATTAAGCCTGCTAAAATGTATTGTATGAGCTTCTGTTACTTTCACTGTTCATTGTATCATATTTTATCTTTCATTTAATAGGATTGGGACTGAGGATTAGGTCAGTGGTTCAAATAGATATCAGTGAAATATCCCAATTCTCTATTCCAATTTTGATATTAAGTAAAAACTACTAACCTAATTAATGAAAATTTAACATTATTAAACACAAGCAAGCAGTAAGTAAGAAAATAAGTAACGAATAGTCCAATTACAAATAGCACAAATAAATAAAATAGAACAAAGAAAGGCTACAAAAGAAATAAACAATGTTTTTAGGTAGGTCTAAAAGTAGTTTTCAGGTACATCATTTGAATAAAGTAATCATATTAATATGATTACTAATTACTTACTAATTAATATGATTACTAATTAATATTACTAATACATATTAATATGATATGATTACTAATAATCACGGTTCCATGCTGGTGGAATGATCTCCCCACCGTCATCCGGAATGCAGAATCTCTGACAGCATTCAAAAGGCAACTGAAAACTCATCTCTTCCGGGAGCACTTAGCATAAAAAAAAAAAAAAAAATCCTTTCCTTTAAATCCTCGCTTGCCTGGCTTATGCTACTCCGAGCAATGTCTGAACTTTGTATTTTGAGCACTTCTTGCGTTGTTTTTGCCTCTTCACGATGACTCGCTTGGTTTAGTCCTCAATTGTAAGTCGCTTTGGATAAAAGCGTCTGCTAAATGACTAAATGTAAATGTAAATGTAATATACTGCATATTTATCACTATGAATTAAATATAGATTCATCTTTATAAAGTTACAAAAGTGATTTAGTCAATAGCAGTGAGTGATTACTTTGTCTTTTGTAGCTTGATTGACAGTGAAACACAGCAGTGTGTTTAGCTTGATTGACAGTGAAACACAGCAGTGTGTTTATTAGGCTGCTGTCACTTTAAGGCTGAACGCACAGATCCAATGTACTGTACATGTACACCAGAGATGTGAACCTGCGGTCACTCCCTCAGCCGCAGTACAAACTCCCTCTCCCCAGCGGTCGCTCTTCTTTTTTGACTGCCAATGTAATATAACAAAAAGTTTAGCATTATAAATGTATTTTAATCTTTGAAAATATGAAAAACTTAACTTAATGCGTCATCACAGTCTGTGAAAAGGGCCCATTGCCTTGTTGCTAAGATGTTTTTTTCTTTATTAGTAAGAGCTTTAAAATGACAAAGATTAGAATAGGGTACTTTAAACTCAAATCAATATTTCCTTTCCACATATTTATTGATTTGGTTCTAATCCCCTTGTGTGAGTTTGTTTAGCAATAATGACATACTCACTGTATTAACCAATTGCATATTAAACCCCACAGGCTGCTGAAAAACAACAGAAACCCTCCTAGAATTTGGAATGGTTTTAATGCGTATAATGGGGATTTTACTGGTTTTAATGGTAACTCTAATGCTCCCTGTGGATCTCTACTGGTATGTTTCCTTCTGTTGGCGGCAAGTTAAAACCTGAATGTAATATGGCCTGAAACTGCTGGACACGGTTTACCACAAAACCAGCATATGAGTCCGAATATCAAAACTTAACACCTCACTCCCATACCCAACAAACATATTTCACAGTCACTGTTATGCATTACACACAATTTCAATTTAAAAATCACCAGTAACCTAGAACAGTTTCTTTCATCAAGGAGCTCAAAGGCCCCTCCCTCACAAAACTCATAATCTATATATAAAGACCCTCACCATGGTTCTAAAACCATCTTTCTTCCTTTAATAAAAAGAGTTTCATGGACAGAAAGTGTTTCAGGGTCCAGCTTGTGTGGGGTGTGTGTTTGAAGGTGTCGCTGTTACAGATGTGTAGCTTACTTTAATATACTTTACCTTCAAACCAAATGTCCTAGTTTGTAGAAGCACATCTAGGGCAGATTTGAGGACAATATCACAGATGAGTGAAGACCTGGGTCTATGTCTCCTAATGAGCCAGGGGTTTTTGTTGTATTCATTGAATTAAAAAAATAATTAATTAAAAAGTGCAATAATATTACAAGAAAAGATAATCAAATAATAACTGTCTGTTATAGCACTGATGACGTGTAATGTTAACATGTTGACTGGCAGGTAGAACATAATTTTCCTTGCATTTCGGACCAAATATTTTTTAGTACCGAGACTTCCACAGAAGATGTACACTATTTAGATCACTTCTATTATTGATTGCTATCAAGAGTTTGGGGCTATAGGCTACCCATTTTAACAAACACGTGTTTCTTAAATTGCTTAACTTTTCCTCGTTTACTTTGAGAGTGTATCCTCATGATAAACTGGCTAATCAATAGCTGTAATCATTTATTAAAACATAACATGGGACACAATGACAAACCATTGGGCATAAATGAACAGATATTTTTAATAAAACCGTGATAATTTTCGTTAGGGAATAGGGATGCTATTGTTAGCTCCGCCCATTCACCGAAAATCTAACGGCGCCCCTGTGGCTCCGACCCTTTACATTTCTTTGACATGAAATACAAAAAAACGTCATTAAAATCTATGTCATGTCATGAAATGTAACCTATTTTCCAAGTACGTTCAATGTATTGACTGTTTACAGAAAGAAGCAACTGCAACCCTGTTGTCCGTTACACACGCCGAGCAGTGTGCGAATCTGTCCGCTAGGTGTCGCAGTTCCTCCAGTGTGATCTCAGACCTGGCGCTTCTGTCTCGGCGGTCTCGGCCATGGTCTCGGCTCGCTCAACCCGCCGCCATTTTGAATCCGAATCGCTCACACTACACCCGCTCTAAACTGGAACTATGCCGCGGGGCCGGCCGCGAAAACAGAGGGTTAAAGATGACAGCGAAACCGGTAAAGTCAACCGCAGTCTCACGAATAAAAACCTCACACCATAAACTGTTTGTTTAAGGACGTAGTGTATGTCTAAAATGGGGGAGAAGTGTAGAGAAAGCCGTTTGAAGCGCGTGTATATAGTCCCCGGATATAGTATTGCTCTGTGTGTGTGCGTGTGTGTGTTGCTGTAGGAGTGATTGCGGCGGAATGATATTAATAACACGCTCGTGTGCTGCAGATTGAGAGAATGCTCCCCTCACACACTTCAGATGTCACTCGCCTGCAGTAGAGGAACATGTACTCTTAATTAAAGAGCTGTTTGAGCTGATCCGCATCGATGCTAATGTTAGCTAATGCTTCACTACATCAGTGAGGAGGCTAGAAGTAGTCGAGTTGTCGTGTTAGCTGTGTTTACTGTCTGTTCTGGGGATAATGTACAGATGCTGTGATGATACCTCATGCTGTTGACACACTGTGTTTTATTGATTTAAAGAATAACCAGATCGGTGTAATGTTTACTTGCTCTCCAGACTTTACTAGCTGACCTAAACCTTCATAAAAAGAGGAATACAGTTCGCTGGTCAGCCGAATGATTGTTGTTCTGCGTGTAACGTTAGCGGGTTTACTATGGTAACTTAATATTTGACCCACTAGCAGTTAACCAAGGTGTAGGCTAATCAATCTCACTTTTTGGATTCAAATTAGACCAATCTACCTTAGGGCCTACTAATGTTATAAAGTTATGACCAATCTTGAAGATAAAATAAAATAAATTTAAGACTAGTCTGAACAGTTTATGCAACTGGTCACTGCTAAAGTAACTTTGCAAAACTTTTAATAACATTGATGGAAAGTTCACAAAAATATCTATTAAAGCTGCAGGTGATTTATTAACATTTTAAGTAGGCCTAGTAAATTACTTTGTTTTCAATCATGTTTTAAAAATGCCTGATGAGGCTTAGATGATCTATTTGATTTCAACTCTGATTCAACGCAAACATTCACTCATGCTCGAGAAGAGTTTTTTGAACAGGTTAATTGGAGTAAATTGTACTATTGTCTTCAGTGTTGATATAAGCAACCTGTTCTCGACCCCTTTTCAAAGGAGTTCCAGTTTCCTATAATGTTCAGACAAAAACATTTGTTCTTATACCTATTCCCATTTAAAAAACAAGTCCTCCAGCACATTATTCAAATATCTTATCATGGCATAAATGCACTGAATTAAAATGATTTTATTGTCCTCAAAACTCATAAGACTGTTAATCTCCAACCACGTTATTTTCCCTGGCTATCTAAATAAGATAACATACATATAGTATGTGCATTGATTGTCTATGAATGATGATATTATATAGGACATTTCTGGGAAACACGTGAGTAATTGACTGAACATAGTTGAAGTTTGATCTAAATTACTGTATGTAGAACATATAAGACACTTATTTTACACTTTTTCGTCATAAATGTATTTCTCCTGACCATAGTGAAATCTTTTGAGATACCAAAAACCAAGATTGGTAACAATTATATAAATCCACTAGGAGGACGGATTAGCCTATATAGATATAAAAATGACTGTCAGCGTGAATGTTGTTTGGCTAGATGAGAACTGTCATCTATACATGAAATAGTTCTTTATACATTTTAAGGCACCCAAAAGCCACTGAAACCTTGAAACTAAACAAGAGCACACAGAATTCACAGCCATCTTTACAATAGTGTTCTCGTTATTTTGTTATTTTGGCTGCAAATCTTGCACTTTAATGTACTCATAATAAAAGTGATTCCAGCAACCACTGTGTTTTTGGACAGTATGCCATTCAGACAGGAGAACTACTCACTTTGGTCAAACTTTAAGCTTTATAATTCTGGAGACTCAGAAAACCAAGTCCAACTCAAGGTCCAGCCCAAAATACTGCAGTAACCAATCAGACCTCAAGCTCCCGCCCAAAATGCTGTCGTAACCAATCAGAACTCAAGCTCCCGCCCAAAATGTTGCCGTAACCAATCAGACCTCAAGCTCCCGGCCAAAATATGGTCGTAACCAATCAGAACTCAAGCTCCTGCCCAAAATGCTGTCGTAACCAATCAGAACTCAAGCTCCCGCCCAAAATGTTGTCGTAACCAATCAGATCTCAAGGTCCCGCCCAAAATGTTGTCGTAACCAATCAGACCTCAAGCTCCTTGCAAAAATATGGTCGTAACCAATCAGACCTCAAGCTCCGGCCCAAAATGTTGTCGTAACCAATCAGACCTCAAGCTCCCGCCCAAAATGCTGCTGTAACCAATCAGACCTCAAGCTCCCGCCCAAAATGTTGTCGTAACCAATCAGACCTCAAGTTCCCGCCCAAAATGCTGCTGTAACCAATCAGACCTCAAGCTCCCACCCAAAATATTGTCGTAACCAATCAGACCTCAAGCTCCCGCCCAAAATGTTGTCGTAACCAATCAGACCCCAGGCTCCCCCCCAAAATGCTGCCGGAACCAATCAGAACTCAAGCTCCCGCCCAAAATGTTGTCGTAACCAATCAGACCTCAAGCTCCGGCCCAAAATGCTTCTGTAACCAATCAGACCTCAAGCTCCCGCCCAAAATGTTGTCGTAACCAATCAGACCTCAAGTTCCCGCCTAAAATGCTGCTGTAACCAATCAGACCTCAAGCTCCCAACCAAAATATTGTTGTAACCAATCAGACCTCAAGCTCCCGCCCAAAATGTTGCCGTAACCAATCAGACCTCAAGCTCCCGCCCAAAATGTTGTCGTAACCAATCAGAACTCAAGCTCCGGCCCAAAATGTTGTCGTAACCAATCAGAACTCAAGCTCCCGCCCAAAATATTGTCGTAACCAATCAGACTCAAGCTCCGGCCCAAAATGTTGTCGTAACCAATCAGACCTCAAGCTCCCGCCCAAAATGTTGTTGTAACCAATCAGACCTCAAGCTCCCGCCCAAAATGTTGTCGTAACCAATCAGACCTCAAGTTCCCGCCCAAAATGCTGCTGTAACCAATCAGACCTCAAGCTCCCGCCCAAAATGTTGTTGTAACCAATCAGACCTCAAGCTCCCGCCCAAAATGTTGTCGTAACCAATCAGACCTCAAGTTCCCGCCCAAAATGCTGCTGTAACCAATCAGACCTCAAGCTCCCACCCAAAATATTGTCGTAACCAATCAGACCTCAAGCTCCCGCCCAAAATGTTGTCGTAACCAATCAGACCCCAAGCTCCCGCCCAAAATGCTGCCGGAACCAATCAGAACTCAAGTTCCCGCCCAAAATGTTGTCGTAACCAATCAGACCTCAAGCTACCGCCCAAAATGCTGCAGTAACCAATCAGACCTCAAGCTCCTGCACAAAATGTTGTCGTAACCAATCAGAACTCAAGCTCCCGCCCAAAATATTGTTGTAACCAATCAGACCTCAAGCTCCCGCCCAAAATGTTGTCGTAACCAATCAGACCTCAAGCTCCGGCCCAAAATGCTGCTGTAACCAATCAGACCTCAAGCTTCCGCCCAAAATGTTGTCGTAACCAATCAGACGTCAAGCTCCCGCCCAAAATGCTGCCGTAACCAATCAGACCTCAAGCTCCCGCCCAAAATGTTGTCGTAACCAATCAGAACTCAAGTTCCCACCCAAAATGTTGTTGTAACCAATCAGACCTCAAGCTCCCGCCCAAAATGTTGTCGTAACCAATCAGACCTCAAGCTCCCGCCCAAAATGCTGCCGTAACCAATCAGACCTCAAGCTCCCGCCCAAAATGCTGCCGTAACCAATCAGACCTCAAGCTCCCGCCCAAAATGTTGTCGTAACCAATCAGAACTCAAGCTCCCGCCCAAAATGTTGTCGTAACCAATCAGACCTCAAGCTCCCGCCCAAAATGCTGCCGTAACCAATCTGAACTCAAGCTCCCGCCCAAACTGTTGTCGTAACCAATCAGACCTCAAGCTCTCGCCCAAAATGCTGCCGTAACCAATCAGACCTCAAGCTCCCACACAAAATGTTGTCGTAACCAATCAGACCTCAAGCTCTCGCCCAAAATGCTGCCGTAACCAATCAGACCTCAAGCTCCCGCCCAAAATGCTGCCGTAACCAATCAGACCTCAAGCTCCCGCCCAAAATGCTGCTGTAACCAATCAGAACTCAAGCTCCCACACAAAATGTTGTCGTAACCAATCAGACCTCAAGCTCTCGACCAAAATGCTGCCGTAACCAATCAGAACTCAAGCTCCCACCCAAATTAGAAAAAATAAAAGTTTTTTGTTGTCACACCATCATTTGGGTCGAGTACGTAAACTTTTGAATGGGGTCATTTTTATAAATGAAGCTTATATTTTGTGTTGTGGACTGTATAAACATGAGAAAGACCTTATTCAGAGCTTATTCAATAAAAAACAAACAAATTTCATGATGCCTTTTATTTTGTTATTAATTATTAACATTTTTATGAACATTTAGCAGATTCTGCGAGGTGTTTATAAATTGAGGATTGAGGTTCATCTGTCACACACATTAAACACACACAAACACACTGACTGAAGTCAGTAAATTTACTAAAGTACTGACGTAGTAAAATTGACAATTTAAGACCGTGTTGCATACGTAGCAGGGTGACTGAATCCACTCAGGAGGATATCATTCACCTGTGCTTAATTTGTTACACATATCAAAAGTATCAAAGCACAAAGATTACTGTGATTATGGGATGGCAGGAGCTACAGATAATTTTTAGTGAAGTTGTGTTTGCGCATCAACAGAAAACAGCGAAATTTAATAATTTGATCCACATGCACACAGCCGACAGGATTATGTGTTGTAGTTTATCCACATGTAATAGATGCTGAATGCAGTCTAAATGAGCATCGGAGGAGCGCATATTAAGCGCTCAATGATATCAGCCCTCCGTCCAGCTGAAATGGGGAATATGTTTGTTAGCTGAAACTAGCAGAACTGATGCTTGTAGAGTCCCTCTGTCCTTATGCCTGTGTTCTGTCTTCTGTCTCTCTGTCTTCTACAGATGGAGGTCCGGGAGCCGGCTCAGAGAGCCAGAAGCAGGCCGAGAACAAATGTAATATTTGCTCCCAGAATTATCCCAGCGAGAGTCAACTTCAGAAACACCTGCGAGAGCATGAGGTCAACGATAAGGCAAGAGAGCGCCCTTCATCATCATCATCATCATCCTCATCATCATCATCTCACACCAGATCGGAGACAGGACCATATCACTCCACACATGCAATGGCACACACGTGCTCATAAAGCCAAGCTGTCTGATAATGGCGTGGATTATCAGTAGATCGTTCATAAACACACCAGTCCCCAGACTCTCCACTGATATATTTCTGCTCATTTTCAAACTTCTTCATTTACAGAAACTAGGAGCGGCAACATATTAAAATCATTAGAGTTTTTTATAATTAGTTAAAATAACAAATGTTCTTCTGGGTTTACACTTTAATAGCAATGGATTTACATTACTTTTCTAGTCATTTGTGATTACAGGGTTTTAAAAAATAATATTTTTTATTCACAAATAGCAATTTCTACCTGATGAATATTTTAGAGCTTACCATAATAACTAGGAAAATGTTCGATTCACTATGAAAACTGACTTTTAGGTCTATAAATCACACTTTTAACATGCCCTCATGTATCTGTGCCTTGGTTCTTAAAGGACAACTCCGGCGCAAAATGAACCTCGGGTGTAATAACACATTGGTACAGACTAAATCGTTCCCTGAGATTTGTTTTCATGATAATCGAATATAAAGAGTTTTATCTCTAAAAACAGTTTAGCTTATAACGCTAGTATATTGGGAATCGAGTAAGCAAAAAGAGATCGCTAGTTAATACCATTAACAAGGCTCAAATTAGCCCCACACTAACACGGCAGCATAATGAGTGTCCTTACATGCAAACCGAAGCATTGAGAACTTTGTAAGTGTATACACAGTTTAATAAGAAGATACTTTACACAGACAGTACAGTTAGCGCATACAGACAGGAGCCATCTTGGAAAACAGTCTCGATCAAACGAACCACGAAGGTGAGCGAACAGTACGTGTAGATATTGAAGATAAGATAAATTATATTTATTTTTTTATTTTCTCTGTTGCGTTCAGTGCTTCTCTTATGCGCTCAGTGCTTTCTTCCGGAAACAACGGACCATATGAGATTCCAAGTCACAGTTCAGCTCACGTATCACCGTGTTCGTGGTTTGACTGATCGAGACTGTTTTCCAAAATGGGTCCTGTCTGTATGTGCTAGCTGTACTGTCTGTGTAAAGTATCTTCTTATTAAACTGTCTATACACTTACAAAGTTCTCAATGCTTCGGTTTGCATGTAAGGACACTCATTATGCTGCCGTGTTAGTGTGGGGCTAATTTGAGCCTTGTTAATGGTATTAACTAGCGATCTCTTTTTGCTTACTCGATGCCCAATATACTAGCGTTATAAGCTAAACTGTTTTTAGAGATAAAACTCTTTACATTCGATTATCATGAAAACAAATCTCAGGGAACGATTTAGTCTGTACCAATGTGTTATTACACCCGAGGTTCATTTTGCACCGGAGTTGTCCTTTAAATAAAGAGTGCAGTTCTAGGAACGAAAGATAAATACGCCAGCTGACACCGTGAAGCTGTTTGAGCTGGTTTAAAGCTTTTGAATCATCTCGAGCACTGACTCTCATGCTCACAATGTCTGATACACCAGTTTCTCTTAATTCTCCACAAGGAAAAAAGCTGTAATATTTGAAAACCCTTAAAGCTGTTTCTTGTGAATGTAAACCTGTCTAATGTTCTCAGTGCATTGTAACAAACAACTAAAAGTTTATTAGCCACGTTTCCATTACAGATTTGCTCAAAACTTTTGCGATATTTTCTAAATGTTGATAAAAAAACATTTCTTTGTTGTTTAGAATCAAGTATTCCCATGATACTTTTGTCTTTTATGAGTTTAATAGAGATCTCTGTCTCGTCTTCTGTCCAAACACACCGCCCCATCTTTAAAGAATGATTGACTTTAACATTTGCCAAGTGACTGTAAATGTGAAAAAACTCTTTCCACTGCAGTTTCATGAAATATTCCTTTTTCAAATTGCCTGAAAAACAACCTCATGTGAGCAGAAAAACTTTTTCACGATACATGAGAGTTTTTGTGAAATTGACGTGTTTCCATTGGGTGTATTTTCAATTTCAATTTGCGCAATTTGAAGGGTAATGGAAACGCAGCTATTTTCATTAGGATTTTTTTTATTATGTGTAATGGGGCTCTACTGGTTATAAAAATTTGTCACCAATATGGGGTGTCTAGTCAGGACACGGAAGGCAGGGATATTCATTGAATGGTTTAATATATACTTTGAAATACAGATGCACAGACACTATTTCTTATGAACTTTACAGTGTAGGTGTGGTTCTAAAGGAAAGGAAATAAACATCGATATTAACTAATATAAACACAATTGAGGCTAATAAGTCTCCCTAGCTACTTAAATAAACAATGCTAAACATGTCCTGAAACATGAACTACAACAAGAATGCCATACAATCTACACATACAATAGAGATAAAGGCTGTGACTGACTGTAAACTTGAATATGAATTGCTAATATTAACTTATCTATATGATATACTTGTAACGTACTTGTGGTCACTGACGCACACAAACAACCTGAAGCTTAACTTAATCTGAAGCTAAACTGACTGCCGTTCTCTGCAAGCCAGGGCATGTAGCAACATGTCAGATAGGGGGCGTGGTCTGAGCGAACACTCGCTGTACATGCTCTGTCCAGGCTCACATCACTTGAGCCTTTTGCACAGCCGCCCCATAATTCACAGTGTGAATTATCTCCTGGAAAGGCTCAACTATCCACAGGAGCTGTTGTTGAGGCATTATCTGGGATGGCCGGCAGCTCAATGAGCTTGGCCACTGATCTGGTATAGGTCCTCTCGTCCACCTGCACCTCAGCAGTCCTCACTTTCCCATCGACACTCCTAATGGTCTTCGTGACTCGACCCACGGGCCACAATGCCCGAGGTAATCTTTGGTCAATAGCCATCACTACCGTACCAACAGTGAGGTTCTCTGTGTCCTTTACCCATTTCTGCCTTGACTGCAAGAAAGGTAAGTAGTTCCGTATGAAATGAGTCCAAAACTGGTCAGCTAACACCTGACTGTGCCGCCATCTTCTGCGACTGAGAATCTCAGACTCAGGGTACACCACTTGAGGAAGTGAAGAGTCGGGCCGCCCCATAAGGAGGTAGTTGGGGGTTACGGGATCCGGGATCCAAATCGGCTACGTCTGTCGACACATAGCCCAGTGGCTTGGAGTTGAGGATTCCCTCTACCTCAATCAGAACTGTCTGCAAGACTTCTTCGGTCACTTTCTGTGCTCCCAGAGTAACGTAGAGTGCAGCCTTAATGGATCTGACTTCCCGCTCCCAGGCTCCACCAAAGCAATCTACTCCTGTTGAATAAAATCGAGGCTTCAGGAAGCGGAGACGACAAGGTGGCAGATCTGCCATCCTAGGAATAGCAGGCTTTGCTCTCCATTTCTGGCACTCAGGGCAGGATCTCTGATGACAACGCACAGCTTTGCGGCCTTGGAGGATCCAAAACTTGCGTCGGAGCTCTGCAAAAACCCTCACCGATCCAGAATGGAGTAACTTGTTGTCATACTATCATACTATAGTTTGGTAATATGGTGCGCAGGTTCTAACACAATTGGGTGTCCCACATCATCTTCCAGACTACTAGAACGGCGCAACCTACCACCTACTCGGATAAGGCCCCTAGAGATGTCGTACTCTGGAGCAAGTGACAAGAGCCGACTGCTGGATGGAAGTGCTTTCCCTTTTTTAGGCTATCATATTGCGCTCTCTGAAGGATTTGGAGTTCTGCTTCTCCGTAGTCATCTGCACTGAGGGCGCTTGACTGGAAGGCCGCCCCATGCAGTGACCTACTCGTTGCCTCAATTAGATCTTCAAAGGTAGAGTGGTCTTCAGCGGCTGGGATCTCTGGAGTAGTAATGGCTGTCATAATGCCACAGAACGCAGACCTCTTCATCTCTGTCTAATCTGGGACCTCCACGAAAGAAGTTGTGGCTGGCCAACGGACACGTGGTAGCAGAAGGAAGGCAGGACCTTGGCTGAATTGGTTTGGCTTGGCTAGGTTGGATAGTGTCATCCCTCTGGTGATAGCATCTCCAGGGTTATTCTGTCTGTCCACATACCTCCATGACCGGTGATCCGTCAGTTCCTGAATCTCAGATACACGAGTCCCTCCCTACAAACACCTTGTATCTGCAGGACTCTGACTGTATCCAGGTAAGTACTGTGGTGGAGTCAGACCACAGCACTGTGTCCCTCAACTGAAGGGAGAGCTCTCTCTGGATCATCTGGGCAAGCTGAGCTCCGGTAAGGGCGGCACAGAGCTCAAGGTGTGGCATTGACTGTTGTTTCTTAGGTGCCACTCTTGAGGATGCCAGCACAAAGGCTACATGGACTTGGCAATGAGGATCCTCTCCACGTAGGTAAGCAACTGACCCATAGGCGGACTCTGATGCATCACAAAAGACGTGAATCTCGAGGGTGATGACACTTACATCCACGTCCATTGGGAAATAACTCCGAGAGAGACTGACCATTGGGAGCTGAGGGAGCTCTTCTTCCCATGTAGTCCAGGCTTGCAGGAGGTCGACCGGTAAGTTTAGGTCGTCCCAGTCGCGGTCTTTGGCCCACAGTCTCTGGACCAAAACTTTGGCCCTTGTGGTGAAGGGCAGGACATGACCTAGGGGATCATACTGGCTTGCTAGTATCTTATAGATATTTTGCATGGTCGTCTGGCTTGGGGCAACCGGGCGATGCCTGTAATGGAGTGTGTCCTCCATGAAGTGCCAACTGAGGCCCAGCGTCATCTCTTGAGCTTCACCATGCGTCTGAGAAACCCATCTTTCTCTGCTGTCAGACTTGGCCTCCTTAGGCAGGTTGCGAATCACCTCTGGCTTGTTACTGGCCCACTGACGTATATTAAAGCCACCTTCAGCTAGAAGGGTCCTAAGCTTCGTCACAAGGTTACTGGCTTCTACTACTGTGGGTAGACTCTGCAGGCAGCTATCGACATAGAAACACTGTTCTACACTGTGGCGGACATTTTCCTCTGGTTGACTTGACTCATTGATGTGTTTCTGGAGAGCAAAGATCGTGCAGCAGGGACTACACGTCGTCCCGAATGGCAGGACCTCCCACTGGTACACTGATGGCTGTTCGTCCGTCTTTAGATCCCTCCAAAGGAACCTCAGCAAGGGCTTGTCTCTGTCCAGCAGGCGGATCTGGTGAAACATCCCTTTAATTTCTCCACTTACTGCAACTCGATGCTCTCTGAAGCGCAGGAGGACTCCAAGGAGTGAGGGTCCTAAGGCTGGACCAGGAAGGAGGTAGTTATTCAGACTTTGTCTGCCAAGCTGGAAGCTGCAGTTGAAAACAATCCGTTCCTTGCCATTGTGCCTGACCATGTGGTGGGGCAGAAACCACGACTCCTCTGATGAGTCCGCCTCGCAGGAGTCAATCTTGGTGGCGTACCCAGCAATCTCCAGTTTCTTAATCTCCTAACTGGGTAGTTGTACTGAGAAAGGCCTAAGTGTTCACCTGTGAATGCGCCTTGAATGGAGAACTTCTTTGTTGGTTGGGAAGCTGGAGTGATCGTAAAGGACACAGGTGAGCCCGACAGTATCTTGATGTCTTGGTGGATAGTACGGAGTGTGAGGTCTTCTGCTTGACAGGGTCAAGATACTCCCAGGCAGCGTGCTGAAGACGAAAGCAGGATGGTTCAATCAGAGCCATCATCCAGCACTGCATACTTGTTGAGCACTTTATCCTGGTTTTGCAAATTGACTCTCACAATCTTTAGCAGTACTTGGCTATATCTATTTGGCTGGTCCAGATAGTGAGTCTCTGCTGTTGACATGATGGTGGGCTCGTTCTCACTCCGGTTGACTTTGTGAAGGACGGAGAGGTGTTTCAACTTACAAAGGCAACACGGCTTCTTGAGGTCACAGGCAGAGGTTAGGTGAGAACATCCACATATCCAACACCTCCTATTGACTTTAATCCAATCCACCATCTCTGCTTTGGTAAGCTTAGCAAAGCTCTCACATTGGCTGAGATAGTGTTTTGCCTCGCAGTAAGGGCAGTATATCTTACTCTTCCCTTGGGTTCGAATAGAATGAGCTGCTTGGGAGGGCGTGTCAAATGGATGGTTACTGGAACTGGCTTTCCCATGCATAACAGTAGTGATCTTAACCTTGAACTTCTGCTCCTTTATTTCTCTCTTGTCCTTCTCACTGTGAGCTTGAAGTGAGGGCTCAATGTCCAGGCATCTGACTTCTGCCTTCAGCCACTCTGAAAAGTCAGTGAGCGTTAACTTCAGTTTATCCGGGTCCTTCCTATACTGTTGACAACGAAATCTCTCTTGGTGATCCTTGGGGAGCCTGCTTAGAAGGCGCTTCACATTTGAGCCGCAGTGGAGTTCCTCAAGGCCTTCACCTTGGAGAGCTTTCAACATCCCGACAAGCGACTGCACTCTGATGGAGAACTCGTTGAGAGCCCTATCATCTCGGATGGGAGGTAGGCGTTCCATGTCCTCTATCTCCTTCAGCACAAAGGGTTAGGGTTAGGATGTCCTGGATGGACGTCCATAGCGTTCATCCAGTGCTTTCAGAGTAGGGCATATTAGACTCTGCATGAGCTAGCATGAGGTGATGTGCATGTGGCACCTTGACATGCTTCAGCAAGATGGCATACTTGTAATGCTCGGACTGAGAAGGATGAAGAAGTGTGCTAAGGGAAAGGCGTAGCTCCACATATTGAGCTCTATCCTCCTTGGTGAAGTCAGGAAATGTTGGGCCTTCTATATTGGGAGGTGCATGTTGAAACCCGGTGGAGGGATAATGGGCCAGCATGGCTGGGTTCCCTTGGTAGAAGGGTTGGGGTACATAAGGAGGCTGATATAATGACTGGTGCACGGGTAGAGGCCTTATCTGATCGAGAACTGGATTTACATGTAGTGATCTGGGAGGAGCCACATGTGGGAGACAGATATGAGGCTCAGGTGGCACCAGATGTGGATTTCCCAACTGAGGCTCCCTACCTTTCTCATGTTGGCTGCCGGGTGCGGCTGCGTTGAGCTTACAGTTACCTGAAATGGGGTCGGACGAGAGTGAACTGTGGCATTTTTTTAACAAGCCTACTGACTGCTGTAGACCCTGGGGTGACCCTTTGGGATGGCTGGGCTGAAGGTGAGCTGGTGGATCATGTTCAGTATCCTGCTTGATAGCTTGAACGTCATAGCGTGGATCGAGCGTGTGCCTAGGGGACTCGGCTGAGAGGCGGAGGAAGTGTCATTTGTTCTAGGTGAATGGTAAGGTCTGCAGTTACGCTTGGGTGATCCTCAGTTCTGTGGTGGTGAGGAGCAAGGGCTGAGGAAGGCTGTGGTTCACCTCCTTTGTCTGGGTAGAGTTGGCGTACTGGGGTCTGATGCCGTGATGACCTCCTTGACTACTGAGCTGAGGTTTGAGGGGAATGGTGCTGCAGGAAAAACTCCAAAAGCTCTGTTTGTTTCTTGGGCGTTTCACTCTGTTGCCACACTGTCTCCAAAGCCTGATGAACAATGCCTTCATTTGCATCCTGCATTGGGGTCATTGAGGATATGCTTTTAGCAGGACTGAGTAGCTCCCTCTCCTCTTTGTGCCTGTGCATCTGCGCTAAGCTATGTTGATCTGTATATTCGACTAAAAAATCATCTAGATATCTTGGGCGTTGTACTGAGCGTTTGGGGCACACAGGTGAAACATGGAGGCTGATTCCTTCTTTACTGGTTGCCATATCGTTGACTCTTATCTGGCCGAAGGACCATAAATTGTAATGGGGCTCTACTGGTTATAAAAATTTGTCACCAATATGGGGTGTCTAGTCAGGACACGGAAGGCAGGGATATTCATTGAATGGTTTAATATATACTTTGAAATACAGATGCACAGACACTATTTCTTATGAACTTTACAGTGTAGGTGTGGTTCTAAAGGAAAGGAAATAAACATCGATATTAACTAACATAAACACAATTGAGGCTAATAAGAGTCCCTAGTAGTGTTGTCAAAAAACTCGGTACTTCGGTACCAAGTCGGTACTAAAAAAATTAAACGGTTACGGTCCCAGCTTTTCTAGGTACCGAGTACCGGGTTAATCCGGTTCTTGATGCGCTGTGGGAAAGATGCAGAGGTGCGTACTCTTCATAAAAACACTCTGAGACACGGCGACCGGCGCTGCTAATGCGGTGGCTCTGAATCCACTTGTTGACAAGAAAGGAGGAAAGAGCCACATATGGAGATATTTTTAATTAGGCTAATGTCACGTTGCCATAAAGGGCCGTTCACACGTTTATATAGCGCGTTTTTTTGCGCGTGCAAATTTCAAATGTAGGCGCGCGGCAAGCGCGTTCATAATAGAAGAGACGTGCGAGCTCGTCTTTCCAGGCTCGCCGCTGTTCATGGTTGCATAGCGGAGACACGGGAAAGCAAGCGCTTGTGGAAAGGAGAAAGCGGTGCGATGCGCTCTCCATGATGACGAGGAAGTATCAGAATTAATTGATTTCTAGCCCTTGCATTAGAAATCAGCTACAGGGTTCTCAAGCTTTGAAGACAGGCAAGAGTGACATTTTTGGATTAAATACAAGTACAGTTAAGTCAAATAAAACATGTTTTATCTCCTGTATAGTTTGGTAACACTACAATAAGACACCATTCATTAATATTACTTAATGCAACATCAACACATTGAGTGAACAATATATTTTTACAACATTAATTAATGTTTGTGAATGTTATTTAATACAAACACTTGATTGTTCATGTTTGTTCACTTCATTCATTGTGCATTAAATAATGTTAACAGATAAAACTTTTGATTTTAAAAATATATTAGTACATTTCTAAGTTAACCCCATGGAGAATAATTGCTACAGTATATAACTGTTGTTTATTGTTAGGTAATTTTATCTAATGTTATCTAACAAATAGAATCTTATTGTAAATTGTTTTTAATACTACAGTTTCCATCTTTGTAACCGTGATATACACTTTAATATGTGTAAATTTAATCTAAATTAAGCTTTGGTACCGAAATTGGTACCGAGAACCGTGGATTTTCACTGGTATTTGTACCGAATACTGATATTTTGGTACCGTGACAACACTAGTCCCTAGCTACTTAAATAAACAATGCTAGACATGTCCTGAAACATGAACTACAACAAGTATGCCATACAATCTACACATACAATAGAGATAAAGGCTGTCACTGACTGTAAACTTTAACATGAATTGCTAATATTAACTTATCTATATGATAAACTTGTAGCTTACTTGTGGTCACTGACGCACACAAACACAACCTGAAGCTTAACTTATAAACTGAAACTAAACTGACTGCCGTTCTCTGCAAGCCAGGGCATGTAGCAACATGTCAGAAAGGGGGCGTGGTCTGAGCGATCACTCGCTGTGCATGCTCTGTCCAGGCTCACATCACTTGAGCCTTTTGCACATTATGTATTAGTCCTGTTTTGGTAGAAAGACTAAAAAAAATAAAGGTTTTATTGGCATTGATGGTTCCATGAAGAACCTTAAACATCCATGGAATCTTTCCATTCCACAAAATGTTCTATATAGTGGACAAAGGTTCTTTAGATTATTAAACACAAAGAAAAATGGTTCTTTTTAAGAGCTGATCACTGGAAGCTTCTTTGGGGAAGCAGAAATGGTTCTTCTCTGCCCTTTTGGAAGCTTTATCTTTAAGAGTGTAATGGTAAATGTGTTTGTCATGAACTGCTGGTAACACTGTTCCTCCCTCCTCCCTGCACGCAGCCGTATCGGTGTGACCAGTGTCCGCTGTCCTTTAATGTGGAGTACAACCTCGACCTCCACAAGTCCACTCACGCCACCAGCGAGGCCAAATGCCCTGTGTGCCACAAGAAGTTCTCCAGAGTGGCCAGTCTGAAGGCTCATGTCATGGTCCACGAGAAAGAAGAGGTCGGGACCTTCATCTTCCCTCGCGTTCTGGAACACATCCTTCCCTCGCCGGTCAAAATGACCCCAAGCCCTAAAATTATACTTACATTTTTTTATATTCTTGAATACAAACGTTTTGGAGATTCTTTTGTTATTTTTTTTATTTGATTTACCTTTAAATTTCTAGATTTGATCAATGAATAATAAATAAATTGTAACTTAGTAAATTAAGCACATTCCTCTCATTCTTCAACTTAAATTCAAAATAACTCACAATTTCATGCATAATCCTTTTAATCCAGCTCTAAATATCGACTCGGTTACTAATGTAACCTCGGTTCCCTGAGAGGAGGGAACGAGTATTGCGTAAGTAGCTTACGCTATGGGAAAACTCCTTTTCTCGAGAAATATTGAAGTCTTTATGTAAAACGCATTGCAGCTGCACAGCATACAGCAATGAGCGAGGCAGCTCGGTCATTGGGTGTGCTGCGGCAACTGCACGAACCTATGACGAGGCGACTCTGAACCCGCTTCCAATGAGCGTGCTTTGCGCCCGCGCGCGTCAGAGCCCGCCAAGATGGGCGTGGCCAAGGGCTATATATTGGGCGCCCCGTCGTCTGAGTTCTTTAGGTTCAATCGACTGAAGCGAAATGACCAAGCACAAGCACGGCAGCTTACGCAATACTCGTTCCCTCCTCTCAGGGAACCGAGGTTACATTAGTAACCGAGTCGTTCCCTTTCGAGAGGTCTCTCCTATTGCGTAAGTAGCTTACGCTATGGGAACACCATGTAAAACGCCGTGCATGCTGACTTCGCTCTATTAAGCCGGAGGCAGATGCCTGAGCCTTTAAGCAAAGCAATTATCCAACGAGCCGGCCGAAAGCGGGCTTTATAAGGGACAATGTGGAACGGCCCAATGGGCGTCCAGAGAAACACACAAGCACCTTTATGTACTGACATGCATGAAAAACCTCTAAGTCAGTCAGAGACGGATCCTATAAGGGAGGAGACAATGCTCAGCATGTACACACTCCAGCCTATGCATAATTAGACCGACAGTATGTTGGAGTGCAATGAGGGGACCTGTAGGTTATAAAACCTGATAAATGTTGACGGTGAGGCCCAGCCTGCTGCCGCACAAATATCTTGAATGGGTACCCCACTCGACCACGCCCACGAGGAGGCCATGCCTCTCGTAGAGTGAGCTCTGATGCCCAAGGGGCACTGAAGGCCCTTGGCTTCATAAGCCAGCGCTATAGCATCAACTATCCAGCGCGATATTCTCTGCTTTGAAACAGCGAGACCTTTGGTGCGGCCGCCAAAGCATACGAACAATTGCTCTGTTTTCTGAACAGGGCAGAACGTTCCAAATATACTCTGAGCGCCCTGACCGGGCAGAGTAAATTAGCGTCGCTTTCGTCTGCTGGAGACGATAGCGCGGCCAAAGATATCACCTGTGCTCTGAAGGGTGTAGAGAGCACCTTAGGAATATACCCGTGTTTTGGCCTGAGGACAACTCTGCTGTCGTTAGGTCCAAACTCCAGGCAGGTAGCGCTTGATGACAGCGTGTGCAGGTCGCCCACTCTCTTGACCGAGGCGAGAGCCAGCAAGAGAGCAGTTTTGAGCGAGAGCTGTTTAAGGTGCACAGTTCGGAGGGGTTCGAACGGGGCACTTTTGAGTGCGTCCAGGACCGTGGCCAGGTCCCAGATCGGCACTGAGGGGGGGCGTGGGGGATTTATCCTCCTGGCGCCCCTCAGGAAACGAACAACTAGGTAGTTTTTCCCTAGTGTGCGTCCTTCTACAGGGTCGTGTGATGCCGCTATGGCAGCCACATATACTTTGAGCGTGGAGGGGGTGCGTCCTGCCTCCAACAGCTCTTGTAAGAAAACGAGCACACTCGGTACTTCGCATGTCTCAGGGTTCAGGTTCCTGGATTTGCACCAGTCACTGAACACCTTCCATTTCTGGGCATATAAGCGCCTTGTAGAGGGCGCTCGCGCCTCAGTGATGGTTCTCAACACTCCACTGGGGAGGTTCCCGGGAACCCGTTGAGGGGCCATGCATGGAGGGCCCACAGATCGGGGCGGGGATGGAGGATCATCCCGTTGGCCTGCCTGAGGAGGTCCATCCTCAGCGGAATCGGCCATGGAGCAGATTGCATCATCTGCATCAGTTCTGGAAACCACGTCTGGTTCTTCCAGAGTGGGGCTAACAGGAGCACTGCACATTTCTCCTCCCTGAACCGACTGATGACCTGAGGTAGCATCGCGACCGGAGGGAAGGCATACAGCGGGCGACTCGGCCAGATTTGGGCGAGCGCGTCTGTGCTCTTTGAAAAGAAGAGAGGGCAGTGCGCATTTTCCTTGGAGGCAAAGAGGTCGACCTCTGCTCTGCCAAAGGTTTGCCATAACCACTGAAAAGTCAGGGGGTGGAGAGACCATTCCCCTGGGAGAATTTTGTCTCTGGACAGCATGTCCGCTCCCTGGTTCAGAACACCTGGCACATGCGCTGCTCTCAGCGAGCGCAGGTTGCGCTGGGACCATAGGAGGAGCTCCCTGGCCATCGAGTGCAGGGAGCTCGATCTGAGTCCGCCCTGATGATTTATGTACGAAACTACCGTCATGTTGTCCGTTCGGACTAGAACGTGCTCGTCCTTCAGGTACGGTAGCAGGGCTCTGAGAGCCAAAGCCACCGCTTTCAATTCCAGACAGTTTATATGTAGGCATTTCTCCGGGTTCGACCACAAGCCGGAGACAGGCCTGCCCTCGTAAAGGGCCCCCCAACCTATTTTGGAGGCATCTGTCGTGATCATTTTCCTCCTTGTGTTCACGCCCAAACTCACGCCGGACTGATACCAGTCGACAGCTTTCCAGGGCGTCAGGGCTCTTATGCAGCCGTGATTTGCTCTGATTAAAAAATGGCCCGAGCGCCACGCGTGAGTGGGGACACGGCTTTTGAGCCAGCGTTGGAGAGGACGCATATGCAACAAACCTAGCTGGAGTACAGCTGATGCCGAGGCCATGAGACCAAGCATCCTTTGAAATCGCTTGACGGGGGCGCGTGCGCCCGCTCTGAGCGATGTTGCAAGGCGCCGGATAGTGAGCGCGCGCTCTGATGAGAGGCGTGCCGTCATCTGCACTGAGTCTAGCACTATTCCCAGAAAAGAAATATTCTGGCTGGGGGATAGCATGCTCTTTGCCAAATTGACTCTTAGACCCAGGCATTCTAGATGACTGATAATCCAAGACCTGTGTGTCACTAACTGGCTCTCTGATTGTGCTAGGACTAACCAATCGTCGAGATAATTTAGTATTCGCACTCCCCGCTGTCTCTCAGGGGGGAAAGTGCTGCATCCATACATTTCGTGAATGTACGGGGTGCCAGTGACAGGCCGAATGGTAGTACTGTGTACTGGGATGACTGTCCCTCGAAAGCGAATCTCAGAAAAAGCCTGTGATGAGGCGCTATTGGAATGTGAAAGTAAGCGTCTTTCAGATCCACTGATAGAAACCAATCCCCCGGGCGAACTTGCGCAAGGATATGCTTGGTTGTTAACATTCTGAACGAACGAATCATTAAAGCTTTGTTCAGATGTCTGAGATCTAGAATGGGGCGGAGACCACCATCCTTCTTCGGGACGAGAAAATAGCGACTGTAAAAACCTGCCTCGCTCATAGAGGGAGGGACTGTTTCTATAGCGCCTTTCTCTATCAGTTTGAGCACCTCGGTGCGTAGAACATGTGAAAACTCTTTTCTCACTTTCGTCTCGACCACCGCTGTGAAGCGGGGCGGTCTGCGAGCGAATTGAAGCGAGTAACCGTGTTTTATTATGTTCAAAAACCCATTTCGGCATGCCTGGGATATTTTCCCAAGCTTTCGCTCGCACAGCTATGGGCTGAAAGCTGGCTGAGGGCGTGTCGCAGTGACGCATGGCTCCCGAGCATACAGCTCTCAGAAGCGCGGGCGCGCGCTGAGCAGCTTTGTTGAAAGCCGAGTGCAGGGGTGCGTGTGAGATTACAGGCACGCCCGCCGTAATGCTCACAGTGTGAGATGGGGAAATATTTAAGACTGTATGGACAGTGCTTATGGGTGGGGGTGCATAGACTGTGGTAGGCACGCGCGCCACTTCCATAAAACTTCCCGCTCGTGGCGGGAGGTTTTTGGCCATATAAACAGTGTTTGTGAGTTGGGGTGCGTGCATAACAGCGGGCACACGCGCTACTCTTATAGAATTTCCCGCTTTTACTGGGAAGTGTTTATAACTGTGGGAACAGTGCTTATGTGTAGTGGTGCATACGTGACAGTTGGCACACAATCTACATTTGTGGAGCGTCCAGACTGAGCTGGGAAAGCATTTGGCACTGCTTTGACAGTTTTGATATGTGGGAATGCGCACTTTGGTGTGGACACGTGACCCTTTAATGACACAAGCAGAAATTGGCTCTTTTTGTGATTTCTGTGTGTCACCGTAAAAACGGCGTTTGTTTGCAGGTGGGCGAGCTGTGTGGCTGGCACATTAGCTGCTATACAGACATTTCCAGCCGCCTGTAAGGGGACTGGGTAATGTTTTAAACGTTTTGGAGAGAACGGTCCGGCTTTTGCGAGACACGCGCTCTCCCTTTTTCTCCCTGTAGCTAGGAGGACTTACGAGGCTCTGGGTTCAGCACAATCTTGGGCCGAGGTCCCCGTCGCTCGGGCGGTTGCTTCCTGTTGGCAGAGCGCGAGCGGCGTCGAAAAATCAGTTTCAGGTCTGGGCTGAGAGACGGGAGGCGCCATCTTAGCTCGCTGCTGCTGAGGCGGCCTTTGGCGGCTCTGTGATGAGCTAGATCGCTTGGGCAGGAAGTGACGCATAGCCTGCGAATCCTTACGGGCTTCGGTGAAGCGTTCAGCGAACTCCTTTACCGCTGGCCCGAACAGGCCGCTTTGGGAGATAGGCGCGTCGAGGAATGACGCCTTATCTGCATCCTTTATCTCTGTTAGCGTCAGCCACAGATGGCGCTAAAGGACAGTTAGGTTAGCCATAGCACGGCCGATGGATTGGGCGGTGGCTTTTGTGGCTCGCAGCGCTATGTCGGTGGCGCTGCGCAGGTCCTTGAATGCCTCAGGATCAGGTCCAGACTCGTCCATACTGCGGAGAAGTTTAGCTTGAAACACCTGGAGTACAGCCATATAGTGAAGCGCTGATGCAGCTTGGCCGGCGGCGGTGTATGCGCGACCGGCGAGAGCTGAAGTAGACCGGCAAGGCTTCGAGGGATGAGAAGCTTTGGCTTTCCATCCAGCGTTGGAGGGTGGACACAGGTGATTGGCCACAGCCTCCTCGAGGGGCGGAGTCCCCTCATAGCCTCTTTCTTTCGCGCCGTCCACAGAGGAGAGTGACAAAGAAAAAGAAGGCTTCAGGCGAGCGGAGTGTGGGGCTTTCCACGACTTCGTGAGTTTGTCGTGAACTTCCGGGAAGAAAGGGGAGGGCCTTTGCCGAGGGGCCTGTCGGCGCCCCTGCAGGAACCACTCGTCCAGTCGGCTGCGAGCGGGTTCTTCCGGGGAAGACCAATCGAGCCCGAGGTCTTCCACGGCCTTAGACAGGATGCGGATGATTTCCGAATCCATGCTGGAGCCCACGCTTGTGCCCGCTAATGTCGATGGCGCGGGGTCGAAGGACGAGCCCGGCCAGTCGTCAGATGCAGCATCAGAGGAAAGGCTGTCATCCTTTTCGTCGTCATCCCCTGACGCGCCAAACGAGACGAGACCCATCGCTCCGCTGGAGGGGTGCTGGTCCGCCTGTGTGAACTGGACTGGCGGCGGGGAGTCTTCGGGTGGTGGTGAAGCACGCAGGGATTGGCCCGGCGTGACGTCACTGCAAACCGCGTGCTCTGGCGGCCTCTGTGAGCGGCGCTTTTTCTTGCGCGGCTCGATCAGAGGGGATGGTAGCACGGTGGAGGTGGGCTCTTTCGCGGTGAAAACGGGGAAGCGAGCGCGCAGCTCGGTGAGGCCCAGGGCGTCACACTCGGGACATCCGCCTCGAGTAAGGGCAGCCTCTGCGTGGTCCGGTCCCAAGCAGCGGGTGCAAATGATGTGACAGTCCCCGTCCTGAAGAGGGCCTCGACACGAGGCGCAGGAAGGCATTTGAAACAACGGCCAGTTAATTTGCTCTTTTAGAAGTGTTGCGGAGGCGAACACTGTTGTTCTAGCTTTGTAAAAGGATATGAGATGATGCGCGCCGGATGGCTTAGCAGAAGGCGATCGAAGGCGGCTGAAGGTGCCGGCGTCCTCGAAGCAGTCCTGTTGTAGGCTTGTCGACGGCGGCGGCGGCGAAAAGACTCCAAGAAATCCGGAGGATCCAGCGAAGAGAAGGTCTTTGCTGAAGGAGATTAAATCTAAAGAACTAAGACGACGGGGCGCCCAATATATAGCCCTTGGCCACGCCCATCTTGGCGGGCTCTGACGCGCGCGGGCGCAAAGCACGCTCATTGGAAGCGGGTTCAGAGTCGCCCCGTCATAGGTTCGTGCAGTTGCCGCAGCACAGCCAATGACCGAGCTGCCTCGCTCATTGCTGTATGCTGTGCAGCTGCAATGCGTTTTACATAAAGACTTCAATATTTCTCGAGAAAAGGAGTTTTCCCATAGCGTAAGCTACTTACGCAATAGGAGAGACCTCTCGAAAGGGAACTTACATTGGGTGTCTCTGCCGACCTCTTGAGGAAAATAATATTATAACATGATATTTCATGACTCTAGATGGGCTTATAGCTCTATATGGAGCAGAGGAGCTGTTCCGCTGGGTCCTAAAGTCAGTTTCTCTTCAGTGTGCATTCAGACACACATGTAGACATTATACAATAATTTTTTGGTAATGTTTTAGCATTTTTAGTTTGAATTCTGAGCATTTTTATGTTTTTCTATGTGTACTGAAGCATTCCTCGCATTCCACTCATTCCTACGGGGGTCAGATTGACCCGAGAGGGAACGATTTTTTACTAAATTTCAACCACAAAACCATAACTTTGAATCCATAAAAAAAAAGTGTATTCGTGGTTCAACCCCTCCGATCAACACTCATTTTATTTTTTAAATTCCAAAAAAAATTCCGTGTCAAAATGACCCGAGGGAAGGATGAGGGTTAATTAATTCCACTGGATGGTTTTTGTGGAACTGAAACTCTGGTTGCTTGATCTCTTCATCGTCATCCTCATCAGTAGCGTGTGCTTTGTGTCGTCAGAACTTCTTGTGCTCGGAGTGTGGAGACGAGTTCATCCTGCAGAGTCAGCTCTCTGTGCACCTGGAGGAGCACCGGCAGGAGCTCAGCGGCAGCAGCACACACTCCTGCAGGACCTGCCGCCGGGAGTTCCCCACACACAGCCAGCTGCGGGAGCACCTGAGGAGCCACGCCAAGGCCAGGTCCGTCACACACGGTGCTCGCAGCACTCCTGCGTGCAGACACAGCTCATGTAGTGTCAAAGGACAGATTTGTTCAAATGAGCCTGGGGAACATTTGGGAGGATGGGAAGTCATGGAACAACATGCGTTTTCATTTTTGCACGAACTAAACTTTTAGGGAAGAGCGAGTCATTTGTGCACGGAAACAAAAGTTGGTATTATGAAAACAAGCTGTGAAATGTCTGGTTTTGAAGCTCCTCAACTTGTCATGAATGGATCAGCACTGACTGAAATTCATTTTAACAAGATCCCTGATCGTTTCAGCCTGATCACACCAGACGTAATAAACGGGTCTCTTCCATGGTAAAGGACAAGTTCGGTATTTTACACTTAAAGCCCTGTTTTAAGATCGTTTCTGATGAAATACAACGGTTAAGATTGAGGTTTTATCGTAGTTTTTTTCCCAAGTCAATGAAGTTGGACAAAAACTACGATAAAACCTGTTGGAAAGCATCGTTTGCAGCGATTTTTGTGTGAGCATATCAGTGAACACCCCTGACCACTGGGTGAGTTTTACGTCTTTGTAAACTAAAGTTTAATGCGTTTTATGAAGGATTGTTCCAGTGCACTTATGCAACCATTGTGGAGGTGGGGGGGTGCAACCACAGAAACCGAAAATTCTCGGGCCAGCAGCATGTGTCCAAATTTCAGTCTTAACCGTTCTATTTCATCAGAAACGATCTTGAAACAGGGCTTTAAGTGTAAAATACCGAACTTGTACTTTAGCCAGAGTATGACAACGATAATGGGACTATGATACTGATTATGTGCTTTATTTAATGTTAAAAGCATCAGTGTCTCTGCTCTAAATGTTGAGTGCTGTATACCAGTGTCTGTGTCGCTCACAGTCTGATCCTCGTTCATCTTAAGGCCAATCCTGACGAGCTCGAGGAACTACAAGAACATCGACCGCAGAGGATTCAAGAACATCTGCCACCACTGCGGGAAGACCTTCAAGAAGCCCAGCCAGCTTGTGCGGCACATACGCATCCACACAGGTGTGTGTGTGTGTGTGTGTGTGTGTGTGTGTGTGTGAAGCCCAGCCAGCTCGTGCGGCACATACGCATCCACACAGGTGTGTGTGTGTGTGTGTGTGTGTGAAGCCCAGCCAGCTCGTGCGGCACATACGCATCCACACAGGTGTGTGTGTGTGTGTGTGTGTGTGTGTGTGTGTGTGAAGCCCAGCCAGCTCGTGCGGCACATACGCATCCACACAGGTGTGTGTGTGTGTGTGTGTGTGTGTGTGAAGCCCAGCCAGCTCGTGCGGCACATACGCATCCACACAGGTGTGTGTGTGTGTGTGTGTGTGAAGCCCAGCCAGCTCGTGCGGCACATACGCATCCACACAGGTGTGTGTGTGTGTGTGTGTGTGTGTGTGTGTGTGTGAAGCCCAGCCAGCTCGTGCGGCACATATGCATCCACACAGGTGTGTGTGTGTGCGTGTGTGTGTGTGTGTGTGTGTGAAGCCCAGCCAGCTCGTGCGGCACATATGCATCCACACAGGTGTGTGTGTGTGTGTGTGTGTGTGTTAGGGCTTGAACCGAGTAGTCGATTAGTCGACTAGTCGACCTTAATGCAATGCCGCGATGCTTTAAGCTTGACGTCGACTAGTCGCGTTGATCATGTGACACTATGATTGCGCTAATTTTGATACTAACATGTTGCAGACGACAACAGATGAAGAGCCCAGAGGGTCATTGCAGCAAGAAAGCAGCATTGGTACATCAAGTGTGTGTAAATACTTTACTAACCTAACACTAGAAATAGTTGAAAACGAAAGTAAAAGCATGACGCACGCTCACTGTTTTACCGGGAAATGAGAGTTCAGTATCTTTATTAAAACATTATTTTTTATCATTTATTTATTTAAACATATTAATGATGTAGCCTACCTCTAATTCACCCGCAATTAATTTGAATATTATTTTTTATTACTTGGATCTGCGCATCACTAAGGCGCTGATGTGAATTTATAGCTTTTTTTCCTTTTCTTTTTTCATCCTAAATGATGATGTAAACAGTGGGCTGTTTACACCTGGCCACTTCATGTGTTTCTGTGATCTGATAGCTATCCGATCGTGAAAAGACCAGGTGTAAATGCCCTCCGAAACGCGTTCGGAGACGGATTTAAATCCGATCGCTCAAACCGCTTCAGGAGGAGGTCTGGGCCGCTTAACAGACGAAACTGGACAAGTGTAAATGCATCTGGTAGTTGAAACCACATATGTAAATTGGACTTCTCCCAACAATGCTAACAATAAACGTGTGAGAGCGTATTATAGTGATGAAGCTATGGCAGCACGCATCGCCGCAGATGAGCATCTCTTCATCAAGCCAACGTGCAAACTATCGCAAATCAAAGTGAAAGTAAGTCGCGGACGCTTAACACACAATCATCTTCGTTAAAAGTAAAGAAACAAAATGATCTTACCAGTGCTGTCTCTCTTATTGTGGTCTTTGATTTTGAAATTAGCTGATGATCAATAAAATGCAGCTCATTATTATTGCTTTCGGTGACGTGAACTCCGTTAAATCTGCATAGCGCTTTGTTTGAAGATCGGATTTATATCCGTTTTGCGTAAACATATTTATGTGACCAGGTGTAAATGGAATCGTTTTGATAAATCAGATCAGTAAAAACGCATGAAGTGACCAGGTGTAAACGGCCCCATTATGAGCTGTCTGTCAGCATCTGTATAATTTTCTGTTAATTAATTGCAAATTGTGGCATGTTGCAAAGCAGTCCCATCTCTTGTGGTTTTATGAATTACGTAATCGACTAGTCGACGTCGACTCGACTTTGATGTCATAACAGTAGACTTCAAAAAATCTGAAGTCGTTCAACCCCTAGTGTGTGTGTGTGTGTGAAGCCCAGCCTGCTCGTGCGGCACATACGCATCCACACAGGTGTGTGTGTGTGTGTGTGTGTGTGTGTGTGTGTGAAGCCCAGCCAGCTCGTGCGGCACATATGCATCCACACAGGTGTGTGTGTGTGTGTGTGTGTGTGTGTGTGTGTGTGTGTGAAGCCCAGCCAGCTCGTGCGGCACATATGCATCCACACAGGTGTGTGTGTGTGTGTGTGTGTGTGTGTGTGTGTGTGTGTGTATGTGTGTGTGAAGCCCAGCCAGCTCGTGCGGCACATACGCATCCACACAGGTGTGTGTGTGTGTGTGTGTGTGTGTGTGAAGCCCAGCCAGCTCGTGCGGCACATACGCATCCACACAGGTGTGTGTGTGTGTGTGTGTGTGTGTGTGTGTGTGTGAGAAGCCCAGCCAGCTCGTGCGGCACATACGCATCCACACAGGTGTGTGTGTGTGTGTGTGTGTGTGTGTGTGTGAAGCCCAGCCAGCTCGTGCGGCACATACGCATCCACACAGGTGTGTGTGTGTGTGTGTGTGTGTGAAGCCCAGCCAGCTCGTGCAGCACATATGCATCCACACAGGTGTGTGTGTGTGTGTGTTGTGTGTGTGAAGCCCAGCCAGCTCGTGCGGCACATACGCATTCACACAGGTGTGTGTGTGTTGTGTGTGTGTGTGTGTGTGTCTGTGTCTGTGTGTGTGTGTCTGTGTTCTGCCGTATGTGTGTGTCTGAGCGTGTGTGTCTGTGTTCTGCAGGTGAGAGGCCGTATAAGTGTTCTCACTGTGGGAAGGCGTTTAACCAGAAGGTGGTCCTGCAGACACACATGGGCCGCCACACCGGAGAGAAGCCTCACCTGTGTGTGTTGTGTCCCGCATCCTTCTCGCAGAAGGGGAACCTGCACTCACACGTGCAGAGGGTCCACTCCCAGGTAACACCTCTGCATTACCCAGCATTCCTACATCCCATCGTCTTTGCAGCACAAATTGTATGCGTGAAGCCCTAAAATTATACTTATTTTTATTTTGTCCATAAAAGTTTATTTCGTTTCATTTTGATAATATTTTTTCCATGCATTTTTTTGTAATTTTTGAAAAATTTTATTTACCTTTAAATGACTAGATTTGATCAATAAATAAATAGTAAATTAAGCACATTCCTCTCATTCTTTCAACTTAAATTCAAAATAAATCACAATTTCAACCCTTTTAATCCAGCTCTAAATATCTTACATTGGGTGTCTCTGCCGACCTCTTGAGGAAAATAATATTATAACATGATATTTCATGACTCTAGATGGGCTTATAGCTCTATATGGAGCAGAGGAGCTGTTCCGCTGGGTCCTAAAGCCAGTTTCTCTTCAGTGCGCATTCAGACACACATGTAGACATTATACAATAATATTTTGGCAAAGTTTTAGCATTTTTAGTTAGAATTTTGAGCATTTATAGGGTTTATCTATGTGTACTGAAGCATTCCTCGCATTCCACTCATTCCTACGGGGGTCAGATTGACCCGAGAGGGAACGATTTGTTTCTTTTTTAAATTTCAACCACAAAACTCCTCGAATCCATTACATTTTTTGTGTGTATTCGTGGTTCAAGTACGACAAAAGTCCTGGGGTCTTGGACCCCTCTGATGAACACTCAATTAAGAAAAATGAAAATAGTCAAAATTTAAATAAAATAAAAAAATAGTCAAAATATTTTCGAGTCAAAATGACCCGAAGGAAAGATGAGGGTTGGTTAATGCTAAACCCATAATCATGTGCCTGTAGTAGAGCTGGGGTGGTACTTCTCCGTCTCACACTGATACTTCTCATTCTCGTGATGTGAAGAAATGTGCTGGCAAGGCTTTTAGGAAAGTTAATGGCCAAAATAAAATCATTGCAATCACATAATTCGTTTTATATTGCCAACATCATAATACTAACTGGTTTGCACTTCGCTGGAGTGGGACTTCTGCTGATGAGATCTGTGTTCCAGGCGTCTGGTGCTCCGCTCTTCCCCTGTCTGGACTGCAGCTGCGTCTATAAGAAGCTTGGCAGCCTCAACGCTCACATCAGTAAAATGCACATCTCAGTAATGGAAGTAGAGGAGCCAGCAGCACAGGTGAGTTCAGTCGAGATATCTCCTCTCTAAAGACCATTCACTGAATACAACATCGCTCTTCAGTGTGTGATGTTGCTGTGTGATCATGAGACAGCTCCAGTTCTTCTCTATATCAGTGTCAGTGTTTCTGAACTCCTGAAACGCCTCCATTGTAGTCTTGCGTTTTTTCCGGGAATGAACATGTCACAATATTCCTCATTATAATAATTCATGCGCAGAATAAAGGGGCGGGGCCTGTTTGAGTTAGTTAGTAGTGTGTTAAACTGGTGGTTATGAAAAGGGGCGGGACATTTCCCAAACACACTCGAAACGCTCGACCAATCACAACACACTGCTCCAGCCGACCAATCAGAGCACAGTGTGCTTTTCAGGAGGAGGGGCTTCATAGAGACAGGAAGTAAACAGAGCGTTACTGACAGACTGGGAAGAGAGGAGCCGCAACAATGGAGAATATGAGGAGAATAATCAACATTCAACATTCCATTCATGGAATATTTTCCATTAAATTCTTTCTCACCTTACTTGAAATTGAATTATATCCCTTCCTAACCCAGGGTTAACTGTAGTGTGAAAAGCGTTTTGATCTCATGTACACCAGCAGCTCACCTGGGAAGTCTGCCTCTGTGTTTCTGTGTTGTTCAGAAGGGGAATGCCAGGGTTGATCAGGGTCCCGAGGGGTCAGAGGGCGTGACTGATGTCATCCAGCAGCTGCTGGAGCTCTCGGACCATGTGACCTCAGACAGCGCTCAGGCTCCTCCCCCTGGGCAGGCCATCGGCACGCCCATCAACCAGGACATCCTACAGGTACAACACCTGTGCCAGTGAGAGAGATGTCACCCAATCATAGCAGTGGGCGTTTACATCGAAGTCTTAAAGGAGACACGCCCCATTAAAGGGATAGTTCACCCAAAAATTAAAATTAGCCAATGATTTACTCGCCCTCAAGTCATCCTAGGTGTATATGACATTCTTTTTTCAGACGAATACAATCAGAGTTATATTAAAAAATGTCCTGGCTCTTCCAAGCCCTTATAATGGCATTGAAGGGCTGTTTCTGTTTTGAAGTCCATAAAAGTGCATCTATCCATGATAAAAGTGCATCTATCCATCATAAAAGTGCATCTATCCATCATAAAAGTGAATCTATCCATCATAAAAGTGCATCCATCCATGATAAAAGTTCATCTGTCCATCATAAAAGTGCATCTATCCATCATAAAAGTCCATCCATCCATGATAAAAGTGCATCTATCCATCATAAAAGTGCATCTATCCATCATAATAGTGCATCCATCCATGATAAAAGTGCATCTATCCATCATAAAAGTCCATCCATCCATGATAAAAGTGCATCTGTCCATCATAAAAGTGCATCTATCCATCCTAAAAGTCCATCTATCCATGATTAAAGTGCATCTATCCATGATAAAAGTGCATCTATCCATGATAAAAGTGCATCTATCCATCATAAAAGTGTAACTATCCATCATAAAAGTGCATCTACCCATCATAAAAGTGAATCTATCCATCATAAAAGTGCATCCATCCATGATAAAAGTGCATCTGTCCATCATAAAAGTGCATCCATCCATGATAAAAGTCCATCCATCCATGATAAAAGTGCATCTATCCATCATAAAAGTGCATCTATCCATCATAAAAGTGCATCTATCCATCATAAAAGTGCATCTGTCCATCATAAAAGTGCATTTATTCATGATAAAAGTGCATCTGTCCATCATAAAAGTGCATCTGTCCATCATAAAAGTGCATCTGTCCATCATAAAAGTGCATCTGTCCATCATAAAAGTGCATCTATCCATCATAAAAGTGCATCTGTCCATCATAAAAGTGCATTTATCCATGATAAAAGTGCATCTGTCCATCATAAAAGTGCATTTATCCATGATAAAAGTGCATCTATCCATCATAAAAGTGCATCTATCCATCATAAAAGTGCATCTGTCCATCATAAAAGTGCATTTATCCATGATAAAAGTGCATCTATCCATCATAAAAGTGCTTCTGACAGATACACTTTTATGATGGAAAGATGCACTTTTATGGATTTCAAAACAGAAACAGCCATTCACTGCCATTATAAAGAGCCAGGACATTTTTTTATAATAACTCTTTTTCTGATTGTATTCGTCTGAAAGAAGAATGTCATACACACCTAGGATGACTTGAGGGTGAGTAAATCATGGGCTAATTTTCGTTTTTGGGTGAACCATCCCTGTAAACGAGGGCTAAACTCAGGGTAGAAAAGTTCCTCAGGAAATATTATAAAGTGAGTTAGAAATGCAGTTCATGAGGCTTTGTGGTGTTTTCCCAGCAAGCTCTGGAGAACAGTGGACTGACTGAGATCCCAGTTCATCCGGACGCTCCCAGCGCATCAGAGAAGCTCCAGACGGACACACTCGCCCCGACCTCAGCTGGAGACGGACCCGCGCCCTCCAGAATCCTCATGACCGACACCGTCCTCAAGAAGGAGAAGAGAAGCATCATCAAGAAGCCTGCTCAGATGCTCGGTATGCTGGACAGGCCTGCAACACTCACACTCAATCATCAGTGGATAAATCTAATCAAGTCAAGCCAGCTTTATTTCCACAGTGCAATAGAAATAGTTTTTGTTCTTGTGTCTGAAGTGTTCTGATGTCATGTGATGATCAGTAAGCGTGTGCTTGAGTCAAGTTAAGTCATCTTCATTTATATAGCGCTTTTAACAATGGATTGTTTCAAAGCAGCTTTACAGAGATAAACATATAATTTAAGGTAACAGAGATTGTTATGCGGTTCTTGAATAATGTTATTTCCAGCTAAAGTTAATTTTGATTGATTCACCTCCGTCGAAATGATCAGACTTTAAACGCGAACCTGTGATTAACGCTGACGGCGTTCACACGCTCATTCAGAATTGATTCTATAGTTATGTGCTTTTGAAAATATGTGTGCAGGTTTGTAATTCCATACAACCCATGCCTAAACAAACTACTTGTCTTGCCTATAAATTTTGATACAGAATTTTGTTTTATTTTATCACTAAAATTGAGGTCATGTGATGATCAGTAAGCGTGTGCTTGAGGTCTTGTGATGATCAGTAAGCGTGTGCTTGAGGTCATGTGATGATCAGTAAGTGTGTTCTTGAGGTCATGTGATGATCAGTATGCGTGTGCTTGAGGTCATGTGATGATCAGTAAGCGTTTTCTGAGGTCATGTGATGATTAGTATGCGTGTGCTTGAGGTTATGTGATGATTAGTAAGCGTGTGCTTGATGTCATGTGATGATCAGTAAGCGTGTGCTTGAGGTCATGTGATGATTAGTAAGCGTGTGCTTGAGGTCATGTGATGATCAGTAAGCGTGTGCTTGAGGTCATGTGATGATCAGTAAGCATGTTTTGAGGTCATGTGATGATCAGTAAGCATGTGCTTGAGGTCATGTGATGATCAGTAAGTGTGTGATTGATGTCATGTGATGATCAGTAAGCATGTGATTGAGGTCATGTGATGATCAGTAAGCGTGTGATTGAGGTCATGTGATGATCAGTATGCGTGTGCTTGAGGTCATGTGATGATCAGTAAGTGTGTGCTTGATGTCATGTGATGATCAGTAAGCATGTGCTTGAGGTCATGTGATGATCAGTATGCGTGTGCTTGAGGTCATGTGATAATCAGTAAGCGTGTGCTTGATGTCATGTGATGATCAGTAAGCATGTGCTTGAGGTCATGTGATGATCAGTATGCGTGTGCTTGAGGTCATTTGATGATCAGTAAGCGAGTGCTTGAGGTCATGTGATGATCAGTATGTGTGTGCTTGAGGTCATGTGATGATCAGTAAGTGTGTGCTTGATGTCATGTGATGATCAGTATGTGTGTGCTTGAGGTCATGTGATGATCAGTATGCGTGTGCTTGAGGTCATGTGATGATCAGTACGCATGTTCTTGAGGTCATGTGATGATCAGTAAGCGAGCGCATGAGGTCATGTGATAATCAGTAAGCGTGTGCTTGAGGTCATGTGATGATCAGTAAGCGTGTGTTTGAGGTTATGTGATGATCAGTAAGCGTGTGCTTGAGGTCATGTGATGATCAGTAAGCGTGTGTTTGAGGTCATGTGATGATCAGTAAGTGTGTTCTGAGGTCATGTGATGATCAGTAATCGTGTGCTTGATGTCATGTGATGATCAGTAAGCGTGTGCTTGAGGTCATGTGATGATCAGTAAGCGTGTGTTTGAGGTCATGTGATGATCAGTAAGCGTGTGCTTGATGTCATGTGATGATCAGTAAGTGTGTTCTGAGGTCATGTGATGATCAGTAAGCGTGTGCTTGTTTCTGAGGTCATGTGATGATCAGTATGCATGTGTTTGAGGTCATGTGATGATCAGTAAGCGTGTGCTTGAGGTCATGTGATGATCAGTAAGCGTGTGCTTGAGGTCATGTGATGATCAGTAAGCGTGTGCTTGAGGTCATGTGATGATCAGTAAGCATGTGCTTGAGGTCATGTGATGATCAGTAAGCGTGTTCTGAGGTCATGTGATGATCAGTACACAAGTGCTTGAGGTCATGTGATGATCAGTAAGCATGTTCTGAGGTCATGTGATGATCAGTAAGCGTGTGCTTGAGGTCATGTGATGATCAGGAAGCGTGTTCTGAGGTCATGTGATGATCAGCAAGCGTGTGCTTGAGGTCATGTGATGATCAGTAAGCGTGTGCTTGAGGTCATGTGATGATCAGTAAGCGTGTTCTGAGGTCATGTGATGATCAGTAAGCATGTGCTTGAGGTCATGTGATGATCAGTAAGCGTGTGCTTGAGGTCATGTGATGATCAGTAAGCGTGTGCTTGAGGTCATGTGATGATCAGTAAGCGTGTTCTGAGGTCATGTAATGATCAGTAAGCATGTGCTTGAGGTCATGTGATGATCAGTAAGCATGTGCTTGAGGTCATGTGATGATCAGTAAGCGTGTGCTTGAGGTCATGTAATGATCAGTAAGCGTGTGCTTGAGGTCATGTGATGATCAGTAAGCGTGTTCTGAGGTCATGTAATGATCAGTAAGCGTGTGCTTGAGGTCATGTGATGATCAGTAAGCGTGTTCTGAGGTCATGTAATGATCAGTATGCGTGTGCTTGAGGTCATGTGATGATCAGTAAGCGTGTTCTGAGGTCATGTGATGATCAGTAAGCATGTGCTTGAGGTCATGTAATGATCAGTAAGCGTGTGCTTGAGGTCATGTAATGATCAGTAAGCATGTGCTTGAGGTCATGTAATGATCAGTAAGCGTGTGCTTGAGGTCATGTAATGATCAGTACGCATGTTCTTGAGGTCATGTGATGATCAGTAAGCGTGTTCTGAGTTTATGTAATGATCAGTAAGCGTGTGCTTGAGGTCATGTGATGATCAGTAAGCGTGTTCTGAGGTCATGTAATGATCAGTAAGCGTGTGCTTGAGGTCATGTGATGATCAGTAAGCGTGTTCTGAGGTCATGTAATGATCAGTACGCGTGGTCTTGTTTTCAGGCACCATCCGGCAGGAGAACGGGGTCCGGTGGCACGGATGTCCGTACTGCTCTAAAGAGTTCAAGAAGCCCAGCGATCTGGTGCGCCACATACGCATCCACACACACGAGAAGCCCTACAAGTGCAAGCAATGCTTCCGAGCCTTCGCGGTCAAGAGCACGCTGACCGCTCACATGAAGATCCACAGCGGGGTCAAGGCCTTCGAGTGCCCGTACTGCATGAAGTGCTTCTCCACGTCCGGGAGCATGAAGGTCCACCAGCGTCTGCACACCGGTGAGAACACACACTCTCACTGACACACACATAAAGGTCCACCAGTGTCTGCACACCGGTGAGAACACACACTCTGACTGACACACACATGCGTCTGCATATGATACAGATGAAGGAGTAAATCTGCACGTTCTTCTGTTTGGGAGTAAATGGCTTGTGACGTGTGTGTGCCGTTCCTCAGGTGTCCGGCCGTTCCCCTGTCCTCACTGTGAGAAGTTCTTCCGCACATCCGGCCACAGGAAAACCCACATCAGCTCTCACTTCAAGAGCCTCCACCAGAAGAAGCACAAGTTCCCCCGCAAGCCCCACAGGACCCGAGTGTCCCGGAGCAGCCTTCCTCTGCCGGACATCCCCCTGCAGGAGCCCATCCTCATCACTGACATGGGTACACACACACACACACACACACACACACACACATCCCCCTGCAGGAGCCCATCCTCATCACTGACATGGGTACACACACACACACACACACATCCCCCTGCAGGAGCCCATCCTCATCACTTTATTTTGCTCTCCTCACTCACATAAATGAAATATAGTGTCCTGATCACACACTAGTGAAACATACGTGTGTGTGTGTTTGTGTGTCGTGTCGTGTCGTGTGTGTGTGTGTGTGTGTGTGTATCCCGCAGGACTCCTGCAGAACCAGAGCTCGCGGGCCGCACTGCAGCAGTATCTGGACATCATGGAGAACGAGCGCCCGTATAAGTGTGGATTCTGCAACAAAGCCTACAAGAAGTCGAGTCACCTGAAGCAGCACGTCAGGTCCAGCTCATACACACACACACACACGTCAGGTCCAGCTCATGCACACTCACGTCAGGTCCAGCTCATACACACACACACACGTCAGGTCCAGCTCATGCACACACACACACACACACACACACTTCAGGTCCAGCTCATACAAACACACACACACACGTCAGGTCCAGCTCATACACACACACACACACACGTCAGGTCCAGCTCATACACACACACACACACACGTCAGGTCCAGCTCATGCACACACAGACACGTCAGGTCCAGCTGATACACACACACACACAAACACACACACACACGTCAGGTCCAGCTCATACACACACACACACACACACACACGTCAGGTCCAGCTCATGCGCACACACACACACACACACTTCAGGTCCAGCTCATACACACACACACACACACACATGTCATGTCAGGTCCTGGCTACTGCATCAGGCTGAGGGTTAGGGGCTGGGCTACTGCATCAGGCTGAGGGTTAGGGGCGGGGCTACTGCATCAGGCTGAGGGTTGGGGCGTGGCTACTGCATCAGGCTGAGGGTTGGGGCGTGGCTACTGCATCAGGCTGAGGATTAGGGGCGGGGCTACTGCATCAGGGTGAGGGTTGGGGCGTGGCTACTGCATCAGGCATAGGGTTATGGGCGTGGCTACTGTATCAGGCTGAGTGTTAGGAGCGTGTCTACTGCATCAGACTGAGGGTTAGGGGCGGGGCTACTGCGTCAGGCTGAGGGTTAGGGGCGGGGCTACTGCACCAGGGTGAGGGTTAGGGACGGGGCTACTGCATCAGGCTGAGGGTTAGGGGCGTGGCTACTGCATCAGGATGAGGGTTAGGGCCGTGGCTACTGCATCAGGCTGAGGGTTAGGGGCGTGGCTACTGCATCAGGCTGAGGGTTAGGGGCGTGGCTACTGCATCAGGCTGAGGGTTAGGAGCGTGGCTACTGCATCAGACTGAGGGTTAGGGGCTGGGCTACTGCATCGGGCTGAGGGTTAGGGGCGGGGCTACTGCATCAGGCTGAGGGTTAGGGGCGGGGCTACTGCATCAGGCTGAGGGTTAGGGGCGGGGCTACTGCATCAGGCTGAGGGTTAGGGGCGGGGCTACTGCATCAGGCTGAGGGTTAGGAGCGTGGCTACTGCATCAGGCTGAGGGTTAGGAGCGTGGCTACTGCATCAGACTGAGGGTTAGGGGCGGGGCTACTGCATCAGGCTGAGGGTTAGGGGCGGGGCTACTGCATCAGGCTGAGGGTTAGGAGCGTGGCTACTGCATCAGGCTGAGGGTTAGGAGTGTGGCTACTGCATCAGACTGAGGGTTAGGGGCGGGGCTACTGCATCAGGCTGAGGGTTAGGGGCGGTGCTACTGCACCAGGCTGAGGGGTAGGGGCGGGGCTACTGCATCAGGCTGAGGGTTAGGGGCGTGGCTACTGCATCAGGCTGAGGGTTAGGGGGGTGGCTACTGAATCAGACTGAGGGTTAGGGGTGGGGCTACTTCATCAGGGCGGAGCCACAGGGTGTTTAGACGCACTACAAGGGAAAAGCTTCTTCAGTAACAGAAGCGTAAGGCAAAATGTTCTGTATTTAGGCCATGAAAGATTAAAATGTTACGCGCTACTACAGTTGTGGCTCGTCTATAAATGCGCCGGCGCAGACGCGTTAGATAGGTTTATTATAAGAAAGATGCTCATGATCACTCTAGACAGTGTTTGCTACTCAATTACTTACTCAAGACACATTACAACCCAGCTAGAAGTATTCCTAATAAGTTGGAGCTTTTATTGGATGTGGTTTACTGTACTGAGTCAGAGCTGGGTCTGTGATGTTTGGGTTGGGAGAGTAAGGGGTGTTTGCAAAGTATGCTGTATTCCTGTATGCGTGTGTGTGTTGTGTTGCAGGTCACACACCGGTGAGCGCCCGTATAAGTGCCTGCAGTGCAGTAAAGGCTTCGCCTCGTCCGGCGTCCTGAAGGCCCACATCCGCACACACTCGGGCCTCAAGGCCTTCAAGTGCCTGCTGTGCGACACCACCTTCACCACCAGTGGGAGCCTGCGCCGCCACATGACCACGCACAGCGACATACGCCCCTACATGTGTCCCTACTGCCAGAAGACCTTCAAATCCTCCCCCAACTGCAGGAAGCACATGAAGACACACAGGTGACGCTCACGGCCGGCTCCTGTTTATTACAGGGATACTTCACCCAACAATGAAAATTGCCAATCGCCCTCAAGACAAGACAAGACGAATACAATCTGGTCAAGTGTTACTCTTTCACCGTAAATCGATGCGTACGGCCGTCTGCCAGAAGCTAGTTATTTTAGTCGATAAAGTTTTAAATATGGATATTATTCTTACACAAACGCATCGCTTCACTTCAGAAGGCCTTTATTAACTGCCGCAGAGCAGTGTGGAGCACTTTCATGATGGACAGATGCACTTTTATGATGTACAGATGCACTTTTATGATGGATAGATGCACTTTTATGATGGATAGATGCACTTTTATCATGGATAGATGCACTTTTATGATGGATAGATGCACTTTTATGATGGACAGATGCACTTTTATGATGGATAGATGCACTTTTATGATGGATAGATGCACTTTTATCATGGATAGATTCACTTTTATGATGGACAGATGCACTTTTATGATGGACAGATGCACTTTTATGATGGATAGATGTACTTTTATGATGGATAGATGCACTTTTATGAAGGACAGATGCACTTTTATGATGGACAGATGCACTTTTATGATGGATAGATGCACTTTTATGATGGATAGATGCACTTTTATGATGGATAGATGCACTTTTATGATGGACAGATGCACTTTTATGATGGATAGATGCACTTTTATGATGGATATATGCACTTTTATGATGGACAGATGCACTTTTATGATGGATAGATGCACTTTTATGATGGACAGATGCACTTTTATGATGGATAGATGCACTTTTATGATGATAGATGCACTTTTATGATGGACAGATGCACTTTTATGATGGACAGATGCACTTTTATCATGGATAGATGCACTTTTATCATGGATAGATGCACTTTTATCATGGATAGATGCACTTTTATGGCTTTCAAAAAATGTTGTTCTCAGGTATGAGCTGGCTCATGTTAGAGGTGTGTTTGTTCTCAGGTATGAGCTGGCTCAACAGCTCCAGCAGAGCTCAGAGGACATGCAGCCGCCTGCAGTGGATACCGGGACCCAGAGCATGCTGGAGGCGGTGGCAGACGGCCAGCAGGGGGCGCTGCCCACGGCACTGGGGGAAGATGCCCTGCAGGAGTCAGGTGAGCGGCACACGGGCTCTTTTCTCCAAGGCTGACGCTGAAATCGCATACTTCACTACTATATAGTAATAGTATGTCTGAATTCACAGTGCTCATAAAAGAGTAGGCAAAAGTCTCCAGATGACCTACTTCTTCCGGTGAGATTCTGAAGTGTGTATGCGATGGAAACTTTACTATCCCATCAGGCCCCGGGATTTATGAATGACGCTGGCAGGTCACATGATAATGACAACATGGCGAATGTAGTACATCCAGATTAGATTCATACTGCACACATTCATGCTATATACACTCACCTAAAGGATTATTAGGAACACCATACTAATACTGTGTTTGACCCCCTTTCGCCTTCAGAACTGCCTTAATTCTACGTGGCATTGATTCAACAAGGTGCTAAAAGCATTCTTTAGAAATGTTGGCCCATATTGATAGGATAGCATCTTGCAGTTGATGGAGATTTGTGGGATGCACATCCAGGGCACGAAGCTCCCGTTCCACCACATCCCAAAGATGCTCTATTGGGTTGAGATCTGGTGACTGTGGGGGCCATTTTAGGACAGTGAACTCATTGTCATGTTCAAGAAACCAATTTGAAATGATTGGAGCTTTGTGACATGGTGCATTATCCTGCTGGAAGTAGCCATCAGAGGATGGGTACATGGTGGCCATAAAGGGTGGACATGGTCAGAAACAATGCTCAGGTAGGCCGTCACATTTAAACGATGCCCAATTGGCACTAAGGGGCCTAAAGTGTGCCAAGAAAACATCCCCCACACCATTACACCACCGCCATCAGCCTGCACAGTGGTAACAAGGCATGATGGATCCATGTTCTCATTCTGTTTACGCCAAATTCTGACTCTACCATCTGAATGTCTCAACAGAAATCGAGACTCATCAGACCAGGCAACATTTTTTCAGTCTTCAACTGTGCAATTTTGGTGAGCTCTTGCAAATTGTAGCCTCTTTTTCCTATTTGTAGTGGAGATGAGTGGTCCCCGGTGGGGTCTTCTGCTGTTGTAGCCCATCCGCCTCAAGGTTGTGCATGTTGTGGCTTCACAAATGCTTTGCTGCATACCTCTGTTGTAACGAGTGGTTATTTCAGTCAAAGTTGCTCTTCTATCAGCTTGAATCAGTCGGCCCATTCTCCTCTGACCTCTAGCATCAACAAGGCATTTTCGCCCACAGGACTGCCGCATACTGGATGTTTTTCCCTTTTCACACCATTCTTTGTAAACCCTAGAAATGGTTGTGCTTGAAAATCCCAGTAACTGAGCAGATTGTGAAATACTCAGACCGGCCCGTCTGGCACCAACAACCATGCCACGCTCAAAATTGCTTAAATCACCTTTCTTTCCCATTCTGACATTCAGTTTGGAGTTCAGGAGATTGTCTTGACCAGGACCACACCCCTAAATGCATTGAAGCAACTGCCATGTGATTGGTTGATAATTGCATTAATGAGAAATTGAACAGGTGTTCCTTATAATCCTTTAGGTGAGTGTAGAATGTACTTTTTTAGCAGTTGTGAAGTAGAACAATATTCTCAAGAGAGTATGCAATTTCGGACGCAGGCCAACCATAATATTTTTTTTCTTAGAAAACAACTGAAATGTGCACTTTAGTTAACAAACCTGAACTGGGACGCTGACACTGAGAGGCCATGTTAGACTGTTTGTTTGATGGTACAAAAATAAAACGGCAATTATTGTGTGTAAAAGTCAAGTCAAGTCAAGTCATCTTCATTTATATAGCGCTTTTAACAATGGATTGTTTCAAAGCAGCTTTACAGAGATAAACATATAATTTAAGGTAACAGATTGTTTTGGCGTTATAGTGGTTCTTGAATAATGTTATTTCCAGCTAAAGTTAACTTTGATTGATTCACCTCCGTCGAAATGATCAGACTGAGGTACAAACTCAAAAGTCACTCATTAAAAGGTTCCAGCAGGAGGAGGCGTCTCTTACCCTGTGCTCAAGAGCAGTTCATGAATCATTTGTCTTTTGTTGTTTGATTAACATTAATGACAGACAGCAGCAGGTTTATTAGACTGCTGTCCCTTTAAGACCGAATGCACGGGTCCAATATACTGGATTATTGACACACTTCTCCCAACTGATTTTGTTTACTTCAGACTGTGTATACGTGAACACTTACCACACACACACACACACACACACACGAAACAAGCACACAGAAAGCTCTCTGGCCCCGGTTGTTTTGGGTGTTTTTGATAGTGTAAGGCATGTTGATTTATCTGATGGTTTATTTATTTGTTTTACATGGAAATGTAAATATTAATTGAAAATGTGACATGAGTTTACACTGGATTTAAAAACATTGAGGATGTTGCCCCTTCATTTCACAATACCGCAGTGTGCTACTGGTTTGTGTTCATAGTGTACATCTTAATTTAGATGGGAAGACGGGATTGAGCTAAAGCAGCATTAAATGAACAATGAAAACGTTTATTGATCCACAGAATCGTTTGTGAGTACGCAGCACGCTCTCCCCGAACACATGAGCCAGTTTGAGACGCCGGCGCTGCCCCAGCAGACCTTTGAACAGCCAGCGATGACACAAGGTAACACACACCCTTCTCAGTGTAAACACACTCTCACAGACGCATGTGTGCCAGTGCTGTCTGTCGGAGATAAGCCAGGTCTGTAGCAGGGAGTGTTTCTGTCCTCAGAGATGTCCATCCGTAACTCGATTGTGGCCGTTTTGTCACTTTCCAACTGTTTTTGATAAAAACAAAATAACCATGTAAACATAAACTATTGCTTTGTTTACTAACTTCTACTAATCAAACACACCTGGACAAGCTAATCAAGTCATCACAGATACTAGAAAATAACAGGTAGGTGAGTTTGATTGGGGTTGGAGTGAAACTCTGGCCCTCCAGTGCTTTGTGGTACCCTGATTTTAGTGTGTGTGTGTGTGTGTGCTCTGTTGCAGGTTTCACCATAGCTGAGGGCTTTACCCAGCAGGCTCATTTCTCTACTGTACAGCAGCTTCAGGACTCAAGCACACTGGAGTCACAAGCCTTGACCACCAGCTACCACCCTCCCAACCTACTGAACGTGACACACACTGAGGTACAAACTCAAATGTTGTATTATAAGTGTTCTTTTTGACCATGCCACAACCATGAGTGTTGGAAATTATATATTGAAGAGAGTTGGGGATGAATAGGGGAAGGATGGAGTGAAAGGGGGTGTATTGAGTAGTGTGCTGGAGATATGCCGGTGATATGGAGGAGTGAGAGAAGTGCTTGCTGAACCAGAGTCTTGTGGCCAGTTTTCGGTTTCGGTAAGAAAGAGCGCATCTTGGGAGATGCTCTGGCAATATGCCTGGAGTGAACGTATTCAGAAGTAGCTTCAAATGGGCTGAGGAAGGAGTTTAAACGGAAGATGTAAATAGCGTATGAAGCTCCGAATGGGTCTGTTTTGCTTCTCTGAAGAGTGAATATGGCTGTGTCTGGAAAGTAGATGGAAATTACAGAGATGGAGGGATGGGTGTAGAGATCAAAGGTGGATGAAAATAGAAGTACATTTTTGAATGCTGTAGGAAGCCAAAAAGGCACCCAGGAAAATGGACTCTATGTTCAGGCGATGGCGGGTTTATTAGCTTGAGCGTAGAGAGAGGATGCTGAAGCTAAGTAGGTCGGCTGACGAGGACGGCGGGACCGGTGTTGGATCAATGTCCGATTCTTGAGCCAGAAGTCTGAATTTCTAGACTACTCATCATGAACCCCAAAAGGTGGTGGCTGTGATTGTGGAGTATATTCTGTAAAGTGCTGAGAACACGCCTGACTGCGAGTTGAGGGAACTGAACTTCGGCCATTCGGAGGCAAAACGGCACCCACCGCACTAACCGCTGAAACCTCTGCAGGGTCCTGTGTCAGAGTATAGTTTACAGTCATCAAACCTCTGCAGGGTGCTGTGTCAGAGTATAGTTTACAGTCATCAAACCTCTGCAGGGTGCTGTGTCAGAGTATAGTTTACAGTCATCAAACCTCTGCAGGGTCCTGTGTCAGAGTATAGTTTACAGTCATCAAACCTCTGCAGGGTGCTGTGTCAGAGTATAGTTTACTGTCATCAAACCTCTGCAGGGTGCTGTGTCAGAGTATAGTTTACAGTCATCAAACCTCTGCAGGGTGCTGTGTCAGAGTATAGTTTACAGTCATCAAACCTCTGCAGGGTGCTGTGTCAGAGTATAGTTTACAGTCATCAAACCTCTGCAGGGTGCTGTGTCAGAGTATAGTTTACAGTCATCAAACCTCTGCAGGGTGCTGTGTCAGAGTATAGTTTACAGTCATCAAACCTCTGCAGGGTCCTGTGTCAGAGTATAGTTTACTGTCATCAAACCTCTGCAGGGTCCTGTGTCAGAGTATAGTTTACAGTCATCAAACCTCTGCAGGGTCCTGTGTCAGAGTATAGTTTACAATCATCAAACCTCTGCAGGGTCCTGTGTCAGAGTATAGTTTACTGTCATCAAACCTCTGCAGGGTCCTGTGTCAGAGTATAGTTTACTGTCATCAAACCTCTGCAGGGTCCTGTGTCAGAGTATAGTTTACTGTCATCAAACCTCTGCAGGGTGCTGTGTCAGAGTATAGTTTACAGTCATCAAACCTCTGCAGGGTCCTGTGTCAGAGTATAGTTTACAATCATCAAACCTCTGCAGGGTCCTGTGTCAGAGTATAGTTTACAGTCATCAAACCTCTGCAGGGTCCTGTGTCAGAGTATAGTTTACTGTCATCAAACCTCTGCAGGGTCCTGTGTCAGAGTATAGTTTACAGTCATCAAACCTCTGCAGGGTCCTGTGTCAGAGTATAGTTTACTGTCATCAAACCTCTGCAGGGTGCTGTGTCAGAGTATAGTTTACAGTCATCAAACCTCTGCAGGGTCCTGTGTCAGAGTATAGTTTACTGTCATCAAACCTCTGCAGGGTCCTGTGTCAGAGTATAGTTTACAGTCATCAAACCTCTGCAGGGTCCTGTGTCAGAGTATAGTTTACAGTCATCAAACCTCTGCAGGGTCCTGTGTCAGAGTATAGTTTACAGTCATCAAACCTCTGCAGGGTCCTGTGTCAGAGTATAGTTTACAGTCATCAAACCTCTGCAGGGTCCTGTGTCAGAGTATAGTTTACAGTCATCAAACCTCTGCAGGGTCCTGTGTCAGAGTGTAGTTTACAGTCATCAAACCTCTGCAGGGTCCTGTGTCAGAGTATAGTTTACAGTCATCAAACCTCTGCAGGGTCCTGTGTCAGAGTATAGTTTACAGTCATCAAACCTCTGCAGGGTCCTGTGTCAGAGTATAGTTTACAGTCATCAAACCTCTGCAGGGTCCTGTGTCAGAGTATAGTTTACAGTCATCAAACCTCTGCAGGGTGCTGTGTCAGAGTATAGTTTACAGTCATCAAACCTCTGCAGGGTCCTGTGTCAGAGTATAGTTTACAGTCATCAAACCTCTGCAGGGTCCTGTGTCAGAGTATAGTTTACAGTCATCAAACCTCTGCAGGGTCCTGTGTCAGAGTATAGTTTACTGTCATCAAACCTCTGCAGGGTCCTGTGTCAGAGTATAGTTTACAGTCATCAAACCTCTGCAGGGTGCTGTGTCAGAGTATAGTTTACAGTCATCAAACCTCTGCAGGGTCCTGTGTCAGAGTATAGTTTACAGTCATCAAACCTCTGCAGGGTGCTGTGTCAGAGTATAGTTTACAGTCATCAAACCTCTGCAGGGTCCTGTGTCGGAGTATAGTTTACAGTCATCAAACCTCTGCAGGGTCCTGTGTCAGAGTATAGTTTACAGTCATCAAACCTCTCCAGGGTCCTGTGTCAGAGTATAGTTTACAGTCATCAAACCCCTGCAGGGTCCTGTGTCAGAGTATAGTTTACAGTCATCAAACCTCTGCAGGGTCCTGTGTCAGAGTATAGTTTACAGTCATCAATCCTCTGCAGGGTCCTGTGTCAGAGTATAGTTTACTGTCATCAAACCTCTGCAGGGTCCTGTGTCAGAGTATAGTTTACAGTCATCAAACCTCTGCAGGGTCCTGTGTCAGAGTATAGTTTACAGTCATCAAACCTCTGCAGGGTCCTGTGTCAGAGTATAGTTTACAGTCATCAAACCTCTGCAGGGTCCTGTGTCAGAGTATAGTTTACAGTCATCAAACCTCTGCAGGGTGCTGTGTCAGAGTATAGTTTACAGTCATCAAACCTCTGCAGGGTCCTGTGTCAGAGTATAGTTTACAGTCATCAAACCTCTGCAGGGTGCTGTGTCAGAGTATAGTTTACAGTCATCAAACCTCTGCAGGGTCCTGTGTCAGAGTATAGTTTACAGTCATCAAACCTCTGCAGGGTGCTGTGTCAGAGTATAGTTTACAGTCATCAAACCTCTGCAGGGTCCTGTGTCAGAGTATAGTTTACTGTCATCAAACCTCTGCAGGGTGCTGTGTCAGAGTATAGTTTACAGTCATCAAACCTCTGCAGGGTCCTGTGTCAGAGTATAGTTTACAGTCATCAAACCTCTGCAGGGTCCTGTGTCAGAGTATAGTTTACAGTCATCAAACCTCTGCAGGGTCCTGTGTCAGAGTATAGTTTACAGTCATCAAACCTCTGCAGGGTCCTGTGTCAGAGTATAGTTTACAGTCATCAAACCTCTGCAGGGTCCTGTGTCAGAGTATAGTTTACTGTCATCAAACCTCTGCAGGGTCCTGTGTCAGAGTATAGTTTACAGTCATCAAACCTCTGCAGGGTCCTGTGTCAGAGTATAGTTTACAATCATCAAACCTCTGCAGGGTCCTGTGTCAGAGTATAGTTTACAGTCATCAAACCTCTGCAGGGTCCTGTGTCAGAGTATAGTTTACAGTCATCAAACCTCTGCAGGGTCCTGTGTCAGAGTATAGTTTACAGTCATCAAACCTCTGCAGGGTCCTGTGTCAGAGTATAGTTTACTGTCATCAAACCTCTGCAGGGTCCTGTGTCAGAGTATAGTTTACAGTCATCAAACCTCTCCAGGGTGCTGTGTCAGAGTATAGTTTACAGTCATCAAACCTCTGCAGGGTCCTGTGTCAGAGTATAGTTTACTGTCATCAAACCTCTGCAGGGTGCTGTGTCAGAGTATAGTTTACAGTCATCAAACCTCTGCAGGGTCCTGTGTCAGAGTACAGTTTACAGTCATCAAACCTCTGCAGGGTCCTGTGTCAGAGTATAGTTTACAGTCATCAAACCTCTGCAGGGTCCTGTGTCAGAGTATAGTTTACTGTCATCAAACCTCTGCAGGGTCCTGTGTCAGAGTATAGTTTACTGTCATCAAACCTCTGCAGGGTCCTGTGTCAGAGTATAGTTTACAGTCATCAAACCTCTGCAGGGTGCTGTGTCAGAGTATAGTTTACAGTCATCAAACCTCTGCAGGGTCCTGTGTCAGAGTATAGTTTACAGTCATCAAACCTCTGCAGGGTGCTGTGTCAGAGTATAGTTTACAGTCATCAAACCTCTGCAGGGTGCTGTGTCAGAGTATAGTTTACAGTCATCAAACCTCTGCAGGGTCCTGTGTCAGAGTATAGTTTACTGTCATCAAACCTCTGCAGGGTGCTGTGTCAGAGTATAGTTTACAGTCATCAAACCTCTGCAGGGTCCTGTGTCAGAGTATAGTTTACAGTCATCAAACCTCTGCAGGGTCCTGTGTCAGAGTATAGTTTACTGTCATCAAACCTCTGCAGGGTGCTGTGTCAGAGTATAGTTTACAGTCATCAAACCTCTGCAGGGTCCTGTGTCAGAGTATAGTTTACAGTCATCAAACCTCTGCAGGGTCCTGTGTCAGAGTATAGTTTACTGTCATCAAACCTCTGCAGGGTCCTGTGTCAGAGTATAGTTTACAGTCATCAAACCTCTGCAGGGTCCTGTGTCAGAGTATAGTTTACAGTCATCAAACCTCTGCAGGGTCCTGTGTCAGAGTATAGTTTACAGTCATCAAACCTCTGCAGGGTGCTGTGTCAGAGTATAGTTTACAGTCATCAAACCTCTGCAGGGTCCTGTGTCAGAGTATAGTTTACAGTCATCAAACCTCTGCAGGGTGCTGTGTCAGAGTATAGTTTACTGTCATCAAACCTCTGCAGGGTGCTGTGTCAGAGTATAGTTTACAGTCATCAAACCTCTGCAGGGTCCTGTGTCAGAGTATAGTTTACAGTCATCAAACCTCTGCAGGGTCCTGTGTCAGAGTATAGTTTACAGTCATCAAACCTCTGCAGGGTCCTGTGTCAGAGTATAGTTTACAGTCATCAAACCTCTGCAGGGTCCTGTGTCAGAGTATAGTTTACAGTCATCAAACCTCTGCAGGGTCCTGTGTCAGAGTATAGTTTACAGTCATCAAACCTCTGCAGGGTCCTGTGTCAGAGTATAGTTTACAGTCATCAAACCTCTGCAGGGTCCTGTGTCAGAGTATAGTTTACAGTCATCAAACCTCTGCAGGGTCCTGTGTCAGAGTATAGTTTACAGTCATCAAACCTCTGCAGGGTCCTGTGTCAGAGTATAGTTTACAGTCATCAAACCTCTGCAGGGTCCTGTGTCAGAGTATAGTTTACAGTCATCAAACCCCTGCAGGGTCCTGTGTCAGAGTATAGTTTACAGTCATCAAACCTCTCCAGGGTCCTGTGTCAGAGTATAGTTTACAGTCATCAAACCTCTGCAGGGTCCTGTGTCAGAGTATAGTTTACTGTCATCAAACCTCTGCAGGGTGCTGTGTCAGAGTATAGTTTACAGTCATCAAACCTCTGCAGGGTCCTGTGTCAGAGTATAGTTTACTGTCATCAAACCTCTGCAGGGTCCTGTGTCAGAGTATAGTTTACAGTCATCAAACCTCTGCAGGGTCCTGTGTCAGAGTATAGTTTACAGTCATCAAACCTCTGCAGGGTCCTGTGTCAGAGTATAGTTTACAGTCATCAAACCTCTCCAGGGTCCTGTGTCAGAGTATAGTTTACAGTCATCAAACCTCTGCAGGGTCCTGTGTCAGAGTATAGTTTACAGTCATCAAACCTCTGCAGGGTCCTGTGTCAGAGTATAGTTTACAGTCATCAAACCTCTGCAGGGTCCTGTGTCAGAGTATAGTTTACAGTCATCAAACCTCTGCAGGGTCCTGTGTCAGAGTATAGTTTACTGTCATCAAACCTCTGCAGGGT